>LPNX010118266.1:834334-929729 GCA_001517045.1 Pseudotsuga menziesii
TCCAACCTCTGTATAGCATGTTAATGGGATTTTCCAAGCATAGTTTACCCATTGGTTTCAAGCTTGCGTAAACATGAAACCAATCCTCCAGCATTCTTTCAACTAATCTTCAAGCGCGTTAAAAACATTAAGATGGTGTTGAGATTACTTTTCATTTTTCATGCTCTGGATTCAAACATGAAAAAGTCTAATAGAGTCTTATTTAAACTCTTTTCAGACTCTTAAAATGTGAAAAGATTGTCGAGCGATATTGCCTTCTTCACACTCGTTAAAGTATTTGAAGAGTCGTCCGTCCGACGGTAGGTTATCTCTTTTTTGGTTCGGATAGGACTATTTACGAAAAAGGAACACTCCAGCCAATCATGAATGGAAGAGTTCTCTAAGGTATGATTTTACACTTTTTTAGGCCTTAGAGACTAAATCATACAAAAAAGGACCCCTTTGGAGTCTTGTTTCGTAATCCTTCAGACTCTCTAAACATGAACGATACTGAGTTTTCTTTCATTGGACTCGTTAAATTAAACATTGAGAGACCCATTTTGGGAACAAACCTTTCCTTTCTTAGGTTCATCAAAACATATGAGTCTAGACTTGTCTTTCGACAAGCTATATCGAGTGTTTGTTACCCTCTTTGAACTCGTAAAACCAAAAAGGGGCACTCATCGATCATGATGGGGGAAATGGGAAGGGAATCATTTTTGCAAATAAATGGCAGTAGTTTTTCGTTACCTTTGAACATGGTGCTTGTCTGCATATCATGTCATTCAATTGGGTATTCAGTTGATATTTGTGATGATCCACTTTCATGAGTCATGTCACTCCTTTGATTCTTTCAAAATAATGCATTGTCCACTGTCACATTGTGTGTTTGTCCTGCTCAATCATGCTTCCAAGTCTTTTTGTCATGCCGCCTGATGTTCAAAGGGGATTTGAAGAAGTTTACCTCTGCAGTCAACACAGTCTTTGTGTCAGTACTTTTGAGCCAATCCTAGGGTTACTACATTCACATCATTCCATAACTATGTCCCAAGTTTCGTGTCGTCAATGTGGGACTCATCATGGCCCTCCTTCGACGAGACTATTCTCGTTGACATCAGCTCATTATCCGGGAAATTGTCTTAGAAACAAAAACTTAGTACCTTGATATCTGTATGCCTTAATGACAGATTCTCTCACTCTCAACATAGGTTCACATCATTGACCTTTGATCGATAGAATTGACTGTGTGTTCGACATTAGGACATCCTTTCACACTCAGTAGATTGTACTAGGGTACCTTGGGAATCATTGACATTAATGGTGATCTCCCTCGCACTTGTTAATGGTTCACATCATTGGCTAGTAAGCAAGTGGTTTCTACCATGTTCGAATTCAGATCATTGTAATCACATGAATAGAATTGTACCTTGTGGAAGACGAGACAAAGACCCTGGGTATTTGTTTAAAGCGCTCATTGCTTTTCCCTAGGTTGCGATGGAGTTTTGTATGTCTATTATGGATCCACATTTGTATGGTCGTGGCTATGCTCAAATTTGCGTCTATATGACATAGATCTACATTGTATGTTTGGTAGCTATGTGCAAGTTTGAGTCTATCACATGGATCTACGATGTATTCTAGTAGCCATGATTGTTTATTCCTCCCATGGATCTGCCTTGTATTTGTCTGCAGCAATGAGTTGGTTACTTGTGTCTATGATTTAAAATATTGATGTACTATAGATGCCTACTTGACTACATGCTCCAATCGAACCGACATTTTCACCTCGTAGCAACGACTTGTTCTCCCAAAGCTCTCGTTTATCGTATCTCTCTAAGACTCATGCTTTGGGGGGCATCCTGTTATACCAAAATCATGTCATCATCATGTGATAAGACCTTTGGCATACCTATTTTCCCTCAATCCCAGCACTTTTAGTGGAAACCCATGTTGATTGTCAATATTTCATAAAAAGACTCAGCACCGTGTTTTCCCCTTTATCCATGAGCGGTACCTTGATCACACCACCTGTTCCTTGTTATCCATAAGCGGTGCAACCGCTTATAGCCGTTGGTCCATAAGCGTTTCTTACCTGAACCGCTTTGTCATAGAAGGAGAAAAGCGGTACCTTGGGTAAAATGGGAAAAGAGAAGATTCTTGAGGCTTCTAGATCATGAGCCTTGTGTCCTTCCTTATCCCTATCATTGTGGGTCAGTTGAGCTTGAGATCCCTCATCCTAGGATCTTAGAGGCCACCTCATCCACAAATCTCTCAACCATTCCTATCCATTGAGCCTTATAAATACAAGCTCATGTCCATGGTTGAGGAGAGAACCATTGAAGTATTGTTATGTTGTTGGATTGACCACTTGGCCCAAGCCATTGAAGAGCATAGAGATCAAAGTTGGAGCTTATGGGGATGAAAATTTTGGTTTCATGGAGATGCATGTCAACACTAAGGATTAATTGGCTGTAAAATTCTCCATTTTAATCTTAATGCAAAGTTGATTTTCGTCCCACTTCACTGTTGTTGTTTGATTTCACATGTAAATGTTGTTGGATTCCTTAGTCACTGACATGGATTAATAGATTATGTTTTGGTAGCTTTGATTTGTTTACATTTTTTAAATAATTACAGGTACACAGGTTTACTATCGAACCAGGAATTCCAGGTATCTACAATATCCAGAGAGGGTCTTCATCCTTTGTCGTTCATTTGTTCTGGATCTGAACCATTCAGACCAAAGGAACAATTTCTGTCTGTAGAAGGTGAAATATTCCTGCTAACAAATCTGGCGACTCTACTGGGGAATGAATTTATGTATCAGTCGATCTAATCTTCCTCAGTTCTTCAACTCTTGTCCAAATCCAGGCTCCTTCTCCAACTCTCTTTAGTCAGATCTGCTATCTAACTCAGTGTATTTTGGTTTGAAACTTCCAGATATGTCTAGATCTGAATTATTTCAACCTTTTATGCTCTTTTTTATTCTCAATCTATCAGTTTTTACCTTGATCTGATCTTTTTTTGACTTGATCTGTCATTCTCCTTGGTGTTTTGGATTTATACAAGGAACCGCACATGTTTTGTTAGCAAGGAACGGTGCCACCGCCTGAATCCAGTGAGCAAGGAGCGGTTCTACCTCAAAACCGTCTGTCAACGGCCGAGAGGGGCCATGAATTGTGTATTCTTCTCCCTCACGGCCGAGAGGGGCCATGAATTGTGTATTCTGCAGTCGCTTTGAATGTTATATTCCCTTTGCATTCAAAGAGAGTTTGTGTTTCTTGCATTAGATTCTACATTATTTTCTTTGCTTGAAACCTCTTTCTCTTTTCTATAGATATTATTCATTGGAATTGGAAATATACATTTCATTTTCATGTGTAGGCTTTGGTTTGTTTTGGACTTAGAATGCATGAATGATCCATGTTGTTTTGAGTCTTTCTTTTCTTGCGGCGATTCTTGTTTCCTTTTGCATGATGATTTTTTCAGTGCTTGGTAGGAAAGATTGGTTCTTTGTTTCCTTGTCTGTTTCAAAGAGAAGTTTTAGTTTTCTCTCTCTTTTGCTTTATTCACAAGTTTGTTGAATGATTTTCTTCTTGTTTTGTACATGATTGTTTGAAATTCTATATCTTACTTTCATTAAGAAGAAATATTTGTTTTCAGCTTTGTGTGCATTAGAGTTAGTTTTGTTGGGAAATGTTAGTGAAATCATCTTTCCATCAAGTTTTTATGTGTATTTTTCAAGCATGAAAAGATAGGAAACATTTTTGGTTTATTTATGTTTGATGTTCTCTAGATCTCTTTTTTATTTTCCTTGAAGATTGTTGGGGTGCATTGATATTTCCCTTTTCGTTTGAAAAGATAGAATTGCATTTGCATTTGGGTGTGCATTTTTGGGAAGAAAAGTAAATATTTCTCCCTCTCTTAGGTAGAATTTCATTGAAGAGGAAAACTTGCATTATCATATAGATCAGTGTGCATGTTCTTTAAATTCAAGTTTTCACTCCATGGTTCCACCTACACGCACAAGATAAAATTAATGGTAGTACTAGGTTAAAACTTTTAGCAATTTGAGTGATAAGTTAGAGATGTGTTTAGGCGTCATTAAGCGTAGGAGCTGTTGTTACTTGTCTGCATTACATCCCAGGAATCGCGCGGTTCTTCCACGTACCATCGGTATATTGAATGGCCTTTCATGTACCCTTGAAGTATATAGAAAGATACTTCATGTACTCGATTGTATATCAGAAGGCCCCTTGTGTACGGTTATGCATTAGACAGCACTACTACCGATTCAAACTTCCTAGTACCTTGTGTATATCGGGAGACCCTTTTAGGAATCCTCAAACCATCTGAGTTATATTTTTGTCCTGTCCTGTGAGGTTCCTGACTCTTATCCACTCCTTTCACATGTTTGCTTGTTGCTTTTAGTTTGACTAGTACTTCCTTGTGCGTGGTATTTAGGGGGTTATTAGAGAGTTTAGAGATGGCATCCTCATCTGGGAATACCACTCAAGAGGTCCCTTTCCAAGGTGTGCCTTTTGTATTCCCTCCAAGTGAAGGTATTGGTCCTCCCTTTATTGCCACTCCAAAATCTCCCTGGATTAACTATAGGATTACCAGTCTGGCTTTTTAATCCAGTACTTCCTATTACATCTAATGTCTCAAATGTCACCTCTCCTCTGGGAGAGGATGACCTCAACCTAATCCCTCTCCTTCTTCATTGGTTGTTGCTTCATCCCTTTCTTCTTCTTTGCTTGACCAAAGCTCTATGGTTAGTAGTCATGTGGATAAGAAGAAGAAGAAAGGGAAGAGTAAGAAGAAGAAGGATAAGAAAGAGAAAAAGCAGCAACTATATGCCCTTGATGGTGCTCATTCTAAGAGAACGCCCAAAAAACCCAAGTTCCCCTGTAAGCTTTGCAAGGGGGACCACCTTCTTAAGGATTGTCCTGGTCTCTCCCTTGTACAAGAAGAGTGGTATAAAAGTTCCAAACCATCTATGTCATCAACCTTTGATCATCATGTTGATGATACTCCCTCAACCAATGACCCATTGGTAAAAGGTCGTAAGGGTAAAGTCTTGTATCCTTGTTTGATATGCAAGGCGATGCATCGTACTTTTCTTTGTCCAAGCATGGATGAAGCTTCACGTTGGTTGAAAAATAGTACTGATCATCAATAGGTGATTCCAACAAGTGATAGTAAGTTATCCCTCGATCACCCACTGGTTGACCAAATGGTCGATTTGGATTTATCTATGGTTGATACCACTCTTACTTTGGAGAGTGAAGTTAAAGTGGTCGAGTCGGTGTCATTTCCATCCGATCCCGCTCTTTCATCAAAGAGTGTTAAAACTGAAGTAGTCTCTTTGACCAAATCTTCGTCTTGTTCTTCTCTTCCAGTAGATAATGAACTAAAACCTCCTGAAGTTTTTATGCTTCGTTCTAATTGTTCTCGACAAGAGGAAATTTTGTTTATTTCGACATAAACCTCTCCAAGTACTGAGGTTATTTCCTTTTACTGGAGTAACCTAACAGAGTCTCGTCTTCATTCGAGTGTTCTTTTCTAGATAGTTGTGAATGTTACTGCTAGGCGGATACTTCGCACTATTGTTGATGAAGGGGATTTTGTTAGTATTCTATCCTCAACTTTGGAAAGCTTTAGGTTCTCCTCAGCTTTTGCTAGCCACCGATCAGATACTGGATTTTAATCGAAGACCTACAACGCCTTTAGGGATCCTTCCTTAGTTTTGTCACGTCCCCATCCCTTGAACCGGTGAAGAGGACGCGACCAACACAGCAAACATGGGAAAACATCCCCATGAACATGACCAAAAGACATCAATGCTGAATTTAAAGAAACTTAAACATAACAGGAATGCTAAACATACAAGCATACACAGATGCATAATTATTCAATCATACAGTAGAAACAAACATATACATTCCAGCATTTACATGTCCATCATGATTCATGAAACAGTAGATCACTTGCAGAGATGAGATAGAAGTAGTACTTATCTTTTGATGAAGAGTTTATCCCGCAACCAGCTACGTCACTGCAACGTTCCACCCAACCATAGGCCAGTGTGCTCGTCAATCTCTCAGCAACACTGCCACCCCCGAGCTGGGCATGATTCCTCTAAGGATAAGGGTCAATGCAAGCTTACACATAGCCAGGGGACACAATCAGCCAAACCAACACCACTGGGTTTACCAGGCCTTCAAAAATCGGCCAAGCCAGCACAGTCCGAAGACCAACCACTACATACCGCAGCAACACAATCCCTTCACAGCTCTGTGAAGAAGCAAGGCAACCGGTGACAGTCCCAGGCAAAAGGTGAGACATAGCTCAAGCCCACAAGGAAACTCAGAGTTTTTCTTGGCCCTAATGTGGCCAAAACAACTCAGCTGCAACCCAAAACCAGGGTACTTCCAAAGCCACAAACACACAATGAAACAATGACAACAATCCATAGTCCACAATGGATAGTAAACAACATTCCCATCATAGCCATGGGAACTCAGCCAACGAATGCAGCAACCAACAGTCACAAACTCACAATGAAAACAATGGCTGCTATACACAGTCCCAAAACAGGGAAGAAGACAAAATCCAAACAGTCCGTAGCAGCCCCCAAAGTGCAACAACAACACAGCTCACGGTATGGGGAATACAATAGTCCCAAACATATCAGCAACCACAAACACAAGGGAAAACATACCCGATTCCACTCTGTGGGAAAACGTGAATGACCACTTATAAGCAGCTCCTCTCCTGGCTGCGTGAGATCCAGCAGAATCACTGTCTGTGCGTGAGGATGAGCAAGACTTCCACTCCTGCGTGAGAGTGAACAGCTCCACTCATGCGCACGGATGAACAACAAACGTGAGGTGTGAGCAGACCACCGAGAGCATGCGTAGTGGAGAGTGCGTGAGGAAAACAGCACCGACCTCTACGTGAGGAAGATGAACAGACCACGATGGGGAACGAACAGACCGAGGAGAGAATGCGCCATGGGGAGAATGGAAGGTTGCATGAGAGTGGAGTGCAAGCATTCGTGGGTGGAGTGGGTGTGTGGGAAAGGGACTGACACCCCTGCCACCCCACTCCCAAGGACAATAACTGCCCCAACCACCAGCAGCCATTCTCCATGAAGGTGGTTGGATAAAACAATAAAGAGGTTGACAAGGGAAGATGTCAAAACAAAACAAGGTGGCAACACATGGGTTTTTCCCCCATAGATCAAGGTTTGACATCCCCCACCCCTTATCCTTCGGAACCATGCCCTTTTCATTCAACGTTGCACTGCTGTAGCTGGTTGTGGTTTATTTTATTTGATGTGCATATTTACATTATGTCAAGTTATAATGTGCCACATAGCACGATAGACCATCGACAACTACCCCTATTGCCGAAACATACACGACCAAATCAATGGTGGGGCTTTTTCCTTGAGCTCCTCACCATGATTAATTACATTTTATACATCATGCAAACGGGGTCAAAACCGAGACGTTACATTCCCCTCCCCCTTGGAATAACACCGTCCTCGGTGTTCCATTACATATATACGATACATATACAATTGCACATCAAAATTTCAAAATTGCAGATCTGTCCCACGTCCAACCATTTACCTTGAATGTTTAAGACCAAGCCCCTCGGCTTCCATGGACTTCTTCTACTGGTTCTCAGCTTCCAGCTGATCCCGAAGTATAGGAACTTTGTGTCTATTGCCTTCATCATGTTCCCTCATTGGGCAGTCCCGGCGTAAATGATGTCCTCCGCATCTCCAGCATCTCACTGGCTGCTTCATATTTACCTGCTCAATTTCCTTTGAGTCTTCATGCCTGGACCATTTCTTATCGGGTCACTTGGACAATTGTCCCATTGCTGATCCACCTTCCTTTCCTTTGCCGATTGCTCCCAGAAGGCTTTTCACCTCCCTTTGCAAACCAATAGAGTCTTGCAAAATCTGGTGGTTCATTTCACTCTGCCTCTTTTGTATCTTGAGCATCTCCCTAAGATTCTCTTGGGTCTTGGCAATCACTTGAAGGAGACTTCCAACTAAGTCCAGCAACTTTTGATTTGCTGCCATGATCAATGTGCACCACCAGGTATCACTTTTCTCACCTGTGAAATGCACCATTGAAATCCTATCAGACCAAGCATAATATAGTCATTAAAATCAGTCAGTTAATTACCCAATTGGCATGACAGTCCAAGTCTCATCAATGAGGCTTTCATATTTTTCATGCCTTCCCAACAGGCACATGAGCTCATTCATGTCCATTCCTGGGCAGGGAATTAACTATTCCAGCATTCACAAATTTACTTAAGCAAATACACACATTTCATTCTCAATCATACATGCATTCAACAATCCTTTGTTTTCACAATGCATAAACATATATATATATATATATATATGTGTGTGTGTGTGTGTGTGTGTGTGTGTGTGTGTGTGTAATCAAAAGGAAAGAGAGAGCAGTAAGAGTTTTTCCCCTCTTTGGTTTGTTCCATCTTGGAACCCACACCATCACAGTGGCTTTTCAGCTCTCAGCCTCTTTCACTTCACCATGAATGCTGGACCAATCCTTCTTGGTCATGACACTTAGTGGCTTTGGTCTATTCCAGACCTCTAAACCATGGAGTCTCTCCACATGGTTTGTCTCAATTGCTAGGACTCCCTCGTCTTACTAGCACCTTTTTCATTACCTCTCATTCCGAGCTTTCCAAGACAGTCACATGTCCACGTGCACCTTTAGGATGCTCTCATAGTCCTTGCTTCTAGTGATACCTATATCCAAACATTGAATAGATTCACATGCTTAGCTTATTCTCATCGGTTTTATCTCTAAAACAAGAGCTTAAAACATCATAACCAAATCATATACACATGTATATTCATAAGCAAAATAATCCAATAATTATCTGTATTGTGCATTTCCTCGTTCGTCCATAGGATCATGCTTCGCTTTGCAAGCCTTGGGATCACCTATGGACTTAGATGTTAGGTCAGCACACCGGCTGCTCCACATCATCAAATAATTAATGTCCAGCCAGTACATTCTCATGTCGACTGGGCTTGGAACTTTACCGTGACCATTTCCAGGTCTAGGATCTACTATGGATCCTCAGGCATATAACAGCCCAACATACACTCATGTTAACAATAACACATACACTTATACCAGCAGTACACTTATATCAACAATACCCCTTACTCAGCAACCCCTCACAACAACCATTTACCCTTTTACCTTTTACCTTTTTCCTGCCAACACAAGCAATACAAGCAATACAAGCAAATTCATCAGCGTTGTTGCTCTAAAATGGTAATCACATTTCATATCATTTACCATTAAGTATTGAGACACCAAGAGTGCGTCCACTCCCTAGAGTGTAATCAATATTGAAAACCCTTTCATGACTCAACATCGAAAAAGTGTGCACCCTTCCCCGGTGTGTTTGCCATGCAAGCCCTATGCATACTCAAGCAATCAGTCATTATGGAAATAAAACCAAAACATGTTCTGCATATGGAATTTAATAATTAAACATGCATATTCATAGCAAGGGTCACAGAACACTTATCCATTTGTCATTGCAGTATGCCTTTGTCAAGGAGGAATGGAGGCTCCTTCCCTGAGTTAACAGTCCCTCAGTTAGCCTCCCCAACTCCTTTTTACATTTCACATTCACACATGTCTTACTGACATAACCCATACCCTCTCACTCATGTTATTACCAAACATGCAGTGCAGATGAGACATCTTCAAGACGTCCAATGGCGTTTCACCTGAAACCCATTTCCAAGGGAAAACCTTCCCATGAAGTTTGGCTTCTGCAGGCCATCACACATGGTATTCCTGCAATGTGTACCCCTGGCACATTCATCAAATAGCCAAACAGTCAATCATTACCTGATAATACAATCCAAGTTGATTGTTCCATAACCAAGCAATGACATTAGTAATTAAATTCAATAAGAATTTGCAATTATGTCTACTACAGAAATTGACTTGTTCAATTGTGGGTTTCTTGTAAGCAGCACTACTATGCCCATTATAATTTTATGCTTACTATCATAACATGATTACCCACTTACCATGCGTCCCTCCTGACACAATCTTATACAAGCCAACAATGATTAGTAGTCGTTAGCACTTCTTAAATCCGAAATTCACAATTCAAATTTAACAACCCGCCAGCTATTTTCACAACCATGAGACTCTTCTCATAAATTTTGGCTCCTTTATATGGTAGATTCTGGCATTGGTCAAGGTCTTACCTCACACTGCCATGCTCGAAATAATCTACTTGAAACTTGAGCTTCAATCAACCCAACACAATCTTATGCAAGCCAATAGTGGCTAGTAGTTGTCAGTAATTTCTTATATCCGAAATTCACAATTCAATTTTTTTAAACCTATTATGCATAACATATGGTAGATTCTGGCATTGGTCGGGACCTTACCTCTCACTGCCATGCTCGAAATAATCTACCTGAAACATAAGCTTCATCATCCAATCACAAGCTTATGCAAGCCAGTAGTGACTAGTAGTTGTCAGCAATTCCTTAAATTTGAAATTCACAATTCAAATTTAATAAGCTCTTTCACATGGTAGATTCTGGCATTGGTCAGGGTCTTACCTCTCACTACCATGCTCGAAATAATCTACCTGAAACATGAGCTTCAATCAACCAAACACTTGGTAAGTCTGGATGCATATAACCTTTTCATTGCTACAACCATCACTGAAGCATTTTCAGAATTTATAAAAATTCAAATACTTTCAGCTGTTAGTCACATCAGTATTACCAAAACTCATTTACTGCATGCAATCATCATCATATTAACATTTCAAGGCATAGTCATATCATTCATGTGATTAAATGAAATGTTCAGATACTCCTTACTTCACAAGCGTATCATTCATACCACCTTGCTCTTCCATAGAGCATTTCTGGCAGCCAATTGATCATGACTATCCTGCATTCATAAAAGCCTTTGAAATGGCTCCTGAATTGCCATCAATTCATCATTTCAGTCATTAGTTATTCATAATATCACATGCATTCATCTCAATGCGTTCAACACACCACGCATGGCCTAACCATGTCCACTTCATATAGGATGCATTACTATAATCAATGTCATCAACATATACAGGCATGTCACCATTCTACATTCCACTATTCACATGGTATGAGGTCTCTTACCTTTACCAATCCATGGAATTTGTCATAAGCAAACTCTTACATGCATGGGTCGTACTTACACCCTTGACATGACCAATTCAGTTGGTCCTTTGCAGGATATTGCAGGATTTGCTCACCAATTTTTGTTATGGACTTGTTGCCTCATCCCTTTCTCCATAGGGTTGCCAATCACAATTGTCGGCATCAGCAACACATTCAGCTAGGTCCATGTTGTCATTGGTTTTTCCACTAATGCCACATCAAAACAATGATTATCATTAGTGGTTCATTATAAATATATAATTTCCAATATTCTTACCAACATGCAACATCCTATGCATGCAATACATATCCTCATGCATTTCAAGCATAAACTTAGGAAATGTAGTATAATCAGCAAGATAGGGTCTAATTAAAAATTCCCTTTCAAATCCCTCATCTTTTATGGAATTCCTCTTCCACACAGCAGCTGGTTGACTTCATAGTCCTTGCTACCTCTGGGCATGCAATTGTCCAGATTTGTCCATTTGATAACAGCGGCCATCATTAGCATTTTGCTACTTCATGCTCAGATTCTGGTCACTTATCCTTGTTCCTTACTGGATAAGCTTTCCAACACCTATCCACATGCTTCATTCCGACTTCGGGTGTGAAAACCACACCACTTCTAGGAATGAAGACTTTCAACAAATCTTTGCATTTTTACACTCAACTGCTTTTGGACTGGGTGCCAACTTCAGCCAACTGTAAATCCACTGAAAGACAGCTGAAAATCCCTCTGAAAAACCACTGAAATTTTTTTTTCCTTTGTTCAATCGGGTCTCTTCCCCAATTATTCTTCCGCAGAATCGGCTCTTGGAACCACTATTTCTTCCGCGGAATCGGCTCTCAAAACCACTAACTTCTCCGTTGTTTCGGGCTTCATTTCAACTAATTTTCCGCAATTCATCGGCGGTCGGGTGCACTTCTCATCGGAAGGACAATCCACTAAATAGCTGCAATGGCGGAACGCGATATTCAATCTTTCTCCGATTCGGCGGCACAACCCGATCAGCGTCGGCAGGCTTTTCACATCGGCGAGCTAGTGCCTTTGGTTTCCACAACGGCGGAACATCAAACCTCTATTCTTTTCTGATTCTGGCTGCCGCATTGGCTACCCAACCTGATCGGCATCGGCAATCTTTTCCCATCGGCAGGTTAGTGACTTTCGCTTCTGCAACGGCGGGCGCACAAACAGCTTTAAGCTTCCGATGGCCGATGTTTTTCAGACTTAGAGAAATTTTCAAAAATTCCCCTTTCTTTTGCTGCTTGGTCGGCTCCACCATCTTTATTTCCATCAGCAAAACTGTTTATCAACAGCCGCAACGGCGGCCCACCAACTCCATTCTTCTTTCGACCGGCAGAATTATTCTAATCGGCTTCGGCAGTCCTTTTACATCGGGAGACTAGTGGTTTTGGTTTCCGCAACGGTGGCTCGCGGAACCACTATTTCTTCCGATCGGTGACTATTTACTTAGAAAATTTTCTAACTTTCCTCATGGCGTCGGCTGTCGGAGGTCTTGCTCTTCAGATGACTTAGTGCTCCCATCCTCTGCAACGGCGGCGCTCAAACGGCTAAACATCGGTGACTGGAAGGACTAGCATTAGCGGAATAGTTCATCACGCAGCCGCAACAGAAGCACTCATTCCACCTTTTTCGCCGACGATTTCCTCACTTAGACAAATTTTTAAATTTGTATTTCTTCTTTCCGCTGAATATAACACCTGTCGGCGATTGAAACCATTGCTGCATCGGCGTCCTAGTCCTTTTAGCAGCCGCAACGGTGGACTGTCAAACACTACATCTTCCGCGGGGTCGGCGGTCTTTCCACATCGGAAGACTTAGTGCTTTTGGCTTCTGCAACGGCGGCACACCAAACACTAATTCCTTCCGACGGACGCCAAATCACTCAGAAAATTTTTCTGATTTCCTTTCCAACTGCTCCCGTCGGCACGCCTTCGCCTAACTCTTCCGCCACAGTGGAATTCAATTCCGCTAAGTCTCCCGACTGTGCAACACTTAACCAAATTTATTTTTGGAACTTCCTGCCTGTTGGCAATCGGATCACTACCGCGTCGGCGATCGGAGGACTTTCCCGTCAGGTGCGTAGTTACTTCGCCATCCGCAACGGCGGAAGTCCATTCCACTAATTCTTCCGACGAACTTCGAATACTTAGGCAATTTTCCAAATTTTTCCCTCCGAACATCCTCCGTCGGGCACGCTTCTGCTAGCTCTTCTGCTACAGCAGAAGTTTCTTCCACTAACCCTTCCGCTACGGCGGAAGTTAATCCGCTAAGTGTTCCGACGGCTTAAACACTTAAACAAAAAAAAAATTCAAAATTCTTTCCGCTGCTGCGCCTCGTCGGATGGCTCTCCGACTACATCTTCTGCTAACCCTTCCACCACAGCGAAAGTCTATTCCTCTTTAGTGCTCCGATGATCTGGCTGTTCAACACTTAGAAAAATTTGGAATTTTTCCATTCATTCACTGTCATCAATTTCCTGATTGCTGCTGGGAAGAAGACAACCTGCCTCTGTCACTGCATCCTTCATGGCCCATAGAGGCCCATTGTTGCAACCTTTGCTCTGATACCATTCTGTCACGTCCCCATCCCTTGAACCGGCAAAGAGGACGCGACCAACACAGCAAACATGGGCAAACAGCCCCATGAACATGAACAAAAGACATCAATGCTGAATTTAAAGAAACTTAAACATAACAGGAATGCTAAACATACAAGCATACACAGATGCATAATTCTTCAATCATACAGCAGAAGCAAACATATACATTCCATCATTTACATGTCCATCATGATTCATGAAACAGTATATCACCTGCAGAGATGAGATAGCAGCAGTACTTATCTTTTGATGAAGATTTTACCCCGCAACTAGCTACGTCGCTGCAACGTTCCACCCAACCATAGGCCAGTGTGCTCATCAATCTCTCAGCAACACTGCCACCCATGAGCTGGGCATGATTCCTCCAAGGATAAGGGTCAATGCAGGCTTACACATAACCAGGGGACACAATCAGCCAAACCAACACCGCTGGGTTTACCAGGCCTTCAACAATCGGCCAAGCCAGCACAGTCCGAAGACCAACCACTGCATACCGCAGCAACACAATCCCTTCACAGCTCTGTGAAGAAGCAAGGCAACCGGTGATAGTCCCAGGTGAAAGGTGAGGCACAACTCAAGCCCACAAGGAAACTCAGATTTGTTCTTGGCCCTAACGTGGCCAAAACAACTCAGCTGCAACCCAAAACCAGGGTACTTCCACAGCCACAAACACACAATGAAACAATGACAACAATCCACAGTCCACAATGGATAGTAAACAACATTCCCAGCATAGCCATGGGAACTCAGCCAACGAATGCGACAACCAACAGTCACAAACTCACAATGAAAACGATGGCTGCTATACATAGTCCCAAAACAGGGAAGAAGACAAAATCCAAACAGTCCGTAGCAGCCCCCAAAGTGCAACAACAACACAGCTCATGGTATGGGGAATACAACAGTCCCAAACGTATCAGCAACCACAAACACAAGGGAAAACATACTCGGTTCCACTCTGTGGGAAAACATGAATGACCACTGATAAGCAACTCCTCTCTTGGCTGCATGAGATCCAGCAGAATCACAGCCTGTGCGTGAGGATGAGCAAGACTTCCGCTCCTGCGTGAGAGTGAACAACTCCACTCATGCGCGCAGATGAACAATAACTGCGTGAGGAAAACAACACCGACCTCTGCGTGAGGAAGATGAACAAACCATGATGGGGAACGAACAGACAAAGGAGAGAATGCGCCGTGGGGAGAATGGAAGGTCGCGTGAGAGTGGAGTGCAAGCAGTCGTGGGTGGAGTGGGCATGTGGGCAAGGGACTGACAACCCTTCCACCCCACTCCCAAGGACAATAACTGCCCCAACCACCAGCAGCCATTCTCCATGAAGGTGGTTGGATAAAACAATAAAGAGGTTGACAAGGGAAGATGGAAAAACAAAACAAGGTGGCAACACATGGGTTTTTCCCCCATAGATCAAGGTTTGACATCCCCCACCCCTTATCCTTCGGAACCATGCCCTTTTCATTCAACGTTGCACTGCCATAGCTGGTTGTGGTTTATTTTATTTGATGTGCGTATTTACATGATGTCAAGTTATAATGTGCCACCTAGCATGATAGACCATCGGTAACTACCCCTATTTCCGAAACATACACGACCAAATCGATGGTGGGGATTTTGCCTTTAGCTCCTCACCATGATTAATTACATTTTATACATCATGCAAACGGGGTCAAAACCAGGACGTTAGAAGTTTCCTATTACTTTGGAAGAAAAAACTGTCTATATTGATGTTATGGTGGTCCAAGGTCCTTTAGATTTTAATCTTTTCTTTGGACGTGATTATGTTTATGCCATGAAGGTTGTTGTGTCCACACTCTTTAGAGTTAGGTAAAATGGGGGGCATGGCTCTAGTATATGGACCTCATAATGGAGCTAAGATGCTAGCTTTTTAGGTAATGGGGGAAACCTACCAACCTCTGGATATCATGTTGGTTAGGAGCAGGTTTTAGAGCATAGTTTACTTTTGGTTTCAAGCTCGTTAAAAAATGAAATAGCACCTGACCATCATGTCAAGCTCTGACCATCATGTCATTTTTTCCTGAGCAAAGTTCCTATTCTATGTCAAGCTCGTTAAAAAATGACATGGATCTCCTCAAGCATAGTTTACCTTTTGGTTTCAATCTTGCATAAAAATGAAATCATTCTTGAGCATAGTTGATTTTCTATTTCAAGCTCGTTAAAAAATGAAGTAGGTTTCCTTAAGCATAGTTTACCTTTTGGTTTCAAGCTTGCATAAAAATGAAACCATGTTCCAAGCATAGTTACCTTCTATTTCAAGCTAGTGTAAAAATGAAACAGATCCCCTTCCCTTGAGTCGAGTTTTCACTTTAGTGTTAGAACTTGAACCTTCTTTTCACCTGCCCGATTCTCGTTCTTTATACCCCCTTGGTGAACATTTTCACATTAGTAACCATGTTTTTAGGTTGGGTATGGAAGAAGAATCATCAAACGAAACAAAGCTTGGGGGCATGTTGAGCCCCTAGCAACCATGCTAGGGGTAAGCTTCACTAGCAATCATGCTAGGGGAAATATTCCAACCTCTGTATAGCATGTTAATTGGATTTTCCAAGCATAGTTTACCCATTGGTTTCAAGCTTGCGTAAACATGAAACCAATCCTCGAGCATTCTTTCAACTGATCTTCGAGCTCGTTAAAAACAATAAGATGGTGTTGAGCTTACTTTTCATTTTTCATGTTCTGGTTAAAACATGAAATTTGGCTTGAGCTTAGTTTATTACTTTTTCATGCTCTAGATTCAAACATGAAAAAGTCAAATAGAGTCTTCTTTAAACTCTTTTCGGACTCTTAAAATGTGAAAAGATTGTTGAGCGATATTGTCTTCTTCACGGTCATTAAAGTATTTGAAGATTCGTCCGTCTGATGGTAGGTTATCTCTTTTTCGGTTTGGATAGGACTATTTATGAAAAAGAAACACTCCAACCAATCATGACTGGAAGAGTTCTCTAAGGTATTATTTTACACTTTTTCGGGCCTTAGAGACTAAATCATACGAAAAAGGACCCCTTTGGAGTCTTCTTCCATAATCGTTCAGACTCTCTAAACATGAACAATACCGAGTTTTCTTTCATTGGACTCATTAAATTAAATATTGAGAGACCCATTTTGGGAACGAACCCCTCCTCTCTCAGGTTCGTAAAACATATGAGTCTGGACTTGTCTTCCGACAAGCTATATCGAGTGTTTGTTACTGTCTTTAAACTCGTAAAACAAAAAAGAGGCACTCATCGATCATGATGGGGGAAATGGGAAGGGAATCATTTTTGCAAATAAATGGTAGTAGTTTGTCGTTACTTTTAAACATGGCACTTGTCTACACATCATTTCAGTCAATTGGGTATTCATCTGATATCCATGACGATCCACTTTCATGAGTCATGCCACTCCTTTGAGTCTTTCAAAAGAATGCATTGTCCACTGTTGCATTGTGTGTTTGTCCCATTCATTCATGCCGCCAAGTCTTTTTGTCGTGCCTCCTGATGTTCAAAGGGGATTTGAAGAATTTTACCTCTGCAGTCAACATAGTCTTTGTGTCAGTACTTTTGAGTCAGTCCTATGGTTACTACATCCACATCATTCCAGAACTATGTCCTGATTTTCATGTCATCGATGTGGGACTCATCATGGCCCTCCTTTGATGATACTATTCTCGTCAACATCAGCTCATTTTCTGGGAAATAGTCTTAGAAATAAAAACTTAGTACCTTGAGATCTGTATTCCTTAATGACAGATTCTCTCGCTCTCAACATAGGTTCACATCATTGACCTTTGATCGATAGAATCGACTGGGTGTTCGACATCAGGACATCCATTCACACTCAGTAGATTGTACTAGGGTACCTTGGGAATCATTGACATTAATGGTGATCTCCCTCGCACTTGTTAACGATTCACATCATTGGCCAGTAAGCAAGTGGTTTCTACCATGTTCGACTTCAGATCATTGTAATCACATGGATAGAATCGTACCTTGTGGAAAATGATACAAAGACCCCGGGTATTTGTTTAAAGCGCTCATTGCTTTTCCCTAGGTTGCGATGGAGTTTTGTATGTCTAGCATGGATCCACATTTGTATGGTCGTGGCTATGCTCAAATTTGCATCTGTATGACATGGATCTACATTGTATGTTTGGTATCTATGTCCAAGTTTGAGTCCTCTATCATGTGGATCTATGATGTATTCTAGTAGCCATGCTTGTTTATTCCTCCCACGGATCTGCCTTGTATTGGTATGCAGCCATGAGTTGGTTACTTGTGTCTATGAGTCAAAATATTGATGTACTACAGATGCCTACTTGACTACATGCTCTGATCAAGCCGACATTTTCACCTCGTAGCAAAGACTTGTTCTCTCAAATATATCGTTTATCATATCCCTCTAAGACTCATGCTTTGGGGGGCATCCTATTATACCGAAACCCTGTCATCATCATGTGATAAGACCTTTGACATACCTATTTGCCCTTAATACCAGCACTTGGAGTGGAAACCCATGTTGATTGTCGATCTTTCATAAAAAGACTCAGCACCATGCTTTCCCTTTTATCCATGAGTGGTACCTTGCTTGCACCACCTGTTCCTTGTTATCCATAAGCGGTGCCACCGCTTATAGGCCTTGGTCCATAAGTGTTTCTTACTATAAGAAGGAGAAAAGGGGTACCCTGGGTAAAATGGGAAAAAGAGAAGATTCTCGAGGCTTCTATATCATGAGCCTCGTGTCCTTCCGTATCCCTATCATTATGGGTCAGCTGAGCTCGAGATCCCTCATCCTAGGATCTTAGAGGCCACCTCATCCACAAATCTCTCAACCATTCCTATCCATTGAGCCTTATAAATACAAGCTCATGTCCATGGTTGAGGAGAGAACCATTGAAGTATTGTTATGTTGTTGGATTTACCACTTGGCCCAAGACATTGGAGAGCATAGAGAGCAAAGTTGGAGCTTATGGGGATGAAAGTTTTGGTTTCATGGAGATGCATGTCAACACTAAGGCTTTATTGGTTGTAAACTTCTCCATTTTAATCTTAATGCAAAGCTGATTTCCGTCCCACTTTACTGTTGTTGTTTGATTTCACATGTAAATGTTGTTGGATTCCTTAGTCACTGGCATGGATTAATATATTATGTTCTGGTAGCTTTGATGTATTTGCGTATTTAATTAGATTACAGGTACACAGTTTACTATCGAAGCAAGCATTCCAGGTATCTATGATATCCAGGGAGGGTCTTCATCCTTTGTCATTCATTTGTTCTGGATCTGAACCATTCAGACCAGAGGAATAGCTTCTGTCTGCAGAAGGTGAAATATTCCTGCTAACAAACAACACCCCTTGAATTTCCAAAGTGTTTATAACTTCACATGTTTTGGGTTGACACCTAACTCCATGTATTTATGTGTTGATACTTCTCTCTTTTTTATTCAACGTTCATTTTAATAAATTTCACATTCATTTATGACTAATTTAGTGAGTTTCATTCATAAATTATTTTAAAAAAATATTTTATTTTAAAGTTAAAACATGCATACACAAGTTTTCAGTGTAAAAAATGACACACATTTTAGCAGGGTAGCCAAGAAAATTAGTTTTCAACCCAGAGATGTCAAAACAATAGGTCCAGATTTCATATAGTATTGTCATGACATGTTCCATATATGTGATTGATATACTCTTAATGGAATATATATAATATATGGATGGATGCTAAGATTATGTCATTATAAAAAATTGATATTGGTTATTGTTGACTATCGAACTAAATTTAACTTGTAGGAAAGATCCACAAGAGAAGGTTGATGTTACTTGCTCTGATAACAAGTAATGAAGTATGCATATCATGTTTATGCTTAGAGGGAGATGAGTGTTGAGGCATAGAGGGATTAAGAGGATCCACAAAATGTAGGATCAATTATCCTAGATATCATCCTCCTTGGTGTCAGCATAGAGTCAATAAAAGAGAATCTGCTAGACATTTGTTATTGATGGCTTGTTCCTTACTCGATTGGAACAAATGGTAAGTTTAGAGATCAAGAGGGAGCCAATTGTTCTCCTCAAACCCCAACAGAATGAGATTAAGAAGTAAATATGTGATCTCCCTTGAGAAAGTTATTCAGAGAAAGTGCACAAGAGGTAAGCAGGGTAAGTGTTTTGAATGTTTTGAATTTTTGTTTTATGTTTCCCTTTTTTAGTTATTTTTTATTTTATTATATATATATATATATGAAAATATTTGTGTGGTTTTCTTAGTTTTTGGTTTGTCCATTATATCTCATATTTTGTGTCCCCTCTTAGACCATGGTTTAAGGATGGAATATAGGGTACCTATTAGGCCATAAAATTTATCATTGGGGTTTATAGGAAACGTGTGAGGCTCCAAATCATCATGCATGTACTTCATAAGGGATCGTTTCCTACATTTGTGATTTGGTGGAAATGTCAAGGTTGATAAAACTAAGCACGATCCTTGGGGATCATTCCATAGGTAGAGGTTGAAATGGAAGGTATTGAGCCATACAATTTACCAATAATACTCATGACAATTCATGGGATATTTAACCACCATGAAAACCTAACAAAGCGTATGTGTCCCCACTCCCACCCCACCTTATCCGCATGGGACTGTTTTTCAATTTGTCGACGTATTTTTATCCTCAAAATGTGGAGATATTGGGGTTTCCTCTACATCTGAAGACACTCCTACATCCCATGACCTGAGATTGCCATAGTGCACAACAAAGATATCCTATAAAGTCTATCAAAGTCCGTCGCCTGGCTTCACAGTAAGTAAAATGAAAAACAATACTCAAATATGTCAGTTCAAGGGAATTTCACATAACAAATGAAACTGCTTTAAACTTTAATAGAAATTTGACAAACCTCAAAAGAATCGTCAAAAAATGAGCCAATTATTCTGAATCTTTAACGAAAAATCCACCAATGCCATAAAACTTGAGCAGATAACGGATTTTTTCCTTGAGAGATGTCCGCTTATAAGGCCAAAGATGTAAAAACACTTGATCCACTTCTTCAAATAAACACTATGGTAATTATTTAAATGCTTGTTGCTTCATTCCATTCTAAACCAAGACCAAAATGTCCTTAAGAGTACAAAGAAAGTTAGTTTTTATGTTAAGATTGATATCCACTTCTTGTTCCTTGGATGTTCTTAGTAAAAATGAGGGTATGGATGGTGGGGTTGTCCAAAAAAACCTTGTAGGGTGACATTTTGGTAGCACCATGATAGGTGGTATTGTACTACCTTTCTACAAGGGGGGTGGGGAAACTACTAAACCCAACATCCATATCAGTCAATGTAAAACCCAATGGCTAACAATATTTTTATGGTCAACACCTCACAATCTCTATTACTTGTTATTAACTCCAATATCTCAAGTTTTGCACCATCCAGAAGTATTATGACATGTATCATCATCGTGGACATCGAAATTGTCATCATCATCATCATCAATGTCATAAGGTACATCAATATCATCTTGATCATCATCCTCATTATCATCATCATCGTCAGCGTTAAGTACATCATCATCATTGTCATTATGGTCACACATATGTCATTAGTGTTCTTAATCACTCATCGACGTTAGGATTCATGCCATGTAATTGTTAAGGTCATTTATATGTCGGTACAGTCATTTCGATGATAATAGGGTTGTTTAGATGTCGTTACAAACATTTAGGTACCATTAGAATCAATTAGGATCCAAAAGTGATACCACATGCATAATCATCGTTGACATCCACATCCACATCATCATCATCATCATCATACAATAAATCAACATCATTGTCATAATCATAGTCATCATCAATGACATCATCAATATAATTGTGATAATAAAGAGAAAGGAGCCATACTACCTCAGAAGAATGGATAATATAGTCTTATACTAAATCATATCCATACGCTCCATTATAATTATCATAATGCATTATCATCATGTTGTTAAGGAAAATCATATGCCATTAGGGTCTATCAAATGTTGTTGGGGACACTTAAATGCCATTAGAGAAATTTATGTCACATTAAGGTAATTTACCCCTCATTAGGATTAATCAAGATCCAAAAGTTCCGTGATTACGATCATTTAGGTGCCACAATGATAAATCGAGATCCAAAACTACTATCACATGAATCATGATCATTGGCATTGACATTGATATATCCGACTCTATGTTGGACGTTTTTCGAACACAATTCCTAGCTCTAAACCTAGTGCAATTCCTAGCGCAGTTCCTTTCGAAATTTATGGCATTATTCCAGGAGCTATACCTGGATCTCTACCTGGTACTATGTTGGATCTTTTCTAGGCACAATTCCTAGCTCTATACTTGGCACTATGTTGAATGTTTTTCTTGCCGAAATCCATGGTGCAATTCTTGTTTCTAACCCTCGATTAATATATGGTGCTATGATATTCTGTACGTTTTTTTGAGGTTATTCTTGGCGTTATATGGGATGCTTTTGTGGATGCTAATTGGGACATTAATTGGGATGCTAATTATTGTCCAAAATAATGCCAACTTTTAAAAAGGGATGCTAATTGGGATTCTAATTGGGACGCTAATTGGGATGTTAATTGGGATGCTAATTAGCATCCAAAATAACGCCAACTTTTAAAAATGGACACTAATTGGGATGCTAATTGGGATGCCAATTGGAATGATAATTGGGATTCTAATGGGGATGCTAATTGGGATGCTAATTAGCGTCGAAAATAGCACCAACTTTTAAAAAGGGACGCTAATTGGGATGCTAATTGGGATGTTGATTGGGATGCTAATTGGGATGCTAATTGGGATGCTAATAAGGACGCTAATTGGGATGCTAATTCGCGTC
This sequence comes from Pseudotsuga menziesii, assembly GCA_001517045.1. Taxonomy (NCBI): domain Eukaryota; kingdom Viridiplantae; phylum Streptophyta; class Pinopsida; order Pinales; family Pinaceae; genus Pseudotsuga; species Pseudotsuga menziesii. The sequence continues at coordinate 857,081 of LPNX010118266.1, forward strand.
CAAAATAGCGCCAACTTTTCAAAAGAGACGCAAATAATGCCATTAAAAGTGCCATCCCGTGGAAAAGCGTCCACTTTGTCAAAAAAATGATGAAAAATACACTAAAAGTGATAGTGGACGCTAAAAAGGAAGCTAAAAGAGACGTTAATCACAGGGTTTTGTTGTAGTGATTGTATGTTATTATTTTATTTTGTTGTACCCACGTTGGAGATGTTTCTCCTCCATTCGGGATGTCAATATTATGATTCGTCATTGAGGTAAACCCTTTATTGTAAGTTGGGGAAATAGTCCCCAAGATAAGTAATTCCAAATGTATTTTTGAGTCTTCCTAGGCACATCGACCCCAAAGAGATAACCTGGTTGATCTAGTTAGTTTAGTAAGTCTCACAACTGAAGTAGGTATATAGGGAGGTTCCCTCCCTATTTGGGCACACACTCACTCACTCTCAAGTGCACATTAGGAGAGAAAGGACAAGCTCGCTAGATGAGAAAAAGAGAAAGTTGCAAAATAATTCTTATTCTTGGGTTTTTCCATCTTCTGATATTGTACTAGTGACATAACTATTTTGAGGAAGTTTACGGGGTTTTCTTCTTTATGGTTTCCCCAAGGAAAATTGATGTGTCTTGTGTATCTTGTTGTGCTTGTTATTCTTTCAGATAAATATCCTAATCGGTATGAATTAAAGTATTAAAACTAACAAAATGGTAGAGTGAAGGAATGAAAGGAGGACAACCATCTGATCACCAAGTTTTTCTTCCTTTTATATTTGCATTTGAATTACAAGAATTAGAGATAGGTCATATTTTTATGTACATTGTTTGTTCTAGTTTAGGTTCTCTAAAATAGGGAATTTAGTGTGTGTCTGTTCATACTAAAATTTCCAGTAACAAAAGACTTAGTGCAATCGTTCCCATGAAAAAGTGCCTCATCAGTCACTCCAAGTCACATTTCATGTTGGGTGAAAATTTATATGCCTCATTCTTGACATGAAATACAAGGTGCATGTTGGAAATTTCGAGGAATCTCAATGATTTCTTAGCAATAGTACTTCTTTTGTTCTTTCCAAATCTCACCCTCTAGAGCTCCACTTATGCCACTAAAACATAATGTGGGAGTTTGATATGGTGAGTAGTGCAAGATAAGGCAGGTTTGCTAAATTCTTGGGTGTTTGTGCTCATGCTCCATCTTATTTTTTTGCATTTATTCAATGCATGCAATATTCCTTGAAATGGATGGTATCTAGTTGGGAAAGCGTGCAGCATTCTTTCTTCTATTATGGAGTTCTTAACAATAAAGGTTCTGTGGACCGAGTATCTTCTTCTTAGTTTATCCACTAACACACCATGACAAGGCCAGCCACAACCTCCTTTGTAATTTCCCTTTTTACAACACATTATCGGGTTATTTACCTTGACATCATAATGACAAATCATATTCACCAACGTTGATCAATACCAAATTTTGTTTCATTGTCCATTTAATTGAAAACGACAAACATATAATGAATAAAATTTCGATGGATAGTTCAGGGATGGGCGAGTTTCCTGCAAAATTTAAGTTAAGCCAACACTAGTAAAAATATGGGGATTCCATAAGCAAGGAAATGTCACTTGTACGCTCTTGAAGGGAATGATCAACATCAAAAAGCATACTTAATCTCATCCCGGAGAAGCACAATAGGATATTCAGCCATTTCTAGAATTCTAAGAGCTGAGAGAAGTTGATGGGATATGCAACATTTAGCTCATTCTTTCCTCCTTTTCTCATTCTTCATTGTACAATATTATAGAAGTTCTACTCATTTTTTTTAAATAGATGATAAGAAGCAAGGGCATAGTAATGAATTAACCCCCATTGATTGTACCTTGTTATATAAATGAAATAAAATTGTTGGGCGTTTTGGAACCGGGGCCAAGGAAATGATGCCACTAGGTTTTTGAATCAAAATCATTTTATATGATATGTTATGTTCTTTAAAAGTAGTAGTCAAGTGTTTATCTGAGTTCCTGATTCACATAGATCATACCTTTATTATGCCTATGTGATTTTCAATAGTTTTTTCTCGAATGCGTGTTAATGGATAGTTAATAATGATTTCCCATTGAAATTTATTCATGTTGTTGTTCTTATTTTCAAGAATTAGTTTATGATTAAGGTTCCCTAATTGGCCTTGCTTTAAGCTTTTTGTATTGTGGAGTATTTGTGCCTCCCTCTTAAAGTTAACTCTCAAAGTTACTTTCATGGATTAGATTTTCCTACTTGCACCTCATATTCATCTATAAATCCAGTCAACTTTTTCATTCCTATTTGAAAGGTACCTAGGGTGACATACCATGATTCATAACTCCCACTTTGAAGGATTCCCTCCCTTTGTCAAAGGACTAGATTACTCACCTAAATTGGCACACAGATGGTGCTATTTGTACATCCCTCCTTGGCATTTTTATTATAACCGGAGCCTCTTTTGTGATATTCAAATATGTAGCTAGCATAACTATCGAAGAAATCCCAAATCTGGTCAGGGTATGACTTGAGGGATAACAATTTACAAACTCATTTATCAGATCTCATTGAGAAGAGCGACCTGGTTCATTTCTATGATTGGATCCGTTGTAATGACCTTCTCTAGTGTGTGTTTTGATTTAGATATATATTGCATGTGAGTGATCTAAACATATTCAGTCGTAGGTGCATTGATCCACAAATAACAATGCTTGAGAATAAGCTGCATAAAATGGCGATTATATTATAAGAAATGGAAAAACAAAACCAAGAAACAAAGAAACCAACCCAACATCGATAAGTTGATAATTTAGAAAATATTAATACGGAGAACAAGATTGAAGAGATAGAAGAAAATCTAAATAACAATATGACAATAAATAGTCTGGAAGGTATAGATATCAAACCCATTAAAGAAGAAATGGATAAGATGATAGAATTGGACCATCAATGTTACAAAAGAACAATGAACCTTGTAATTTTTTGTTCGAATGAAGGGGAAGAATAATAAGGCTATCTTTAGTCAAGGAAGAACTACAAAATAAGTTACAAATTGAATCTACCTGTCTTGCAAAAGCAAAGAGGTTGGGGAACCTTATCGAGAATAAAGTTAGGATAATCCAAGTTAAGGTTATCTCTATTGACCATAATTATGGCATACTCTATAATACCTCACGTGTAAAGGATCGAGAATATTTATAAATGAAGATCTCATTCCAGAAGATCAAGTTGAATTAAGAAAGGAGGTCCAAAAGGTTAAAGAAGCTACGAAGGAAGGAAAATGGACATTAATTATAAATAGAAAAGTTGTTATTTGGGATGGAGACCAAAAAGACAATAATAAATAGGAATTTTGCATGATCCATATCCTCTCTTGGAATTGCCAAGGTTTTCCATGGAACAAAGGTTTCAAGTTAAGTTGGATCTTGAGTGGAATTGATATTATATCACTTGTTGAAATGTGGGAGCATGAAGAATCGAAGGTCCCTAACACAAATGGGTTTGTCCTATTGTCGATATGGAACAAGATATCCTATTGTAGGATCATTGGAGGTATAGCTTGTTACATTAGGAAGAAAATCCCCCCCCCCCCAATGTAAGGATTTACAAGAAAGACCCCTTCAACCAATACATTTGGATGGAGATTACTAACATTAATAACAAAAATACTTACATTGCAAATTGTTATTTTTTCCCTATTAACTCTAAATTTTATAAAATAAAAATAATTTAGATAAACAAATTCCTTACAATGGCTTAGAGCATGATATTTCTATCTTAACAAATGAAGGTAACATCCTCTTAATGGATGACTTTAATGCTTGAACTACAATTAACCAAGCTATTCTCTTAAGAAATTTCTCCAACCCTAATCCTCTTTGGTTAGAGGAAGACCTTACTCTAGCTACTAGGTACAAAAGAAATTATGAAGGTCTAGGTGAAAATTTATTTGGTTTCAAACTAGTCAATCTTTTTAGTGCTCAGGATCTAATAATTTGCAATGGTCTAATGAAGTGGATAAATTCTAACCAATGACTGGTATCCAAATATTTGCTTGGTAGTAGTGTGGTTATTTATGTAATATCTAATATCCCTTTACATAACGAAATAATAAATTCGGACGTCTTAAACAAACATGATCTCCACTTATATGATAGACCTTTAACTGTAACTCTTAATTTTTCCATACAAAGTGAGCCCATTGAAGAAAATTCTTATGGCAAAAGAAATTGATCTTCGATAGAAATAGATGTGATATTTTTCTAAACGATTTTAAAAATGGATTATCTCCCCTACCAAGTAATGACAATATAGAATATCTCTATAATTTTACTACAATCCTCTGATCTTCCATTAACAAGTTCTCTATTGAGGTTTTCGGCAAAAGGGAAAATAATAAAATCAACCCTTGGTGTGATAAAGATTGTAAAAAGGAAACAAGAGACATTAAACAAGCTATTGATGAATCCCTAAAAGATGAAAAGATAAAGAGATACAAAGCCCTAATTAAAAACATGTACTATATAAAGTAAAAGCGGGAGAAGATTTTACACATCTCTAAGATGGCTCCTAAGATTTTATAGAGACAAATTCTAATTCTCAAAACTAAAGAAAATAATAAGACTGTTTTTAAGGACTAAAATTCCTATCTTAATAAGCTTTACAAGTTGTGTGATTCCATGGGTAACATTCAAACCCTCCTTAAAATGGAATAAGTTTTTTCCTTAGGATACATAGATTTGTTGAGATTACAACATCAAGAGTCATTATACATTTTTCTGAGTAATATCAAGACAATAGACTTGTGAGTAATAACAAGTCCTACAAATATCCTCATATGAATGATGTCGTGATGTTGTAAAGCATATGAGTAATATCAAGCTAAGTCTTGTGAGTAATATCAAGACAATAGGCTTATGAGTAATATCAAGTCCTACAAATATCCTCATATGAATGAGGTGGTGATGTTGTAAAGCTTGTGAGTAATATCGAGTTGAGTCTTATGAGTAATATCAAGACATTAGACTTGTGGTAATATCAAGTTCTACAGATATACTCATGTTGTGAGGTGGTGTACTTTACTGTTTAAAGTGGATATACTATGTGATGTATGGATAGTCATGGTCAACACATGCTACAAGTCTCCTTTAGGGATTAACTACCCATAGAGTGATTCAACTTAGCATGTGATTATATGACCCAGATTAATACATATGATCATATGTTCGGAAACAATCTTATGAGTATGATATGATCTAGAATTAATGAAAACACATATGGACTATGCAGAGAAAATTAATATGAGCATAGAGATGGAGATAGAATTTGAATTTCCCATGTATCCCTCTAAGTGAACTCAGATTAATAAGACATCCATTGAGCCTTAATTGTGATAAAACAAGTTCAGTTAATTAAGGAATCAACTCCTTAATTTATGCAAGTGGTTGTTGAACATGAAATTGATGGAAAAGAATCGGTACATTCAGTTATGTTCAGTTACATTCAATTCAGTTCCGTTCATCCAGTTAAAAACTCAATTAGAGACAAATAAGCTCAGTGAATTAATGGAGGGCGCATATCTTCATTGTGGGAGTTAAGTATCATAGTTCCAAATTGGCACCTAGTCTGGGGGGGCGCATGGTTGAATATGAGACAATGCTCTTAGTGTTAACAAGTTACTAAAGCATGCAAATATTCACTACCTCCTTTGTATGACTGAATTTGGATTTTTATTAAAGTGTTATGCACTTGGAAAGACCAATACGGTGTTCCATTTGATCTCTCCTCTCTTATGCTCACTGATCAAGCAATCTGCTTTTGTGTTGTAATCATTCTTTGTTTATTATCAATCATACTCTAATATTGTGTGTTGGGTTTTTAATCCTCCGATTCATTAGGGGGTTTTCCTAGGGTATATCCTGTGTTCTATGGTTTGATTTATTTATGTCTTTGGATTATTAATTAGATCTATCTACACTGTAATTATGGATTAAAGTTTTAAAGTTCAAGTTTCTTCATATTTTCTCAAACACTAGCATGGTATCAGATCAAGGGTGTGAAGGAGCTTATTTTTTCCCATGCAAGCTAAAGCCTACGTGATCTTGAAGTATTGAGCAAAGAGCTTGAAGCAATGACATCAATATCCATCTGATCGGAAGATCAAGTCGAAGGAACATCCAACTTTAACACATGAAAGGAAATGGTGTTAAGCATTCTTGAGGAGCATGATATATATTTCTACGTGACCTCAATGAGTAAGGAGTATTTATCCAATGTAGGGAGAATTAAAGAGCAAGTCAATATGCACCATTTTTGTCGCTTTTCAGGAGACAAATCTCGTGGAGATGTTTTGATTAATCCGCGCGGAGTCCGACAAAATGGTTGAAAACCCACTTCCCAAATGGGATGATTTAGCTCAAACATGAGATTATTTCAAAATTTCACAATTTTTTGAGAAATACGATCAGGTCTTTGAAGATGATTTTTTCAGAATTTGTGTTATGGTCGTTTTTCCAAATTGGATGAATTGGTTGAACGGACGAGGGATTTATGGATTGGAAATTATCCTTCTACAATAGATATTGTGTGTAACAAGATCCTAACTCATTCAAATAAGAGGATGATTATCATTTGAAGAAGCTTTCCTAAACAAGAGCATTCACTCTAGGTTGCATGGGATCCAGTTTCTCCATGCAAATATTCACTACCTCCTACATGCACTCAAATTTGCAAAGAGATCAAGATCGAGGGACTCCAGTAATCTCCACAAGGAAACAGAGATCAAGAGGGATCATGCAAAACAATAAAATATATGTACTTTCATTTTTATTATATGTTATTTAGGTCTATATTTTTTTAATGTGTTCATTACAGACATATAGAGATTCGTATTCCCGAGATTAGGAATTGTGAGCATATATGTTGATTTTCTTTCCTTTATTTGCAAATAAACAAAATTCATAAGATATGAATATAAAACATGCATGATTGTTTCATAAGATATGAATAATGCATGATTGTTTCATAATATATGAACATAGAATTGCATGATTGTTTCATAAGATATGGATGTTGTAATGCATGATTGTTCATAAAGATGTGAATATAGAGTTGCACGAGTGATTCATGAAATGTGAATGTTATGATTGCTCATAAAGATACAAATATAGAGTTGCATGATTATTTGATTATCATATGATTTTATAAAATCATATTTTTTTTTATTACAATCTATATTCCTAGACTTGGAATTGTGTTTAGCATATACATTGTTTTTTCTGTCTTTATTGGCATGTTATCAATCTCATGAGTCCATATTTTTGCGAGATGATATATGACTGATATAACACTTATGTAGGACTGATATATACTCATATAGGACTAATATAAGGCTTAAAACATCATTTATAAGACATGATATTTAGGGATACATGATTGCTTCATAAACTGTGAACATATGACTACATGATTGGCCAAATAGACAGCTACATGCTTGCCGCATGAGATCTGAACATGGGGATGTATATTTCTTTCATAAAATGATTTTTTGGACTGATCTAGGACTGATATAGGGCTTCATATCAGTATATATAAGATTAGAATGGGTTATGATAAAACGATTGGTCAACATCTATACATAACTAGGTAAATCTTTATCAGTATATTGAGAGAATTTCATGTGAATACAATTCATGAGTATGAAATGGTTTTAACAATTAGAATAATTTGTATTGTAGGGAAAATTAATATTTCCTTACCTACAAGTAAAGAAGGACATGAATGTGGAGTCATTCAAATTGCTAATCCTGAAAGAGAACAATTTGATAGGTTCTTATGCCTCTTTGGAAGAAAACAAAATAAATGGATTAATTCTATTCTAATAAATGTTAAGACTCCTAAATATATTCTATATTATTTACATCCATGTGAAAAAGAAGATATTAAGATATAAATGAGCATAATTCTCTATGACGGAGGACCCAGATTATGATTCTCACATTCACATGATGAGAGGGAGTAACTAGACTCGCTAGCTTCTAAAGAACTAGTGTAACTGGTTAATGTACCTCCTGTAAAAATGAGACATGCATGATGCTCATAATTTAGAAGGAAGCTCATAAAAATATTCAAGAATATTCTTATGATTCTTATTATTATAGGTGTTGTAGTCACCAGATAATATTGTCCTTGGTTAAGGAAAATGTGCAACAAAGATCCAGAAGAGTTTGAGGATGGATTAAAATTTCATGGTCATCTATATGAATAGAAATCCAAAGTTTAGATCAGATTTGGAAGATCTCAAAAGTTATTTTAAGATGAACCTGGTCAGTTACAGGTCCCAGGATCAATTATGTGCTTTATAGTCTATACATAACATGTGTTGTAGTACCTACTTGGTACAAGTGTATGTGGACTCAAATATGTCTTGGTCAGTGAAATAAAGTTTCAAATACATATGAACTCTGACTAGTATAGTGATCAAAGAAAGATCACATGTGTTTCTATAGATAGAGCATGTCGAAAAGAAGTAAATATTTATGAGTTTTCTTGTCAGTTATATCTGAGACATGATACATATCCACATATGAGTAGCATTTCCAACATTCTTACTAAGCCTCTATCCGGGACAAGCTTGGTATGGTACATAAATACTTCTCTAGTTGAAGAGAGAATAGTGATGTTTATTCATAAGCAGTAGAAGATGAAGTTCACACTAGTTATTCATGGTACATGACTCAAGAATCCAAGGGTTGTGATACCTTATGGAGAGAATCCACATGAGAAAATACATGGTCAAAATCTCAAAGACTATTGATACTTAAGAAGAGTTATAGTCTAGACTGTCAGAGAATAGTTAAACCTCTTGGAGAGGTAGTTGGGGTGTTGCAGTATAAAGAGAAAGATCATTGAGAAAGTGATTATGTCTTCAAGAACATCACAGATAATGGAAAGCTCATAGAAAACTTCTCCAGATAGCAGAATATTTAACAAGTCAACATATGTTGAAGAGTGAAAGAAAAGATAAGACTTTCTTTCTGCATGTTACTACACATTTGTTGTATAATGTTGTATGTGACGGATTTAAAATCCATGGTTTCTAGTTTAGAGTAACTTTATTCTGGATTGGATCTAGATGATGCTACGATGTGTAAGTAGTTGATTGGTCTTTGAGAAGACCTGTTGTATTTTATGCTTACTACTAGGCATATGTTTGAGTACCTTTGAGGTACATTAGAATAGGATCTTTATTGTATTTGATACATGGTATAACTATTTTGATTGTGCTATCCAACTATTGTCTTAGCCTAAGATAAGCAGTGTATTGCAACCAGTACTACAAAATCTAAGTGTATTGTGGCTAGTACTACAGAAGCAACATGTGTGACAGAGAGTGCTATATAAGCAAAATGTGTTTTGCGGATAGTACCACATGCTGAGTAGTGTAGTTTGGGAAGCTTCCTACTAGGGTGAAAGACTTGAGCCTACAATCATTAGGTGTTAATAGTAAAGCTTTCTAGAAAACACTATATGTGTGTTATGATAAAACATATTGAGATGAAGTTTTACTTCATTGAAGTCATGTTCTTGTAAAATGAATTCTAGTACATAGATACTGATGAGAAGATTGAAAGTTTGCAACAAGCCCTATCTGTGACGAAGTTTTGACACTTATGAGATAAGCTTGGTATGGAAGGAAATTCCTGGTATGGCAGAGAATGTATCCCTCGCTAAGAGGGATTTTTGAGATTACATGATCTGGATTCATTCTACAGTCTTGTGAGTAATATCAAGCTGAGTCTTGTGAGTAATTTAAAATTCTACAAATATCTTCATGTTGTGAGGTGGTGTACTTTACTGTGTAAAGTGGATATACTATGTGATGTATGGCTAGTCATGGTAAACAGGTGCTACAAGTCTCCTTTAGGGATTATCTACCCCTAGAGTGATTTACTTTAGCATGCGACTATATGATCCGGGGTAATACATATGATCATAGGTTCATAAACAATATTATGAGTATGATATGATATAGAATTAAGGAAAACACATATGTTTTATGTAGAGAAAAATAATATGAGCACAGGGATGGAGAGAGAATTTTAATTGCCGATGTATGCTTCCAAGTGAAATCGAATTAATAAGACATCAATTGAGTCTTATTTGTGATAAAACAAGTTCAGTTAATTAAGGAATCAACTCCTTAATTTATGCAAGTGATTATTGAAGATGACACTGATGGAGAAGAATCAGTTACATTCAGTTATGTTAGTTACATTCAGTTCCATCTAGTTTATTTCAGTTCTTTTAGTTAACAACTTAGTTAGAGACATTTAAGCTCATTGAATTAATGGAGGGCGCATATCTTCATACTAGTGGTATCATAACCCCTTATTGAGCTTCAAGGATTAAAGTTGTTAGCTAATCTTATCGGAGCTTCTCTAGGTTATCGGTCCTTGACAGGAATTAGGCCTTTGGCCCTCTTCACACAACCATTCATTTATTTGTTTCCATTGCTCTCCTGCAACCTAAGTTTTTTTCCCTAACTCACTCACACGATTTTCTTTCCGCTCATGCACTCCATATGCTCTTCATCCCGTCCTCCACATCCTTCAGTTCCAACCCTACATGACTATCCACACAAATAAACACACCTATCCATGCAAGACTCTCTCCACACCTGTGTTCTTCCACATCCTCACGATCTCTTGACTCCCATGCACTCCTTTTCCACATTCCTGAATCTCACACACCACAGCTCCCTCCTCACACCCCCACTTCTACAAATTCATTCCTCAACCCCTCTATTCTTGCGTTCACTCCTCCCCTCCCCTCCCCTCATACACCACTTCTCTTGCTATCTACTCGTCCTTTCACCCTTTAATTACCATGCAACACTGCATACTCTGCGCCATTTCCACTCCCTATTTCTCATGATTCACCTACACCCTTTCCATGTCAGTCACATCTATGCTCATCTTCCCCAAACCTTCCATCTTCTAGATGCCGCTACAACCGCCGCCATCATCGAGTCGCTCGTTGCAATAGTCGTCTGCCATCCGTCCTCCACTTGCCGTGCTTCTCCTTCCTCCTCTCGCTCTATGCTCATCCTTTTCCTGCGGCCACCTCCGCTTTCATAAAATCATTATCTTCCACTGAATTAAAAATAAAAATAAAATTAAAAAATTATAATAATATAATTGGTTATTATATTTTTATGGAAAGGATCCAAATTATATACAATATATAATATTAATAATATATAATATTAATATATTATTACTATTAATAATATAAAATATTAATATATTATTACTATTAGAAAAAATAAATAAATTATAACCGTTAAAATTATTTTATTATTGTAAATTAATTACAATTATTTGGAATATATATAAAATTGAAGAAAGACTTGTTTTTACAAAATATCCATATGAGGGGTTATTACACTTTTAGTATCTAATTCTTACTGAAGAAGTCAAAGACAAATTATCCCTAAAGAAGTAAAAAAGGGTCAAAATAAGATCTAAAGACTTCATTGTATTCTTGCATTTGTGATGTTTATTATCAAAGAAAAAGACACCAAAAAGTTAGGAGATATGGCGATTACAAAGTCAAAATTACAGTCGTAATTACAAGCAGTACTGCGTGAGTTAGAGCAATATAAAGCAACTAATCATCATCTACAATTTGAGATTAAGAAGAAGAAAGTCTTAAATAAACTAAGGGAGCAGAAAAACCAATTGTTAGAAAGAGATAATGAATAATTCAAGAAAAATTTATTAGATAAAGATGAGAAAATATCACATTTAAAAAGTCACAATCGAAACCTTGAAGACAAACTCAGAAATTCAAAGAATGACAAAGAATCACCTTATAGAAGCAAAAATGACTTAGAAGAAGAAATAAGGCGTTTAAACAAAACTCGTCATCAGCAAAGACAAGGAAATTGCGTAGATCCAAGAGAAATTAAAATGCAAAGAATTAGAAGTCGTCCGACATTAACAACAAATTAAAGAGATTCAACCCCAGAAAGACGATGTTCAAAACACTCACAAATTAGAGACTATGAATATCAATGAAGCAATCTCAAACAATAAAGATGAAATTGTCCGATTTAGAAATCATAACAAAACCCTAGTCACAAAAATCAAGAAATTAAAGAGTAATCGAAAGCCAAAACAAGCTCATGAAGATATTGAGACTCAAGTTGTTAGAAAATATCGAAGAGAATTCATCTTAAAAATCACAATCAATATCTTCAGACAACATTATTAAGAAATGATAAAGAAAATTCTTCTTTAAAAAAAATTAATCAAGAATTGCTAAAACAAATCAAGAAGTTAAGAAAGGACAAAAAGTTGCAAAAAGAAAACTTTAAAAATATTCAGTATGATAACAAGCTATCAGAGAATAAATTAAAGAAAATCCATAAGGAAGCATCCAAACTCTCAGGAAAACAAATTCAAGTTGAGGAACAAGCAACCAATCTATTAAAAAAACATACAACAAAAACTCCTTATCGACACCCATATTATAAAAATCATTTTGACCAGTGACGAGGTCAAAATGAACATAAATAGAGGACTTATTATTTTAGAAAAGAAATAACACAAAATCAATAAACTAAGTAGAAAATGAGAATTCCCCTCCAACAAAGCGATCAACAAACAACTCTAATGAAAATAGATATTGGATGGACAACTTCACAAACAATGCGACATTTTTTATCGGGAATTCGTATCTCATATCATTTTGTTTCGTCAAGTGTCGCAGTTATTAACACAAAGGATCGAGAGATGACATTACAAGTAAGAAATAAGACATAAGCCTTGTCTTCAGTAAGCTTTGAAGACAAAGCTTCCCTAAAGGGGAAGGCAATGTTATATAAAAAAATATAACATAATAATAGATATTCTTATAAATAACAATATTAATATTAATATTAATATCATTAATATTGATATTAATATATAATAAAATTATTAATTAATTGTTAAGATGTCAAGAGACGTGTCCTTATGGTAAAAAAGAACAAGGGACATAAATAAGTCCAACTATTGTAAATGTAAATCATATATCTTATTTATTCATACTTTTTTATTATTTGTTATCCATTTATGGAGCATTTGTCGTATTTACGTTGGAAGTTCCTATAGGAAACAATTCTCTTCATACCAGATATAATGCTTAGAAATAATCTATGGAATATGTTAGAAGAGCTAAATGTTCCTTTTGACTTGAGGGTTGTTGCGATAAGATTATATGAGTGTGTCATTTCCAAGTTTAGGAACATGGAGGGGTGATCAAAATATATTAATTGTAATATTGGAGTTAAGCAAGGTTTCCCTCTCTCCCTCGTTCTTTCTGGCATATACATCTTTTTGGCATATACATCGATAACCTAAAAGGTTGTTTAGAATAAGTGTAACAATAAAATAACAAATTATTATTAATTAAAGACTATCCAAGTCAATAGTCATGCCCTTTTACGAAAATGTGCATGACATGCTTATATAAAGCCCAAACCTATGTAACTGTTAATCATCTATCATACATTACATTTTAAATTACTACTTAGCCATTTATGGCTTTCCTATGTTACTTGTACGGGCTATTTACTTAGTAAAGAACTCTTGTTCATTCAGTGGTACCAGAGCCAACCATCCGGCCAGTGACCATCATCTCAGCGCTTCTCTGAATCGTGTTTTTTTAGCCATAAATTCTATAGTTTCCCTAAATCAAACTTTCCAATCCATCGCTACCCATTTCACTCCCCTCCTCTCTCCCAAGGGCTCTCCATCCCAAATCTATTTCCCCTCTCACTCCCCTCTTTTCCCATTTACCTCGCAGCTGCATACTCTCTCCAAACCACACCGTCACAACATTCCCCCATTCACTGTTACACCACCACGTCTACCTTGTGCACCCTTCAACCATCTCACACCACCTCCTCGCAACCCTCCTCCATAGTCAACGCGCCCTCGCCTTCTGTCAACTCCACATCCTCACACCTGCAAACTCACAATTCTCCAAACGCCCACACATCATCTCTCATTTTTCGTCTTCTCCCTTCCTCTATGCTACGCGCCAACCCTCTTCCACGTTTTCCCCCGCGCTCCAACTCTGCGCACCACTCAACCTTCCAGCCGCCACCTCCGCCGCATCTAAGCTCCAGCTACCCCTTATTCCTCCACACCCCCAACTCCCTTCGTCCTCCACCTTTCGCTCCCCTCTGTTTCCTCCATCCACCTGCTGCGTCCTCTAGCCACCTGTTGCGTCCGCCACCTTCCTCTCGTCTTCTTCCCTATTCCGCCTCTGCATCTATTCTCTACACTGCTCTCCACTGCGTTTGCCTCCATCACGCCCTCCTCTGATCCCCTCGCTTCCGCCATCCATCAAAACCCTTAATCATCTACGTCGTTACTCCTCCACGCTCCACCGATCCCATACGTTGTACCCACCGGTGCGCTCCCATGCGCTCATGTTCCTTACTGAATCATTCTCCATGCTCCCTATTCTACAACCTCGCCCACGCAGTCTTCCTCCTCCCGCCCACCGCCACCTCAACCTCCTCTCTCCTCTCACGGCTGTCTGCACTACCTGCTCTGCCGTTTCCACCACCTCCGCCGCTCCTAACTCCTCTCCACCCCGTGATTTGAACGTGCTCCTCCAAGCCGCCCTCTCCACTCCATGTCATCCCTACAACCAAAAAACATAACAAAAGTTAATAAAATATATTATATAATAATAATATATAATATATATAACTTTTTATTATTCTTAACCCTAAAATACCATTAACTTTTTTATAATAATGTTATTTTTATTAAATAATAATATTTATTGTACTATATTATATAAGCTTTTGCTTTTCAAAATATAATAATAATAATAATATTATTGTTATTATTAAAATTTTCAAAAAAATTTATTAATATTATAATATTAATAATTAATACCTAATAATTATAATAAATACAATTATTATACAAAGGGAAAAGAGAACAAATCGAAATCACGAAAAAAGACAAAGAAAAAATGAAAGATACAATTTTAAATAAAACATAGAAGATTTCTCAACTTTCTGACTAAAGTGCTGATGACGATGTTAAAAGTTAATGGGATATTTGATGAAAGTCCAATTGCCATTGCCATTTGTCCACTCAACAAGGAAAACTTTATAAACATTGATGTCACAAATCAAGTACAAGTTCAAGAATCAATGAAGAATGAGTCAAACAAAGATCAAATAGAAGTACCATTACAAATCGATGACTATCATTTTACAGCTCAATTCACCGTCGGAGCTATAGACGACCATCTCATCGACATAATGTTGGGTTATAACTGGTTGGAAACACTATGAACATTCTCCGTCAATGCAAAAAAATAAGTGCATCACCTTCTTCCATGAAACAAAGAACATGATGCTAAAGGATTTCTCAGTGATAGTCCCATTTATTGCAATCTACAGATGAAGAATCAACTGATGAACGATATGAAGAGTTAGAAGAAAAAATAGAGATTTTAAACAAACTCATCATGGACAAAGATAATGAGTTGGAGCACATCCAAAGAAAGCAATAAAATCAAGAATTCGAGTTATGTCAACATCAGCAACAGAAGGAAAAATTGTAGCAACAACATGACGACATTAAGAAGACACATAAGTTGGAAATTACAAAATTCAACAAGGTGTTATCAAGCAATACCGAAGAACTTTTTCAACTACAAAATCATAACAAAACCTTAATTATGAAGATTAAAAAACTAAAACATAGTCGCAAGAAGAAAACCAACACCTAAAGAATATTAATCAAGAACTAGAGAAACAAATCAAGAAGATAAAAGAGGACAAAAATTGCAAGACGAAAGGTTTGAGAAGATTCAGAGTAAAAAAAATCTACCGGAGAACAAAATAGTGCAAATCTAGAAAGAAGCATCTAGACTCTCCGAAAAACAAAGTCAAGTTGAGGAAGTAAATTAAGTCATCATCACAGATAAAAAGGAAGTCAATACAGCCGAAGAACAAATAACAAGAACTCATTATCAACACCCCAATCATAAACGTAATTTTGACCAACACACACAGAGGAGAGATGATGTGAGACGATCCAGAGCAACAAATCAAAATTATACAAAACAACAAACAAGAAGACCTATCCCACAAAGAAATCAAGTCAATGAAGTGAAGGCAGTCCTCACCACAGTTCAAAAGGGAAAAAACAGACAACACATACGCCTTATAGACATCCCAATTATAATCGTCATTTTGACCAACGACAGGGTCAAAATGAGCATTCACAAAAGAGTTATGTTGACAGGTAAACAATTTGAGGTAATGAGAAACAATTGAGATGAACCATTCCCCAAAATGATCTCATAGGTCCAATCAAAATAAATATGGGATGGACTACAACAGATACAATGCGACAATTCTCTTGTGGAGTCCATAACTCGTATCATCTTATTTCATCAAGTGCCGCAAAGGATCCAAAGATGACAGCGCAAGCAAAATCAGGCATGGCTGTCAATGAAGCTTTGAGGACAAAGCTTCCCTTAAGGGGAAGAAAATGTAACAATAAAATAATAAATTAATATTAATATTAATTTATTATTAATTAAAGACTATCTAAGTCAATAGTCATGCCCTTTTACGAAAAGGTTCATGACGGGCTTATATAAAGCCCAAACCTATGTAATTGTTAATGTAACAATAAAATAATAAATTAATATTAATATTAATTTATTATTAATTAAAGACTATCTAAGTCAATAGTCATACCCTTTTACGAAAAGGTGCATGACAGGATTATATATAGCCCAAACCTATGCAACTGTTAATCATCTATCATACATTACATTTTACATTACTACTTAGCCATTTATGGACATAAATAAGTCCAACTATTGTAAATGTAAATCATATATCTTATTCATTCATACTTTTTTATTATTTGTTATCCATTTATGGAGCATTTGTCGTATTTACGTTAGAAGTTCCTGTAGGAAACAATTCTCTTCGTACCAGATATAATGCTTAGAAATAATCTATGGCATATGCTAGAAGAGCTAAATGTTCCTTTTGAGTTGAGGGTTGTTGCGATAAGAATATATGAGAGTGTCATTTCCAAGTTTAGTAACATGGAGGGGTGATCAAAAGATATTAATTGTAATATTGGAGTCAAGCAAGGTTTCCCTCTCTCCCCAGTCTTTTTTGGCATATACATCGATAAGCTAGAAGGTTGTTTAGAAGAAGCAAGTTATACTGGCATGACATTAGCTGGAATAGCCATCATCCTAGTTCTCTATATTGACGATATTGTTCGTATGACATGGTGTCCCTTTGATCTTGATAAGAAAATAATATTTCTCAAGGATTTCTACTCTAATAGGGTTATGAATCTTAACATCAACAAAACGAAAGTTATGATTATCAAATCCAAGAGGGTCACTTACACTAATTTCATATACGACAACAGAAACTTGGAGGAAGTGACTTCTTACAAATATCTTGGTATTGCTATCCCTCACAAGCTCAACTGGAACTATAGCATTGAGAAAAGGGTTTAGAGGGTGCAAATCTTATTTTGGTCTTGAAAACAATTGTAAATCAACAAACCTTGTGATGTGGGATAAAAAGAAGTTTTTCTTTGAAACTCTAGTCATCTGTGTTATTTTGTATGGGTGTGAAGTTTGGGGCTTCAACACCTCTAGAGAATCTTGGACAGAAATTGAGCAAATCCAAAAGCGTCTTATAACTTATAACCTCAAAATGAAAATAAATACACCTTGTCATGTTCTCCTCATACAAGGGGGCCTTTCTCCCATCGAGGGCATGGATATGACTAGATACTTGATGTACAAGCACAAGATAAATAACATGGGAGACCAAAGGCTTCCTAAAATTTCTTTTAAATCTTGTCAAAGTCACCTATGGCTCAAGCGAGGTTGGCATAAATATGTGCTTTCATGGTTAAACCATTGAGGAATCGAAAAAAAATGTCACTTTACAAAATATCAATAATATTAAAAATATTACTACATGTAAGTTTAAAGATAGTTTGTGTTGTGATAACAATTTATAGGTTAAACGAAATTTGAGATATTATAAAAAGATTATTAACCCTAATCTAGAAGATCGAAAGCATCTCTATGTTTTAAGTAGTATAAAGAAGAAAATTAATATAATGAAGATAAGAATGAACTCTCATGAGCTCCATAATGAAACAGGACATTAGACAATCCCTAAAACTCTATGGGATAAAAGGATTTGTCATCTATGTGAGACTATGAGGATTGAGGATGAAAATCACATTCTCTTAGAGTGCCTTGCATACACCCACATTAGATCTCAATTTCAAAATCTTTGTTACAATACAATCCTTCTTAACCTTTTGACCTTTCAAAACTAACGTAAGTCAAAGACACTTGTCTTTAATCTTTTTGAGCATAGGAGTAATATTCTAAAGCAAACAAAAGTGGACATTAACCATCAACATCATCATACAAAACATAGAATTCTTCTTAGTTTTTAGTGGCTCTTCCCATTCCCCAAGAGAAGGTCATTTTAGTTTTTCCATCGAGATCTAAATAGGCCGCATCTATGACTCCATTTTAATATTAAAATTAATATTATAAAAACATTTAATTTAAATATATTTACTTTATAATTAATATTAGTTTTTTAATTTTTTTCAAAACAATTTTGGAGAGGATATCGTTAAAACTTACATGGAGCCATTTATCACAAATTGAGGGTTTAATTATAGAGTGTCGATTTTTTGGAAATGCTAATTTATGGTTACCAACTTAGTGATCTAAATGAAAGATTATTCATAAGTATGTGCAATCAATTCTAAATCTCAAATGTATAGCTTCATTTAACAAAGTATGCCACTAAGAATGGGAATTGGGTTTTGATTTTCACATCTTCGAGCATGGACATTCAATGTGATTAACACGATCACTCAACTATTGACTTCTTATAAGGATGTAACATCTTGTTTAGGGAGTAAATTTATTTAGGTTGATATCCTACTGCTCTATTGAGAGTACACTGCTAATTGCATCTATTATTAAGCTACTTGGTGAACTATGAGGCATTTGGGGTCTATTTTAATCCCTAACAAAATGTTTTTCTAGTGAATTAACACCCTTCCTTCGTTGTTTGGGTTATATTTTTCAATTCTCTTGATGCTTTTAAAAGTGCAATGGGATTTACATCTTATTAAATTCATTATTAAATCCACATTAAGGAATAAAAGATGATTTTTTGTTAAATGATTTTGCATTGTTTAAATTGTATTTTTATCAATTTTAATGATGATTTCAATCATTTCAGTTGCTAAGAAAAAACAAAAAAGAAATTTTAGTCTATATTAATAATAAATAGATGAAATATCCTCGGCCGGTGGTGATATTTGAGGAGTTGGGGCATTTAAACATTGTCTTACATTATAACACAGTCCTCATGCTTAGTACTAGAGTAATGGTGCCTAGGGTGGTCTCCTTCAACCTTTCACGTTCATTAATGACCTGCAGACAAAGTATTAAGGGTCACTTGGGGTTCTAGTTTCATACCACCAGCGTCATTCCTTCATCATGAAGAAAGAGCGGCCTAGAGAATATTTAGTGGGACGGGGTGGAAGTTTTCGTGGCCATGGTGCATGAAAGGATGTGAGCCTTGAGTCGACGAGGTGTTCATGGTAGAGGGAAACATGCCGCAATATATGGTGGGGGCATAACACGACACTTGGATCCTATGGTGGATTCTCTCTTGGACATACGAAATGATGCCTGAAGTATGGGTGAGGATAATATGGCATAATCGATGCAAGTGGTGGCAGAATGGTGCATCCATATTGCTACCATGTTCAATCTTCCCATCCTTATTTTTCGGTGAACGTGAAGACTAGGATGGATGTCCCAACTCATGAGACTTCTCTCTCTGTTGCACTGACTATGATAGACTTTTGGGCTCATGGAGACCATGGGAGAGATGAACAAGGGTTAGATCCAAAGGATCTAGGCAACAAACTAGAGGATATGAAACCAATGGCAGTATCAAAGGAGGATGAGGGTGACAAGTGCATCTCAATCCAAGGTCGTGAAGATTTTTCTGGCGAGGTAGTGGAACCTCCTCAATGACGTCAGTGTTTGGACTCGGAATTGAAGGTGGAGGAGCCATAATGGGCCAATCTTCTTATTCAATGCGGGTTCTAATCTTGTTTGATTTCACTTTAGTCTCAGACAGTTAAGAGGGTTGGGGTTTTTTCTTTCTTCATAGCTCCTTACATTATTATGTATGTCAATTGTAGTTTTAAGTTGAACATTATTAGTCTTTTTGTGTATTGAGTAATTGAAAACCCTTCCAAAAGTTATTTTGTAAATCTAGGTTTATGTATAGATAGTTTGCCTCTATAGTAAACCAAGTTAAAATATAGATGGTTTGAGTCATTTTCTTGGAAATGGCTTGGATCATTTCTTTTCTTCCTTAGGAATGATCACGATTGTATCAATGTGTATTTCTGTAAACTTTTGTTGATGTAATATAAATAACTAACTTTAAATAATAATAAAAATAAATATATAAAATAATTTTTTTAAAGTTTGTATTTCATAAAATGTTTAAAATTTTAAAATATTGATCCATTTTATAATTGTTAAAATCATATATTAGAAATGGTAGTGATTAAATTGGTGACTATTGAGATAAGCAAAACCTATTGGTCACCGTAAACCAAAAAGTGTTGCAAAGCATAATCAATGACATTTGCGCACATCATCCATGTTTGGATAATCAATTACTCCAACTTTCCCCTTTCATCGTCTAATGAATGCCTCTCATTGTTGTATGTGAAGCCGACAAATGCTTTCTTCTATTTTTGTGATGAATTGATTGACAACTAATGCTGTCGTCGACTTGACATAGTGATGGTGTATACTGTTGGATATGAAGTAGTTTAGATAATACTGAATCCAAAATAAATTAGACAGTATTCAACTAAAGAATCTAATCCATTATTCAATTCAAATAACAATAACTTAGACAATATTCACCTATTGAATTTAATCCATTATAGTTTTGAATTTGAAATAAGGCTGTCAACTTCAATTAAATATAATCATTAATCTTTGAATTCTAGATATTTCAACTTAATCCTAGAAGATTTATTCCACTTCTTTTTAATTAATTTAAAAAAAAATGTTCACAATCCCAAGTGCAATAAACCAATTACATGGGTAAGGCAAGGGAGGCATAACTGCATTTGGCAATGGATTGTGGATACTTCACTAAACGTGTTCTACTATGTTGGTTTGTATTTTCAAAAAGTAAAAATGAATTTAATTTTTTATTGGTAAGTTGTACTAATATTCTAATTCCATCACATCCAAAAGATGAGAATTTCTATAACGTTAAATTATGGTCCTAAAGAGAGTTATAAAGATAAAGAGGCATCCTGCACAGACTGCGCAATAGATTGAGATTCCTTCGTGCGTGTACTGGCGAAACGAAACATGCATGCATACGTCTGCACAGTAAAGATGGAAAAGCAGAAAAGAAGAATTATAATGTAAAAGCAAAGAGAATGAGAATGAGAAAAAGAAAAGTAGGTATATTATATATTGCTTTTGCAGAGGCAATCCTTTTCCACCAAAATCTCGAACGACAACACCTTCCTTCGAACACATGGAACTCCAAAGTGGATATATGATATGATTTCGCACTTCTTCCAACTTTTACTTTAAAAAATTACTCTACTCTATTCGATGTGACTCCCCACTTACATCTCGTTATCTATGTCTGCACCCCTATAGTATAAGGCTCCATTTCCATGAATTCCGTGCCTTCACATCAAGGAGCACTTTATGCATTCTCGAAGGCTAAAAAGTAAATAGTATTCAGAGAGGACATAGTGATGACTGAACTATACAAGGATCTGTTGGACATAGTGATCAGTGAGCTATTGAAGGATATGCAATTATATATATATATTTTCAGGAAGAAAAAGCCTGTCCTTGGTATTTTTATTAAGAATCAAAGGGCATTGAAAACACCCGCCCAAAAGGGATTACATCACAGAGAAGTATACCGGATAATAGTCTGTTCCAGTGTGAATACATCTAGTCGCTGCCAGGGGAGTGGCATACAATAGAAATTGTAAAGATAGCATGCAATTATTCGGAAAAAGGGTGTATGTATTTTGTCTAGTTCTTTATCATATATATATATATATGATAAAGATAGCATGGTGTATGTATTTTGTCTAGTTCTTTATCATATTTGGAAAGAGGGTGTTATTGGATACTTTTTATCTTATACTTTATGAAACGTGTAAAGATCTTTTTCTCCTATCAATTAATATGGTCTAAAGTTTTCTTCTAGTCTAAAAGTAATTTCAATTATTACAAAAGTGTAATTTTAATAATTCAAAATTGCAAATTTAATATATTTTATGATTTTAGAATAGATTTTGATGTTCAAAATGCATTTTGAATAATCTCTAATCAAATTATGATATTTGTGTTTATTAAACTTATATGCCATTAAAGAAATTTATTAACACAACCTAGAATTACCAACTCTAACTTAGAGACAATTATATTTCTTTTATGTGAACATTGCATATTATGGTAAAAAAAATAGGGTTAGATTGCCATCAGGTGCTAAAAGTGCAAAAAGAATCTTAGAGTTCATACAAAGTGATCTCTTTGGACCTGTCCCTATTCTATGACTAGGTAAATATATTATTATGTTTCATTCATTGATGATTTCTTGAATTACCAACTCTAACTTAGAGACAGACATGCCATGAAGCAAGCTTAACTTAATATATTTGTACATATTTGTTATCTTGACATTTGTATGGATGGCCTCATCTTCTATATTTAAAACCACACGACGATTATTTATTGACAAGGATAGATATAGTCTGTGTAGATAAATGGGTCATCTCATTTCATATGAAAAATGCAACATTTAAGTAGAATATATATAATCTCATTTCATATGAAAAATGCAACATTTAGGTAGAATATAGCCCGATGGATTAAGTTAAGTGATTAGGAACTGTTTACACTAGCAAAAAGTCTTCACACTCCCAATACTCTTCCCTCCTTTCCAACCATCTCCTTACTCCAAGTCCAATTCGCTCCTTTACTAGCTCACGCTACTCACCCACATGAGCTCCTTTTCCTTAACGCTCATCATTCTCCATTATGCCCCTCACTCGATGGAGGATCTGGCCGACACAACAATTTCTTTAGTCGGTGAAATAGCTTTTGTCTCATCTACGAAGTTAATGCACCAGTGACAGATTGACTATGAATCCAATGTATGCAAATCTAAAGTGGAAGATTACGTCATAACATTTCTTCATCCTGTATTTTAAATGAATACAACAATTCCTCGAATATCGTTTTGATCGATGGCTAATACAACTATCAATAGGCACTATGGAGAGAAATTAGTGCTCTATGGTCGAGGAGCCAATGATCAAATTTTCATAATATATGATAATTCCATGTAATTTCAATCCTCCCAATGGACATAATCTTACAATTCGATAATTCAGTGACTATAAGCCAGTGGTTGCGTGTATTCATCTGTAGGGGGAATAAATCTTGTAGTTCAATAACAAGGCAATACTTTATAATCCTATACATGCATATTTTCTCAAAACGTCTACGAGCAGGTTTTAATTGCTTCTTGCAAGTTTCTTTACACACATATATGACAATTAATTCCAACTTCAAACCACTCCCCTCTCCTACTATCACCCAGACAATTTATTCCAACTTCGAACCACTCCCCTCTGCTGCTATCACCCAGACTGGATGGGAGAGGGAATGATGCCAGATTTTGAAATCCTCATCTTTGCACGGACAATCAAGAAAAATAATGATATACACATAGAGACATCGAACAAGAAGACAATTATGGAAAAATAGTTAACCGATTATATTAATTTTGGAATGGTTATTTATACATCATATCTAGATGTTGGAGCATTTACACTGGCTCCAACTACTCCTTTATTTAGTATAATATACAATAATCAAATACATTAATGTGACACTGGCTCCAACTACTCCTTTATTTTGTATAACATACAATAATCAAATACATTAGTGATGAAAATTAAGGGTCCAAATATCCCTCCAACACATTTCCATTGCTGCCATCCATCACTCTCCTCACACTCTCTTTCTCACCCACCCTAATGTTGCAATTCATCCATCTTCTCTCGCCCATTCCATACAGTTTGAAACCATAGCTTTTTCCATTTCAAAAACTATTATTATTTACTATAATATTTTTAAGTCCCTAAAACTATCTACCCAATATAGTAATAAAATTATTATTTTTATAATAATTATTATTATTATAAGTATCATTATTTTTTTTTAAATAGTCAATTCCTCCACAAATTCCAATAATGTTTGAAGATATTTATAATTTAAATTATAATGTCTACAAGACTTGATAAGTTTTTTAACGAAATATTAGAAATAAAAGAAATGTAAAAAAAATCAAGAAAAACTAAAAATAAAAGAAGAAGAATATATGAATATAGAAGAAGAATTTTTTGAAGAAATTGATGAGAATGGTGATAACCCATATAATAGATAATAATGATGATATCAATCAAGACGTGGGAAAGAAAGAAAAAAAAAGACAATCAAGAAACTAGCAAAGAACTAAACCAAGAAGAAACAAGATTGATGAAGATGAAGTCAAGTCAGATGGTAAAGACGTCATGGTAAAAATAAGCGATTACCAAGATAAAAAAAAAAAAAATACATGGTAGATCATATGAGAAAAAAGAGAGAAAGATAATAAAATGATGAGGATAAAACATGGCAAAACATTGGAAGTCAAGGGTTGGAAATGATCCAAGTTTTGAAGGAAAAATCCATTACTCAAAAAGTGAACCCTCATTAAAGGATTGTTCCATTAGATAAAAGGAATGATAAGAACTAATGTTTCAAATGTAATGCTCCAAATTGGATGGCACGTCATAATTATACATATTCACTAAAAATTAATTAAGATTTTGTCACTCATGTGAGCAACTCCATACAAAGAACAAAAATGAGTTGCATAAATTTTCCAAGCACTTCTAATTTTATGGATATAAACACTTCTCAGCTTCCAATGTGTAAATCAAATTTAAACATGAACTCTTCCATATTCAATTATGATGTTATAGTCCATACATTGGTGAGATCCATAAAAATGCCTAGTGAAAATCTAGAGTGAAGGAAAACCAAAATCCATGCATGCTAAGATCCCAAACCAAAGCCAAGGCCATTATAAGGAATATTATAATTGATTGTGAATAAAATAAAAATGTGGAGGACAAGAATTAAGTCTAAAGTGTGGAAGATCAAGGTGAATATAGAGAAACGTTTGATGAGAATTACAATAAAGAAACAAAAGATACATATGCACTAGATATTGATGAATATAAAGATGATGTAAATGATGATTGTGAAGAAGATGAAGATGTAGAATAGTACAATGATGAAAATAAAGGCAATGAAAATGATCCTCATCATAATGATGTAGAAGATGAAAATATAGAAGAATATAATGATGAAAATAAAGGTAATGAAAATGACTTTGATGATCATGATGATGTCAAAGATGAAAAATTAGAGGAGAGGATTAAGAAGAAACATAAATACATTTTGCAAACCAATCTTGTGGTTTCTCAAGCAATGTCAAATTGTCCTTCTTACCACGTGTCTGTGTTAAAGATGCTTCCTGGTTATGGTCACCAATACAGATTTGGTTGCTTTGAGATTTGCCCTCCTTGCAAGCATCCTCATGAGAATCGTTCGCTACATAATCGTTGCAGAATCTTATGCACATCATGAATGGAGAAATGTGAATAGAAATGTGAACATGTGTTTCAAGAATTCTTGAATCACGGTAATATTACTTGAAGAAGGTATTCTTTTTCAACATCAGTTGCACCTGTAAGAGATAAGGATGGTCCTTATAAACTTTATGTTGACTACCAAGCATTAATTATGTAGAAAATTCTGGAATGTCATTGTATTGAAATTTTAGTAGACCAAGAATTAAACTAAGTTTCCATTAAAGATAAGTTTTATGTTCCAATTGTGGATGAATTATCGAACACGATTCATTTGTTAAAGAATATATCCTCAAGTGCAGTAACCTTCTTGAAGCTTCAACGAATTAATCAAATACAGAGTTTAAGTCAAGCAATCTTCTTTTACACAAGCTTCGAGGATGAATATTTTCAACAAGGGATGACTTCGAATGATTCTAAATTAGATATCAGTTTATTAATTATTAGGTAAATGTGTCATCTCATTTCATATGAATATATCTAACCCTCACATAGGTTGTATATATATTGTAATCTTCAATATAATTTCATATAATCGATTATTAAAAACATTATTGAATACATATTTGATAATTCTCTTTCAACTTCACAATATGGCAACCCCTAGATTTCCTATGACAACCTCTACTCTATGTCAACTACAATGGAATTCTATAAGATAGCTATCAAATACCATATCCACCATTAATATAATTAGGACTCAGACCACAAATTCACTCGACACATGTTTCCATTCTAAGTGAAACCATCACATCCACGAAAAAATGGTGCATCCAATAATGATGTAGTGAGTGATGGTGCTATCATGGTAATTCATGAGCACACCTTGACTATGCAAACACTTATTTCAAAATTCATTTGATTTACCTATATAAAAATACTTTGCATACAAATCCTTGCTCGACATTTCTTTCTGCTTTGTATTTTACATTTCCTTTAGTCCTTGTTTTGCATTTCCTTTCACCCTCCTTCTCTACCTCTATTTCAACCCTTGCTCTCCATTTTCCTCGACCTCCTACAATGGTGTTTGATTTCTCACAAACAAGTGAAAAAGACACCCACCAAGTGGTTGTGCAATCCTTGGTAGAAGATCAAAACTTGAACAGGAAATAAATCTAAACTCAACAAAAGATAAACATTCCCAAACATGCAGGAAAACAAATATCAAGAAACTATTGAGAAAGAAAGTACTGCATGTAAAATAATGTGATTTTTAATACACAAATAATTCAAATGATAAAAAACACACCTTGGTACCATCTTTTAAGAGTAATGAATCTCTGTAGTTTATCCAAGGATAGGGTCATTGGTATCCTTGTAGCCCCAATCTCCAACCAAGTGTGAGTTTAGGATTCCCCTTATGGTGAAAATAGAAAGAAGGATGTGGACTTTCTCTATTTTCTAATTGAAATTCAACAACATGTTAACGTGTTTTGGATGTATGAGAATGGACCTATGAAATGGTGACCATGAGGGCCTTTTTTATAGGCACAAGAGTGGTAAAATAATGGGATCTAGGTCCAATCTATATGCTCTCCATTCCCTTGATTTCTTAGTGGAGAGGTTAGAGTTTTGGAAGTTAGATCCATTGTTTATTTATACCATGTCAATGTATCTTTCCACTTTTGTCCACTACTTCCCTTGGGGAAGCACAAAATGATAAATGATAACTAAAATTTCACCTTTTCAACTAGGTTATGGTTTTTTAGGAAATATGTGTGACTGGGGTTGTACCTTTTGAAGGAAAAGGCATGACCCTTAGGTTATCATCATTTTTTAGTTTGACTTTCATTTTTTTGGCCATTTGGTCATTTCCTTAGGTCTTATGGATGAAATGGGATGGAAAATGGTGCTTATAGCGCTAATTATGATACATAATGATGATGAAGCCGATGACAAAGTAGGTGAGAAAACTTTGTCTGTTAACATCTTCCTAGATGGTGCATCTTGTTAGAACCACTATATTTATTACTTATAATGTACCTCATTCCGGTTTGAAACTTGAAGATAAATGGACTTGATTTGAATATTCAAGGTTTTTGTTTTTGTTTCAAGCTTCAAGGTTTTGTTCATAGTTTGAAGTCTAAGATTTAGTACTGGTTTAAATTTGGTTTATCATTTCATAGTTTCCATTTTATGGTGCTTGCATAGTTTTGAGGTAAGTATTTTTTTTCTTGTGGCATAATTTATGTTCATTTTAAACACTCTTTCATGTGTTGCTTGAGCACACTTAGAACTAGTTCCCATATGCATGGCTCATGACTTTGTCACCCATGTCCTCCTACATAATATTTGTGAATGCATGGTTATCACTATGATCCTAACCTTGATATATTCTTTTCGTATATTTTTGTATAATAATTTGCTCTCTTATGGGTGAAATTTTATACTTCTGTGATTGCATGTTGCATTCCCTTGTTTTTGCACTTGCGTGGAACACCCACATGGTTTCTTTCACAGCCTCTACAACCCACTTTTGTGATTGCATGAGGGTTTTTTCTGTGCCTGTTTGTGCATCCCTCATCCTAGAAACCTATGTCTTGTGAAAAGTTTTCTACATTAGTGCCTAATCATCTATTTTCGTACCCTATGCTATGTACTTTCTTTATCCCCCACTCTACAAAATTTTTGGTACATGCTCTGCATTTCCTACAAATGGTGTTTGAACTTGCATTTAACTGTCTTGAATAAACATTCAACACTATACATTTTTTTTCTTGGAAAAAAAAGTGTAATTTTATTACAATCGAGGCGAACAAAATTACATTTTGTAGATGCAAATGCATTACAAGAAAATAGCTCCAGTGCCATAGCACACGGTCAAAAAACAATCCAAAGGTCTGTGAATAAGAAAAAATAAACTATATTACATCATAGGACAAAGTAATCAAGGGTTAAAATAAGTCTATATTTTCCCTTTTTTCCCCATCTTCTTTGATTTTACTTCAGTCCATCCTTCCCACGATGAGTCAGCTACAATCAATTGTTTACCTGCCAACTCCCCTGATTGCTGGACAGTAACTTGATTCTTATCAGAATCTAAACTTTATGTTTCATGTGCACGCTTTAGTCCACATAAAGAAACCAACATCCATAGAATTCACAACATTTGTTAGTGTTTCTGCACCATAATTCATTTTTCCTAATGCTTGTGCATCTACTGATTCATATTTCTTCACAACAACATTATAATATACAAGTAGAAACCAATTAAGGGATATATACAAAATTGGATGAGTATTCAATTTTTTAAATTTATTTATCGGCCTTCTGAGTTTATTTTTTCACTAGAAGCTTACAATTTTTTTCTATTTTGTGTAATACATGTCATCATGGTCATGCTACTATTATAGTGAGATATATGTCAGCTAGGATATTTTTTTTAATTATAACCTTCAAATATTTCAAATCTTGTTTGGTTCCACTCAATTTTGGATTTGTTTGAATAATACGAGATGTAAATAATATTTTTTGTTAACTCAAAACTCATAATCCTCTACGGATGTATTTTTTTATAGTGAAAACTCATAAATGTTAGTTTTTTTACCTCACAAATGTCATGGTGGCCATATCAACATATATCGAAACTAAGTTTGTTTCAACTATTGTTTTTTTCCGTAGTGCATGTCATGGTGGTCATCTCGATATTATTGAAAGATATATAACACATTTGCGTTTTGTTATTCTCATTATTCTATAGAAACTTGCATTATATAAAATTCCATTATCATGTATGTTTATTTTTGTTTATCATGGCGTCATCCTGACAATATAACAAGATATATGCCGACTAGGTTTATTTTAATTCAAATCCTATACTTTTTTCTTTTTCTTTTTGTTTATTTCATATCTTTTTTTCTAGAATATCCTTGACTTGTAGGATTGGCCTTTGGTCTAAGAAACCGTGACCTGGGGGCATCTAATCCATCAATATCACCTAAGAATCTCACCCAGCCTAGGCCACACCAACCCTCAACTAGTTGGATTTTGGGTGTCTCCTCCCAACTAGCTCACCCCTAAGGGAAATTGAACCAAGGTCGCCCTAGTGGAGACTCCCAAACCTTAACTGAACGAGATAGCTGGAATTGACTTTTTGTTTATTATATGTGATGACAACCATGCTGACATCATAACGAGACATATTCCACAATTTTTTTGTTATTATCATTGTTCTATATGAATCCACATTATGTATTGTGTTTCTATCTAGTTTATTTGTCTTCATTTTTTATGTCAAAGTTATAGTGAGGTATATGCTAGCTAGGTTTGTTTTTAAGTTGAAAAAGTAAAAATATTTTTCTTTTTATGGAAGACATGCAATGCACATCATGTTGATGTTATAAAAAGATATATGTTGAATTCATTATTATCATTCTCATAATTTTGTAGGAACTGCAAGTTTTAAACTTAAGAAAGTGAATCAATGGATATAGATTCTCAAGAAAAATAGAAATAACAACAATGGAACACACATATCACATAGAGATTTACCTTAGAAATCCTTAACTAGGAAAAATAACCTAACTTAGAGTTGTACCTCTATCTTCTTCATTTATTACCTTGACCATTCAAAATACATTATTTAGGTATTTTGTGGTTATCCAAAATCCTAATATATTAATCTAAAATAGATTACAATTATAATTCACTAATCGGGATTAGATTACAATAGGGTAAAAATACATTGGTTGAAAAGGAAAAAAACAAGAAAAAATGGACAAAAAATGAAGGTGCTACCCTAAACCCTGGAAACTCGAGGCTTACACAACTCATGTAAACCATTGTTCTCAACTAGGGAGGGATAGTTCCCCATGCACTCCACCATCTTCCCCCTCTACCTAAAAAACATACTAGTGAAATTGTTGGGTTATAGCACATCTCCAATATTCTCCTACTTGTTATTTTATTTTCCAAATAGGGAGTTCAATATTTATAAGGTCATATGTTTAGGGTAGAAATGCTTGTTGTTTCTTTACACGAAGAGAACT
Source organism: Pseudotsuga menziesii (assembly GCA_001517045.1). Classification (NCBI taxonomy): domain Eukaryota; kingdom Viridiplantae; phylum Streptophyta; class Pinopsida; order Pinales; family Pinaceae; genus Pseudotsuga; species Pseudotsuga menziesii. The sequence goes on from LPNX010118266.1 coordinate 887,962, forward strand.
TCTCAGCACTAAAAAATATTGTGAATGAGTTTGAAACATTCTTAAAGGTGTCAATATTCTCCAATTACACCTTCTTATCTTCAACCATGTCTCTTACAAAGTGGTATTGCACATAACTATGCTTATTCTTAAAATTATAACAGTGATTCTTGTTAATGTATTTGTAACTTCGAAAGATATTCTGATGTATATTATCATTGTATGTTGTTTTACCCCCATTGGGGATGCGTGTTACCCCTCTACGGGATGTCTAAATTGTGTCTAGACCTTGAGGTACAACCTTCATTGTAAGTCGGGGAAATAGTCCCCAATGTAAAATCATGTAATATGTAATTGTGGTATCTCTAGGAGAAGTGGGCCCCATGTGAGATGACATGTAGACTCAAGTCTTATATTTGGTCAGTGACTTGAAAGGGTATAAATAGGGAGGTGATCTCCCTCATTTACACACACCTAATATAGTCTCTAAGGCGCATGAGAGAGAGAGACAGTCAGAGGAGGAGAGAAATATAGCTACTGAACATTTCTTATTATTGCTTTTAATCATCTTACTATTCTAAAGAAGTTTGCGGGGTTTTCTCCTTTATGCTTTCCCCAATGAAAATCTTTGTGTCTTGTGTATATTTTATATCTTCTGCATTTTGTTGTACTTGTTATTCTTTCATATAAAGATCCTAGATAATCTAATTAGATCTTAAGAAAATCTAACATGGTATCAGAGCCTCTCTGAAAGAAGGCACTGTGAGGTTGCAGGAACTAGGGATTCCTATTTGAAGGTGTTCTCTCCACAGATCATCAAGCAAGGAGGGCTAGGCTAACTCACCTCACTAGGGCACATCTATTGGTGGTAGCAGTTTCTAAATCAAAGAATTTTCACTGTGCATTTGAAATACAACTACAATGGAAACTAATGGAAATTAGGGTTTCATGCCTGAAAACCCTAGAAGACTGAATTTAGTCATTCTATAACTTTCTCTATAAAATGAGATTGGAGAAGGCTCGAAAGATGAAAATTTTACAGGACGAAGAGAAATTCTTGTTGTACCTTGTGTGAAAGTTTCATCCTCAGATTCACTATAATTCAAGAGAAATGGATCCTCCAAATTAGGGTTCCAGCCTCCTCTAGAATACAATCATAAACATGTGACGTAGGGATATTTTTTATATATCGAGATAGGAAGGTCCAAACGAAATTTCGCAATATGTTGCAGGTATTGAACGGAATTTAGTTCTGTTGGTATGCTTTTTAGACCCAGAATGTCAAAATGTGACATGTGGAAGTCCTTACAAGTTCTCTATGCTTAACAGTCCCCAAAACAGTCACCTTGTGAAAATCAGAATAAGTCCCACTTGGAGAATACATTTCTACTCTAACCTGTGGGTTGGAAACAAGACATATCAGGCTATCTCAATGAGAATTTTTAGACTGTAAGGATCCAAAAATTTGGAGATAAAGTAGAATAAATTTCAAACATTTCTGCAGAAGAAATTGGAAAACTAGGGCTTACTGTTTCGGGAGCTTCCCACCATTGTTTTTAGAAAATAAGTACATTGGACAACTCACCTTGAAGAGGAAAATATTTCTGTCCAATCAAGAGTTTGAAAAATTAGGGTTTCTCTGACAAACCCTAGATCATCCAGCTCAGGAACCAGGTCAGACACCTCAAATCAGTAAGATCTAATTTTTTTCTATTTACATTTGAGGTTCTCATTTCAAAATGACTAATCACACCCAACTTGATGACAAGCTTGGTGAAACTGACAACTTCCGAGTATGGAAGTATAGGACCTCCGTGATCCTTGAATAAATTGACTTGGATAAGTATTTTAGTAAGGAATTTCTAAGAGCCAGAGGGAGATGAGGCCAAGGCTAGAGCCAAGAGAATCATTGCAAATTCTATTAAAGATCATCTCATCCCTCAAGTTTCATCCTTGAAGAAACCAAAAAGGATGTGTTCGATGCTATGATGAAGTAATCGAAGAAGAATAAGAGATTGTTATAACCACCTTGAATGGACTCCCAAGATCATGGGATTCATTCATTCGAGGAATGTATGCCAGAAGGAAGTGATTACCTTTAGCAGACTCTGGGAAGAGTGCACACAAGAAGAAGCTCAACTCATAATAAGAGAAGAGATGGGAGAAAATGACGGTCAAGCTCTCACAATTCAAAGAAGATCGCTCAAGCGATGAGGAATATGCATTAGAGAGAATTTGAGGTAAAAAATGGGCCTCCTAAGAGATGTACTACAAAAATATAAGATATATTAAAATATTATGAGTTAGGGGTTTTGTGGGGTAGGTATATATGACAACTCTCCTCCTACACTACTTTTTATGCACAATTTAAATAACCATGGTTGAGTTACTTTTCTAAATTGACTATAAATAAAATTAATAAAATAACTCTACAATGATGTGACTAAGATTCATTGTAAATTCCCAAAATTTTATTGTCCTTTAGCATTTATTTGTCTTGAATTTGTAAATAAAATTAAACAAAAATAAATTTAGTTTATATGCATAACTAACATATTTTTTTCATATAAATATCATTCATGAATTTAATTTATTTTAAAAGTACAAGATTATATATATATATATATTAGTTTGACATTATGATATTAAATACAATTGAGTGAATATATAATTTAAAATTAAAAAACATGAAAATGACAATATATTATTTTATAAAAAAATGTGAAAAGACATTTTTATGAATTATGAGTACTTTATTTGAAAATGACAATAATATTATTTTATGGGAAAGTGAATTATGAGTACTTTACTTGAAAATAACAATAATATTATTTTATGAGAAAGTGTGAAATGACTTTTATTGTGAGTACTTCATTTTATGACTTAAAAGTACTTATACCACTACCTTGGTTAACTATGGGTTTTCATCCACCATAGAAAATGTGACAAATAAGCATTCTTAACTCATGAAATGCCACCTCAACCATGGGGGATGACATCATCTACTAGAATGTAATTGGTTGATTTTTATAGTACATTTTGGTCCTTTTGAGGCCCATTTTTTACCTCAAATTCTCTCTAATGAAAGACTCAATTCTTGAATAACCTCTTATCCATCTTAGAATTTGGATAAGAAATGATGCTGTTGTGAATGAAGAAGATGATGAATCTGAAGTCTCAATAAGGAGTCCATGAAACAAATAAAGGTAACTATAGTTCAGAAGAGGAACCTGAAGCTTCCCGAGTCAAAGACACCATGGCGAAAGAAAAATCTTTAGAAGAATATAAAGATAACGGTAGATCCACCTTGAGAGATGAATACCACCTTGGGCACGAGAAACAATCCAAGATGAAGAACAGTATGATGAGACTTACAAAGAAAGCAAGAGGCCTCAGACACACTCTAGTTATGTGACACTGCTAAGCGACATCATTGATGTAGAGCCTTCCAGCTATGAAGAAGTAGCCAAGAAGAAAGGGAAGTAGACTGTGATCAAACAGTATCAATTCAAGAAGAATGATGTATAGGATGTGGTGTCGAGACCTGAAGGGAAGTCCGTAGTGTCTTCCATATGGATCTACAATATCCATCATGTAGTAGATGGTAGCATCATGGGATACAAGGTAATATTCGTAGCACAAATATTCTCATAGAAAGAAGGCATAGACAACGAAGAGAGATTTGCAGAAGACTAATTCAGAGGGAGTGACTGCAGAAGATCCTCAAGTTTAACATGGTACGACACGATGGACATATTACTAATGGCTCTAGGATTTACTGAGAGTAAATTGGATTCCAACCTTTACTTCAAGGTTGAAGGAGGAAGACTAGTGATGCTCCTATTATATGTCGATGATATTTTCCTGACGAGAAAAGAGGAACTCTTTTAAGATGCAAGAAGGAGACTTGCTATAGAGTTCAAGATGAAAGACCTAGGGATAATGCACTACTTCTTAGGAATGGAGGTGTGGAAGAATGTGAATGAGATTTTCCTTGGTCAAGGAAAGTATGTAGTGGAAATTATTAAGAAATTCAAAATACGGGACTGCAAGGAAATAACCACACCCATGACATCAAACTTGAATATTTTGTGTGATGCTTCATTAGAGACGGTTGATGCCATGATGTATCATTAGATGATTTTTTCATTGATGTTCCTGAAGAATATGAGACTAGACATATGCTTTGTTGTGAACAACCTGAGCCAGTTCCTGATGGATCCAAGACATGCTCACCTGGTTGCAAAGCATGCAGTGAGGTACCTTAAGGGTACAGTTGAGTATGGGCTCAAGTATGATACGAATCAGAAGACTAACTTGCATGGTTATGTTGATTCATATTGGTAGAGTGACTGAGAAGAAGAGCACCTTGGGTTGCTTCTTCAATTTGAGATCCAGTATGGTCTACTAGTTTGGCAAGATGCAGTCCTACATGGCGCTGAGTACAGTCAAGGAAAAATATGTTGCCACTTGCTTGGCTATTTGTGAGGTAGTATGTTTCTTTTGAAATATACTATTTGATTTGATTGATCTGACTTGCATTTTTGTATGATGCAGAGAGGAGCGGTGAAGCACTAGTATGTGATCCATATTGAGATCTATTGAAAGATGGAGTGATGAGTTCTAACATAGCTGGTGAGATAGGTTTTCTGAGCATAAAATCCTGGTGAAGCTCATAGGTTTCTTAGACGTAATCAGTCTAGTAGGTTTTCCTTGGATGTAATCAATCCTGGAGAAGCTCACAGGTTATCCTTGGACGTAATCAGTCCTGATGTGATTCTATGCTAGAAATGGCCAGAGTGAAGTTTGATTACTTCAGACAGAAGCTTGGTGTTCTTGGAATCGAGGTTCCCTCCAAGGGGATGTGATGAGTCCAGAATAAGCAGATACACATGAGCCTTTTCGACATGGTGGCAAGCTAGGCCTCCCATGGTCGTTTATGTAAGTGTTGAGCCTTTTCAACATGGTGGAAATTTGGGCCTCCCATGGTCGTTGATGTAAGTGCTGAGAGCCTTTCTAACATGGTGGTAGGTTGGGCCTCCCATGGTCGTTGATGTAAGTGTTGAGCCTTTTCGACATGGTGGTAGGTTAGGTCTCCCATGGTCATTGATGTAAGTGATGAGAGCCTTCTCGACATGGTGGTAGGCTGGGCCTCCCATGGTCGTTGATGTAAGTGATGAGAGCCTTCTTGACATGGTGGTAGGTTGGGCCTCCCATGGTCATTTATGTAAGTGCTGGATCCTTTTTGACATGGTGGCAGGCTGGGCCTCTCATGGTCGTTTATGTAAGTGTTGTGTTATGTGTATCTGGGTTGTGCTCTGTGTGACGATGAGATGATCTGAATATGATGAGGTAATAGTAGGATGTTCCTTCGGTTTTTCCAGTGGCATATAATTAGTCCTTGGATATCCTACAGGTTTTGCAAGAGGCATATAAAAATTCTTGGGATGTACCTACTTGATGGCTTGCTCGTAGAGATGATGAAGACCTACATGGAGGCTAGGCCTACATCCAACATGAAAAAGGGCTGGCACTGTAGAAAATTTTGATGACAGATAGTATGGGACGATGATAAAATTATAAGAAGATGATGGAAGTAGGTATGATGAAGACTCTATGACTCTGTGATGATTACGATGCAATGAAGACCTGACCAAATGTGTTGATGACTGTGTAGAGAGAGAATACCTTCCTAGTTAAGAGGGAGTGTTGATGTATTTGTAACTTCTGAAGATATTCTGATGTATATTATCATTGTATGTTGTTGTACCACCATTGGGGATGTGTGTTACCCCTTTACGAGATGTCTAAATTGTGTCTAGACCTTGAGGTACAACCTCCATTGTAAGTCGGGGAAATAGTCACCAGTGTAACATCATGTAATATGTAATTGTGGTCTCTCTAGGATAAGTGGGCCCCGTGTGAGATGACATGTAGGCTCGAGTCTTATATTTGGTCAGTGGCTTAAAAGGGTATAAATAGGGAGGCGCTCTCCCTCATTTATACACACCTCACACACTCCCTGAGAGAGAGAGACAGTCAGAGGAGGAGAAAAACATAGCTACTGAGAATTTATTATTACTGTGTTTGATCATCTTACTATTCTGAAGAATTTTGCAGGGTTTTCTCCTTTATGGTTTCCTCGATGAAAATCTGCATGTCTTGTGTATCTTTTATATCTTATGCATTTTGTTGTACTTGTTATTCTTTCATATAAAGATCCTAGATAATCTAATCAAATATTAAAAAAATCTAACAATTCTTTGCTATAAATATTGCATTACAACTATCATAGTTTAACCTTAAACCCCAATTTCATTAAACATAGAATAGCCACAAATAATTTGGACTTATAACATGTTCTGAAAGCATGACTATTGGTTTTCCATAGTGTGATTATTGGTTTTCAAAAGTGGGATTATCGGTTTCCAAAAATGTAATCATCGGTTTCGAGAAGTGTGAACATCGGTTTCTAAAAGTGTTATTAATGGTTTTTTAAAGTGTCATAATTAGTTTCCAGTAGTGCAAATACCGGTTTCCAATGTTGTGATTATCAACTTCTAAAAATTTTATTATCATTTTAGTAAGTGTAAATACTGGAATTACATGTCTTTTTTAATATCCACATAATTAATTCATATGCAATACTGAAGTATCTTGTATAGTAAGAAAGGACGTGTTCTCTTTAGTCTCATAACCAAGGTTCTTAAATTTTAATATTAAACACATTAATTACTAAATTGTGAGAAAGGGCTTGTGCTCTTTCTCCTCATCATCCCAATGCCGGCATTTTGACATATGAATTGAGAAATAACTTGTGCTCTTTCTCCTCATTATCCCAATGTCCACATTTTGATATATGGTAGGTTATGTGCCTCGTCCCACTCCTCCACATGATTGATCATTTAACAGGTGTGCAATATGGTCACATGGAAGAGCCTTAAACATATCACTTGCAGGTCCTCAGAAAATATTTAGTGTATTTGAAAGTCTAATTACTTATCATTCATCAGTGCACCTGTCCATAACCAGAGAGTGATGTATCGATCCAATTAAGTAGAGATAAGGCCATGTTCATAGGTTTGAATCTACCATCAACAAGGGATTTATTTATTTCCATTTTAGGGACAAGCTTTCCACCACATAAAATGCACTAGGACTGAACATGCATATCATCCTACAACAATAAAAATTAACAGCAAGTAGGTACAATACATTGTGAAGTAGAGCATAATATAGAGTAGGCTTGAAGTGTCGTTGGCCCAAAACTGTCAGGGAACATGGAAAAATTGAAATCAAATCAGCTCTTAAAGTAGAGTTGTGAAACCACTTTGCTGTGGAGTCATTATCTTCTAGCCTGCCAAAAGGTGGCACTCCACTTGTTTCCACACAAGCCGACTAGAAGGATTCAAATTTATTATCATTAAAGTGAAAATATTCAGAATAAAACCTCATTTTTATTTGTAAAAAGGAGAAAGCACCGATACAAATCTTTGTAGATGAAACGTGAAGATCAATTATAGAGGTATGTGAGGGAGAACTTGTTGCAACATGATATACATCTTTCCAACATCACACCAAATTTAAATTACATAATCCCAACATGTCTCCCTCAATACTGTTGTCCTCAAGTACATTTGAGCTAAAACCCAAGGATGAAGTAGAAACTTCTCCTGAGGTTGTTTCATCATCTGAAGGATTTCTATGATTTCCATCACCATCATTCTTTGAATCTTTAACCATTGAATCACCCATCGAACCATTATTTGTTTGAGGTACCCAACATTCACAAGGATTAAAAACTTTCACACTCGACCAAGCAAGAAAGTACATTCCACAAGAAGTATCTTCCAATGTCTTTAGTTATTCGTTAGTACATGCTAATGGAACCTCTTCATTTAGAACATTTTCAAACTTGAAAACAAAGCAGTAAGATCCGACTTTGTTACAATGTACCACCTTCCTTGTTGGGTAGACTTTAGTACCTTCTGCAACCTTTGAATTTCTCCAAAATAAGTCTATGTATTCTCCATCCATGAATGTTGGAGACGTCATTATTGAGAATTTGCAATTCAAGCAATTCATTATTTTAATTTCATATTTAAACTTTAAAGATATTACGTTGTTTGGACATTAAAAATACTTTGTATTGATACATTTTTTTGGCAACAAAATTTGAACCCATCCCATCCAAGGATCAAAATAGAATTCGACGCTATCGGTCAAGAGATTTCTATCTCACGTCAAGTAAACACTTCAAAGAAAATGAAAAAAAAGATAGTGTTGATACCGAATACGATGTTATACATGAGATCATTGAGTTTTAGATAAAGTATTATTGTGAAACCTAAACAACATTAACACCAAATAGTTTTATGCCAAATCACCGCCTTAGATTTTCGGGTGAAAGAATTTTTTCCCAAGTGGGGATTATTTTAAGGAGTAGGGATGCTTTTATTAGAAACATACTAAATTTTTTAAATTATACAAAATTTGAATTCATATTGACAAGTAATTTGAAAAGTTTATCTTTCCTTTGAAATGTTGCTATAAATAATGCCCTTCTTCATTGGAAATGTAAAAATTGAATTCTAATTTTTTTAGAATGTAAAAATATCGCTTTAAGATTTGCGTATCCTCGAAACACCTGTCATCAACTGATAAGCATGGATTTCAAGTAGAGGAAAATACAATTAACGCATGCATACAATACAATTTACTGTAAATCCATCCCACATTTTATCCATTATCACACATTTATTTAATATACTGTCATTATTTTGCATGTGGAAACGAATCCAATATACTGTCAAAATATCACATGTGGTAATGAACCCAATATATTGTCACAATTTCCATCAAACAATTTAATGAAGCGTGCAATAAGAACCCCATAATGCATCAATAAATGCTGTGACTATGGGGATTTTGGTCGTCACAACATTTATTAATACATTGTGGGGTGATTATTGCATGCCATTAAATCACCAATCCATTAAGTGTACTTGAAATGAGAGTCAAATAAAGTACTGCTCATTTACTTACAACAAATTTTATTTTGTAGGATGACATTTATTGTGGCAGCGAGGTGCATATACACTGTTTGTTGCATCCAACAATGTATATGCATCCTAGTAGCACATTAAATTTCACCCTATGAGGGGCCTATTCATCGTATTTAGTGATTAAATTTTGAATTTGGACAAGGATTTCTTTATATGGTATTTTTTCCTTCTATTCACAATCGATAGCTTAGTTTTGATGCACCTCTTAGGAACCTCGTTTGTTTTGACGTGGTTTTATGATATGTCGAAGGAACACTCATAGATAGGTACCCCCATAAGGATGTATAGGAAATACCTATGTCAACATCGACAAAAGGATTGACATTATTATCAGACGCCACTGCAACAATGAGAATTGAAGGAGACCGGGATTGGGAAGAAATCTATCAGATATTATTCGATGGGGATTCTCCCTAGGGTGATGACGATGAGGAAATGTATCAGAACATCCAAAAGAGTTGTTTATATTCCATTCCAATAAGGTTGAGCTTGTTTCCTTACTATTCTTGAATGATGTAGCCAGGTGCTTATTTTACCACGATGATCCACAAAATGGAGTGATCATGGATGAAGAAGGAGAGGTCGTCGCCTCACTTAGGAATGACTCATTCAAGCACATGTGTAATATAAACAAACCTGAGTTATTCATGGACCATGTTTTCATGGAAAATATTTCCAATAAACGCTCAAATCCTGTCGAAATCATCAAGGAGTGGTGGGCCGAGGGACATCCCTTCACAGAGAAGTCCACTAAGAGCTATACAGTATAGTATTTTAGGAGGACATATAGGATACTCACGGAAATTATATGCCACTTGAATGTCCTTCAAAATTCTACACACTTCCTATTGGAATGGGAACCCTTTGTGCATCATGTAACATAAACCAGATAATTTTTAAGCTAGGAGAACATCATGTTCGTTAACCTTTTCAAATCCCTAAAAAATGAAAAACAATTACATGGCAATGAGAAGTTTCCTATGATTGCTTTTCTATTTGATGATATTTGTTCTTGTAATGAATTTCCATTCATGAACTAGAAGTAGAAGGAATATTGCTTGCTCATTCATGTTTACTACGAAAATAGGTGGTTGTGCTATTATAAACCCCATTTCTACGATATTACTAACCATTCTTTTTCCCTATTGTATTTTTTGATTTTTAGAAAACCTATACCAAGGATAAATGATCAAGCCATGGTATCCATGTTGAAAATTCATGACTAGTGTATCCAATAGTTCTTTAACTACATTCAAATCTTCAGCATGAATGCATCCCCACATTTTCTATCTATCTATGTTATTTACCAATTTCTCACTCGTGAAATTTCTTACCAACCCGTCATAAAAGGAATCAAAGTGCAATGGACCCAGAAGAGTAAGAAAGTTTGGCCTATTTTCCCCATTTGCATCGGCTCCTTCACCTTATCTAGTTCTCAGCATGCCCGTAAGGAAGCCAGTGCATTGTAATAGATGAAAATTGGATTTTCAAAGAAAAAAAGGCATGACTCTAAAAAGGGGATTGAATCACATTTCATATCATTATCGTTACATCCTACTTACATACATGAGGAAGACCCTCAATAAATTATGTTTCAGAGGGATACTTCCTTTGATGAAGTTCTTGAAAAAATCTCAGAAATGGAGCAAGGGATACTACAACAAGGGAAGTGATTCCTTGAGAGTACTGTCAGAATTGAGAGAAGAGATTCCTTCGCAGTTGAGGCATAACAAGAAATAAAGAATAAAGGCCAAGCTAGAATAAAGAGAGAGGAAATGGTAATATATTTTTACAAAGAATTGACAAGGAAAAAATCTCAAGAGGATGCTTTGTGATCATAACATTCTAGAAACAAAGTTGTGGAGGAAGAATGTTGCAAGTACGCATAAGAAGAAGGTCACATGGTCATTAGAGGAAATTTGAGGTCTAAAATGGGCCTTATAAGAAAACGTGCCAAAATAATTTTTTGTGAGTTGGAATTCAAGAACCAATAGAATTTCAATAAAATAAGTCAACCATAATGGTTGAATTGACATATTTGTTATTAAAAAAAACTACTTTTTTTGTTCGTATTTTCGACATATCTCATTGTGTTTTTACTCAAATTTCGATCGGGAGAACTCGTTGGATGCGGAATTTGATTCCACATCCAACGAGTACCCACACTGCATACTTTTGACGGACCCTTCTACCCCAAAAACAAGAAACACCTAAAAAAATGTGATGATGATGTCATCATCACGTTTTTTCAGGTATTTCTTGTTTTTGGGGTAGCGGGGTCCGTCAAAATTATGCAATGTGCGTACTCGTTGGATGTAGAATCAAATTCTACATCCAATGAGCTCTCGCAATTGAAATTTGAGTAAAAACACAGGGAGATATGTCGAAAATACGAACACAAAAAGTAGTTTTTTTCTTTTTTCCTCCAAAATTAATAAATATTGTTTTATTATTTTAACTATTATTTTATTATTTTCCTTAGGAGGCCCATTTTAGACCCCAAAATTCCTCTAATGCATGGAAGAAGAAGAACAAAAGATGCTACAAAGGAAGAAACAAGATGACTCTGAAGCAACATGACAAGCGACTGAAGCTCTAAAAGAAGTGGAGGAAGAACGCCACAAATCCATGGAGGAAGAACACAACAAAGTCACCGAAGAAAAAGAAAAAAAAACAAATAAGAGATCTACTAGGTCATAGAAGAAGAAGAACATAAGATGCTACAAAGTAAGAAACAAGCTAATGCTGAAGTCGTGCGACAAGCAACTAAAGCTCAAAAATAAGTGGAGGAAGAACATCAAAAATCCGCAGAGGAAGAATGTCGCAAATACACTGAATAATAACACAACAGATCCATTGAAGAAGAAGAATGAAAAACAAAATAAGATATCTTCCAAGTCGTAGAGGAAAAACACCGAAAATCCCCAAAAGAATAGATCCACCGAGATGCGGAGGAAGATAAGAAATGGGAAGAAGAGGATAAAAATAAAGTGGAAAGGCTTCTATTCCTCCAGGAACAACAACAAAAAGGAGGAGGAAAATTGCAAGGCCGAAGAGGAAAGAAAAAGAGATGGAGAAAAATTGCAAAAATTGAACAACAACAAAAGGACAAGAAGGTTGTTTTGCAAATATCCCCAATCAATCCAGGGACACCACTATATATGATATCTAGAGGGTACATTCAACCCATGGAGTTAGATACCACTATTGTCTCTTTGGGATATTATTTTGTTGATTCGGGAAGGAAGAGTACTACAAAAAGGATGTCCAAGAAACAAAAGACCAAAGGAATTACTAGAAACATCACAATTTTGGACATGGAAGGGAACGAACTAGGTGAAATTGTAACCGATGCTTCCTTGTTGATTGGGGTATTGGAAAATGTGAATGTATCTTCCATGAGAGAACTCGTCAATTAGGTGGGACAATGTAAGGAAGAAACAAATAAATATATGTAGTTATATGAAGAGGTGAATCATTGTTTCTATGAAGTCCATAATGAATTCTTAATGGAACAGGAGCAGCTGTAATAAGCACACAATAATGATCTAGATCTATTGAAAATAAAACATGAGGAGCACATGAGGTAATTAGAGATGGATAGAGACTATGCCGAGTTTGAACTCAAGTTTTTTGAAAAATAAAATGTGTTGGATTTGTACCAAGTAAAACAAGAGGCCATCAAAATTAATTCAAAGATTATGGACTCTCAAAAGAATTTTATTATTTAGCTTAAGGAGTTGCATCAATGCTGTGTGAGATTGAGAAATCTCACAGAGGAAGCCAAATTGATCGAAGATGAATCAAAGGTGGCTCAACATTATGCAGAGGAAATTTATGAATGACAACAACAATATGAGGAAATTACCACCAATATTCTCACAATTCAAAAAAGGAGTTGGAAAAAACAAGAGCTTGGAAAAATGCCTGAGATTCCATGAAAGCAGAAGCAAACAAGGTTATTATGAAGGCAAAATAGATATGCAGTGAATTTTGGAGCTCCATAAATAGAGTGATGGATAGGTTCGATGTTCTAGAGCTCAATGAGTTAAAGGTGGCAGAGACAGTCGAGTCAAAGGTATATTCTATTCGATTTGAAAGGAAGGAAATCGAGTAGGAAATTATGGAATTGACCAATCTTGATCATGCCGTTGTCAACTTGATTTATAATCCTACAAAAGTAGCAGCATGGACAAAAGCTTTTACAAGCCCGATCATGTCAGAGTTAGCTAGGGAAATCGAGCCTGAATTTTTGAAGCTTGAAGTCCAATTTGAACATCTGCGAGATGATTGCACTGAGGAGATCGAGGAGTGGCATAAATAGTGGGAGAAATTCCTGGAATGATGCAAATTCAACTACTCTTGTTTATTTAAATTATCTTAATTAATATTTCTCTTTTCTTAGTTTCTAAGAAAAAGTGACAACAACTTATTTCAATTTTGGACAGTTGAATACATTAAAATTTCGTACACTTGTGTATTGATTATATGGAGTATGCGATCCAATCAGAGTATTCTGGAAACACATTTTCATTAATGGAATGTTGCTCAATTTTCTTCGGAATTCTTGATCATTTTGATTAATGGAATGCTATTGAATTTTCTTCAGAATTCTTGATCATGTTATGATTATGTGTTTAATAATGTGTGCATGACGAGTATTTCTTTCTATCTCATTATGAATGCTACTCTTCCACTCATTTGTAATCTTCCCTTTCATTTATTTAAATGTGTATCCGATATCATTGAACTATGTGGGAGTAAAATTACTTTTGCTTTAGTTTATTTCCATGGATTCCGAAAGAAACCTCAAGCATAATATTTTCCTTGCAGATTCAGTTAGTTTATAAGCTTGGTCCCATCTTTGGGATAGGTTTTCCCTGCGCATTCTATTAGTTTCTAAGCTTGCTCCCATAATTTCCCCATGTATTATGCTAGTTTATAATTCCCCCCCCCCCCCCCCATCATGAAGATACTTTTCGAGATCTAAATTAAAAATAAAACATAGAAATCAAATACCCCCAAAAATAGTATAAACTCATGTGGTGAATGGGCCCTTAACTGGTTGGAGGCACTACTCCAAATGAAACCAAGGCTAACTTCCAACTTGCAAGTGGGTTTTCTCCCCATTGTTGATGTGCTCCTTCTAAGACATAAACATGTGGGAATGGGCCGAGAATTTGAGAAAGAGACCAAGCTCCTTCTGCTTTGTTGCTAGAGAAAGACAAAGTTCCAATTGATCACTCAATTTATAGGAGTTTTAGAAAGGGATAGTGCTCCTTGACCCTCCCACCTAAGAATTAATATAGTGAGAGAAAGGACTAGTGCTCACTTAAATAAATTACAAAAGTTTGAGTAATTCCCATGATTCTCCTCCTATATCATAAAATTATACACTGGTTGAGAAATGAAAGGAGGTCACTCCACCTTGTCCTCATTATTCTAACCATAAACAGGTGATAGAGGTCCAGTGTTCATTTCTCTCCTTACTTGTATTTTAGAAGTGGAATAAATGACTGGTGTAAATAATGGATTACAATGAGAAAGGGCTAGTGTTTCTATAATTGCATCGTACTGTGGGAATTAACCTGCAGGGTCGGTCGCAAATGAAGAACCATTTTATATCACTGCAAGCAAACAACGCAGTGTGTGCACACTCCCTATAGCACCGTACTGAAAAATAAATTGTATAATATCACTGTGGATAATTCCTTGAACCACACCACGGCCATATCAGAGTGGCCCATTATAGGTCGTTTTACATAGAAACGCCGCATAAATTCCTCGTACCGCATATATTTTTGGGCGCAAAGTTAGGATAATCACTTTCATTTATATTTCCTGCATCATAACCTTGACACTGTGACACAAACCTTTCATTGGAAGTGCATTGGAATACCCATGCTACTCATTCTAATGTAATGGAACGATGCTAGGAAAGGACTAGTGCTCTCTACAAACTTAACTTAGAGCACTATTTTTTAAATAATTTAACAATGTGACCATTATTAACACTTACAACAGTGAAAGCTTAATAAATTATAGCACTTCAATACTGGATGCTCCACACTGTGATTGATTATATGCACTATATAATATGATGGTAACCCCAAAGATATGATGTTACAGTTTTACATGGTGTTATCATGATTTCGTGATGCTGTGTTATGGCGACCTTATTACAACATGCACTCAAATTACCCCCTCTCCAAAAAATTACTACATCAAGAGAAAGGGCTAGTTGCTCACTCAAATTACAAAATTTTAGGAGTCCCCATGAAAATCATTCGAGTGGAACAATTGCAGAAAAGAATCCATTTTTCCTTCCCCTCCTCCTTTATCGAAAAAGGATCCCTTGTTCATAAATTACCAATGTTGTCACTACCCATCCCACTAGTTCAAGGGAGTCCCTATGCTCTATGTATTCAAATGGAACAAGGGTTACAATGTTGTGCATACAACATCCTCGGTCCCATTAGAGTTTATCTCAACATAGTGAAATTGTACAATCCCCCTTTACAACTAGAAAAAAATGTGTATTGAAAACGACCCTGACATGTAACACGATGTGGTACTTGCATCGCGCCTCAACCATTGGGCCGTGGGGTCATATTTGGAGAGCCATTTTAAACAACCACTTGAAATCAATGCAACACTCTATGGACTCTTGAACACATGGTATTGACAAATAACATCATAGAATATCACCGTCGATAATTCCCCCAACCTCACTACAACCATATCCATGCGGTAGGTTATAGGTTGTGTTGCCTAAAAATGTCGTATAAATTTACAGCAGCGAATAGACTTTTCCTAGAGTTAGGATAAACACTCTCCTTTTATATTGCTGAATTATAATCCCAGCACCGCGAGACAGACCTTTCATTCGAATTCCCATGCTACTCATTCTAATGCAACAATCATGGGAAAGGGCTAGTGCTCCTTGTATCTATCTCCCAAAAATTCATAGAGGGACAAAAAGGGCCAGCTTCTCACTCTAACAGTTTGAGAAAGGGGTCACGCTACTAAGGATCCCAAAATTTTAACTTCTAAGGAAGTGTCCATGCTAATCATTAGAATGGAACAAGTGTTGGATAGGGCCATCGCCCCTCCACTCTTCCTCGCAAAATTACTGGGTTTTTGGACTGAATGAAAGCATTCATAGCTGCAAGCCTTTTGCACTATTTCATTCTTCAATTGCTGAGTAAATTGTGAGATCTTCTTTATGAGTTGTGTATTTGTCTACAGATCTATATGCTCAAATTTACACCTTCATTGTTAGAGAATTTCCAGAATCTAGTTTATAGGAAGATTCCCCACTACCTTTTATTGGATATTGGTAGTCATCACCTAGTTTCACCTTGTGAGGTGATTCATGTTCTGACAGTCTCACAAAGGATTCCTTGAATCCAGTCATATGTTTGGAAGGCCCACTATCTATAAGTCAATCATCACTTCCATGAGTAATGTTACCTGTGAGAGCGGAGATCAAAACATATTCATCCTCGCTTGAAGAATCTTCACTTTCATATCTAGTTCTTTTCTTGGATGGTTCATCATCTTTTGCAGCATGAGCATGATGCCTTCTTTTGTTCCCCTTATTCTTATGAGAGTGAACCTTGGTCTTAGGACAGTCTTTTGCAAAGTGTCCTCTTTCATCACATGTTTAACATCTCATTTTAGATGAGTCCCTTCTAATGTTATCTCTATGATGAGGATCCTTACCTTTGGAGTAATGAGATCTTCTTCTACCTTTCTTGGAGCGAACTGTGAGAGCTTGATCTTCACTTCCCATATTCTCTTCTTGAGCTGCTATCCGAGCTTCTTCTTGAGAGCATTCTTCCCATAGTCTACTGAACTTGAAAAGATTCTTTCTAGCATAGATCCCTTGAATGAAGGAGTCCCATGTCCTAGGGAGAACATTCAAGGTGGTCATCACAATTTCTGCATTCTCCATTTCTTCATCTACTGCTTCTAATTGTTCCTTGATCTGAGAAACCCTTGTGAAGTAAGACTGGATGGTCTCTGCATTCTAGATCTTCACATTCTTCAGTTGATTCTTCATAGTCATCTTCCGGTTTATGTTCTTCCCTTCAAACAATTTGGTTAGGGCATCAAACATAGATTTAGGTATCTTGAGAGAGGACACCTGTGGGATAAGGTGATCTTTGATAGAATCAACAATGATCCTCTTTTCCATAACCATCTTCTTCTTATGTAAGGCCTTAGCCTCATCTCCCTCTGGAACTGGAACCTCCTCATGGATGTAGGAGTCTAACTCATTTTCTTCCAGGACTAGGGAGATCCTATACTTCCAGGCTCGGAAGTTATCAGCTCCCTCAATATTTTCATCAAGATTGGTATGATGAGAGATCTTAATCTGAGAACCTCAAATGGAAATACAAAATATTTAGATCTTACCAGGTCAAGATGTTAAATCTGGATTTGGAGCTGAAATCCTGCAGTACTGGATCAGGAGCAAATTAGGGTTTTGATTTTCCAGAGATCTATGCACTCAAATGCCTTGAATTTTATCCCTAACTTCGATTTTGTGGAGGATATCAATCCAGGCCTGGGCTCACTAAAAAATTCATCTTCTGTGAAAAGCCCTAATTTCTAGCAGCAATGTCAGGTCCAAAACTGAAAAACCTCAGAATTGGATTCTGCTTCGATAGAAAGATGTGCCCTAAGGAGGAGAGTTATTCCACCTTACTTTTTCTAAAAATCTATGGAGCAAGATCCACAAACTAGGAAGCCCTAGTTCCTGTAGCTGCACAATGTCTTCTTCTCAGGTTAGCTCTGATACCATGTTAGTTTTTCAACATTAAGCTAGCATTATTAGGATCTTTAACTGAGAGAATAACAAGTACAACAATCAAACACAAGAGACAATGAACACAGTGTTTTTCCTCGGGGAAACCATAAATGGATAAAACCCCGCAACTTCCTCAGAGATAGAATCAGCACCAAAATAGTAAAAACCCAAAACAGTAAGTGATCTCCCGACAACAGTAACCTTCTTCTTATTTAGCCCCAGTGTATTCTCCTTCCTCAACTATGCGCTACACTTGAGTGTGTATGAGCTGTGTATTAAATAGAGAGTCCAGCTCTCTATTTATACTAATCCTGGCATGACTAAAACCCTACTAGGGCCAACCTCTACTAAGAGAGTCTAATAACCCTAGTACCCCAGAACTGCAGGGACTTTAACCCTTAAACAATTGGACGGTTACCCACAATGAATTGACATGACTTGTTTACATTATTGATCCTCCCGATCGGAACATCGGGGCATGACAACATGACTCAATTACATTATAGATACATCCTGGAATAAACATTGGGTTACAATACATAAGATACATAGATGAATACATTCTGAAGTTACAAATACATCAACAGATCTTGGTTCTTCATTATCTGTCACAAGGTATTCATCTTCATGCTTATGAGGAATTTTTCTTGCAGCAACATTTTCCAATATGATATTTATGTCACCAACA
The DNA here is from genome assembly GCA_001517045.1 of Pseudotsuga menziesii. Taxonomy (NCBI): domain Eukaryota; kingdom Viridiplantae; phylum Streptophyta; class Pinopsida; order Pinales; family Pinaceae; genus Pseudotsuga; species Pseudotsuga menziesii. Next base: position 906,509 of record LPNX010118266.1, read on the forward strand.
TAGATTTGTGAGCATCTATTAGTAGGTACTCCTTCATAATTCAAGGATCCATCAATAGATTCTCTTTGATTGGAACAACCCCCATTAGTAAGGATTGTGTTATTGTATTTACCTTCCTCTTTATGTTCTTCTATCCAATTTCCTTGAGGTAATTGATGCTCCACTTCATGATTATTTGTTTCTTCCTTTAATGGTTTATCTAGGCTCTTTTCACAAATAGGATGATTTTTTCTCATTTCATGCTCCTTTAAACTTATGGATTGTTGATTGTCCCTTAATGAATTCACATTTTCCTTCTTGTGCCTAAATCCGTACTTGAAAATATATTCTTGGAAATAATACCTCTCATGAATATCCCCTCTCAAATTTCAATGCTCCTAGAAACATGCTACAATATCTATGGTTGTAATTTCTTCTTTCGTTGGACGAGAAGGAAGGAAAGTGGGCTTGGTGGGTCGATTATGAAACCAAGAAATGTCTGCAAACTTTTATTTAATGGATGGTATTAATGAACAGGTTCCAGGAACATGCTCTTCTACCACTTGTAATGTCCCTTTTTAATAAATTCTATTAAAATGACCAATTTTCACTTTTCTCCCTATTTTGACCTTTGACTAGTTTTGATGTCTAGGTCTCCAAATTGACCCAAATGCTCCCAAATATTATGATAAGGTATATGAATGATATTAAGACTTGAATATGATGTTCAGTGATTATTTATGAACCTCCAAATAATTCTTCAAACTTGTTTAATATTCTGGCCAAGGTAGGAGTTTTCACTAGCAAATTGGGGTTCTAATTCCCACAGGGTAAATGCTGAAAATGGATTTCCAAATACTCCCAAATATACTCAAATTTATGAACAGAGGAAAATGATGTTTAAGGGACATTATTAATGTCTCATTTGAATCATTATTCATTTTATAAATTCTGTTATAACCCTCTCCCAAACAACTACAAAATCACTAGTTTGACCCTTGGGGAAATGACACCAAATCTTCTCCAAATGCAAATAAACTGAGTAAGATGACTTCAAATGCTTAGGAGATGGATATGAAACTTGTAATACTAATAAATGGAAGTCCATTCATCATAAATATATCATATAAACATTATTTCATTGGAAATATTCAACATTACAATGGCATACATCAATATAGTGGGGAAATGGTCATTGTTTGCTCATTAATAATCACTTTTACATACAACCATTTGGTACTTAGACCTGAGAATTTATGAATATGAATAAAATATTATATTAATATTATTAAAATCAGAAATGGACCATTATAATCTCTCCCAAAGAGTACAATAGCTCACCCAAAGCACAATCCATCCATGAGCAAGAATATGCAATAAAGACTGGAAATGGTTGAGAGATTGTGTTGCACTAGAAGAAACCACGAGATTTGATGTATCTTAAAAATGCAAATACAAAATCCATTAAATGGTCTCTCCAAACACCAACTTGGATGGGAATATTTCACCCTCAAAATTGGCTAAGGCAAGAAATTAGTCATCCACTAGCTCTCTCTCTTCACAAATGATAAAAATCCATTCTCTTGGTTGATCCCTATATTTTATAAACATCCTTATCCTTATAAGGTTACCAATCCATCCACAAACTCTATCTCATTCAAATTAGGGTGTGTGCTCAATATTTTCCATGTGTCCTCCCTTCCCTATCATTCCATCTTCCCCCAATTCGAGTAGGGACCCATCGAGCTTCCCCAACTCACATGAGTGCCTTCTTGGATGCTATATTTAGGCCCGACATGTCATAATGGTGAGATTTCATCCTTCAGGTCTGAAATATGTCATAAATTTCATATCATCTTCATCATTGGTGTCATAGATGTCATAGATGTTAGGGAATCTAGCCCAAGTGTCCAAGAAGATCCCATTTGACTCTTCATCTCCCATGTAAGTTACATTTCCTTCCAAATTCGACCTATGATGCATATGGCCAAGTGTATTATCCTTCCAACTCATCCAAGAAAATTAGGCTTCCCATGGATTCGAAATTGCAAGAGAAGGATGCCATGTGACACAAAAATTCTAGCTTGTGTGGGCCCCATAATTTCCATGTGTCTCCATGCTCTATTGCCACTTCAATTTTCTCTTGTATTTATTTAATTAGCTCCATTATTAAATATTTATTCCATTCTAATGTCTAAACATCATTTATTAGCTCCCTTATTAAAACTCCAAATGTATCCATCCAACCTAGGGAACCAGCAGGATTGATGGAATTATCCTGCTATTCAACTAATAGGATTGATGGAAGACCATGCCTCTTTTTCTGTGTCTGTTTCATTTGATGATATTACAATGGGACTTCTGTGTCTGTTTCATTTCATGATATTACAATGGGATGTAGTCCTTACTGCAAATGAAATTTCCTTTGGTGTCACACTGGAAAAATTTACTCACCAATCATTAGGGGAATTTTAAGGTCTAAAATGGGCCTCATAAGAGATGCAATAAAATATTGGAAATTTGTCATTTTGTGGAGAAGTTATATTTACAACTCACATTTTACACTACAATTCATGTAAATGTGGTTAAGTTAAAGTGAAAAGATGTGCACAATTAAAATTAATAAAAAAATATTTGATATGATTAGAAACATGAGTACTTTTGAATGCATAAATGTACTAAAATAAAGTACTCATAAAGTAAAATAGTAAAACAATTTAGTTTTGAATTGTAAACCTAAATTAAACTTTTGTAAATAAATTCTAAATTATATTTATTTAAAATAATTCACATTAATAATTATTTATTTTATATATTTACACATTTAAAATAAAATTTTAATCTTTATTCTTTAATTAAATATAACATTATATATTATATTAAAATATAATATATATTATATTATATTAAAATATAATATAATATATATGAAGGAACTCTTGGATTTTTTATTTTTTACGTGATACATGGAAAGGACTAGCTCTGCAATGGCGTATCTGACAATTTTTATGTAGCGGCTTCCTTCGCAAGCCTCAGATCATCTCAAGTTTGTTTGAAAGCTGTGATTTCCTGCTTTCAAAATGATAGTGCATTTATTCTGTACGGAATTTGCCAGCAAACGGAGCAAGGAATGGAGAGACAAATGATGCCAAACCCTAAGGTATTCTTCGATAGGAAGTTCGACAGTTCCCCAGCCGACCGGATCGTGATGGATCTCTTTGTCATTGTAGTGTCAAAGACGGTCGAGAACCCTCGCACATTGTGCATCGACGAGAGAGTCACAGATCACTCTGGCATGCCCCTGCACTACAAGGGCTCATCTTTCCACCGTGGGAAACTGGGTTTCATGTGCTAGGGTGATGATTTCACCAGTGGAAACAATTTCGATGATGAGCCTATCTACGGTCAAAAGTCTGCGGACGAGAACTCTGCAAGAAAATCCTTTTTGATTTTCGTAAGATCTCTGAAGGGGGTTTCTCTATGCCTGCGAGTGAACCCACAAATCACTATTTTGCAACTGAAATACCTAATTCAAAAGGTTGATGGAACCCGTTCAGGACTACAGGGACTTATCTATGCAGGAAGGCATCTCTCAGACCACTGAAAACTCCAAATCCTTGGGATGTCAAAGGATGCATGCATCTCCATGGTGGCTAGTCTACGAGGAGGAAACAACAGATCCTATACTTCTCTGCCTAATTCCTTCAAGGATGCAGCATGATAAGGGATCCCTACTACTCAAAATCTGGTCCAGACCCCTCACCCGGTATACACAATAGACACATCCGAGGAGGTTCCCACTTTGGAGATTAAGCAACTAAAATTCATTCAGAACCTTCTCCTGCACAAGGAGCAGACCCTAATCTGCAGATTTAATGGACTGTGGCCAAATAAAAAATATCTCATCGAGTGGATCAGCTCAAACTGGCTAGAGGACTCTCAGGTATTACACTGTTCTAAAGGTTTTTTCCTAGTGACTTTTCCTTCTCGAGAAGACCTTCTTTCAGTTACGAGCAAAGGGCCCTGGTTTTGGGGATCTGCTAGGCTTTTCATAACCCCATGGTTCCCTAAGTTTGGCCCTTTAACTATGGTGGCGACAAAGGTTCCCATCTTGGTACGTCTTCCAAACTTACCAATCCACTTCTAGACTCATTCGGTCTTCAAAGGGATAGGAAACACTCTGGGTTGCTATTTGTCCTCTGATGACCCTCATTTAGCACGCGGTCTTTTCACCTTTTCTCACATCTGCGCCACCATTGATATTAATTCAGGAATCCTTGAAATGATCAACCTGAAACTAGGAAACTCCATCTGGATTCAAGCCTTGGACTATGAAAACACAACCTTCAAGTGCAAGATCTGTCGACAAACAGACCACCTTCTTAATGCATGTCCACAAAGGAAAACCCAACAACAACGAAAAATGAAGGCACACAAAGCTAAAATCTGAAAACCATATGAAGAAAACACACAAGACGACCAGTTTGATGAAGACATGCCCCTAGCAAATCACCCAGTAGAACAAGAACAGATATCCACTCCACCTCCACCCGAGGTGCACATGCCTCTTCAAGTAGATGAAAGCACGAAAAGCAACCCTCCACAAGGGCATAAAAGATACCATGAATCTTCCTCTTCATACTTTGATAAGGAACCCCACCTTGATTCCACCGACGCAATGCAACTAGCCTTAGTGTCCCCAGCTTCAGGGGAATGGATACAAGTCAAGAAAAAACAAGGAAAAAAAGGAAAGACCTGAGAATCAACCCACTCAGGGCTGGGATCTTCTTCTTTGTAATTTCCAAGTCATTGCTTCTCTTTCCGCTACCCTTTGCTATGATCCTACACTGGATCTGACTTAAGTGTTTAGCTGTGTCATTTCGATCGAGTGTTCTGAGATTTTTTTTCTGACAGTTAGCCACTCCTTTTCGCGTTACTTGGCTTTCTAGCTGGTAGCAAAAATTTGATTGTAACATTATTTTCTTTTAAGGCAATACAAGGTTCCTCACTAACTTACAAAAAACTATAATTATTATTATAATTATTATTTTATATTATAAAAATTACAATATGTATTATATTATATTTTAATATAATACAATATCTGACCATTTATATAAATGCATAATATATGTGACTTTATATTATAACAAAAAGAAAACATAAAAAATGGATTATGTTATATAATATGAAGATGTTACTTTATGTTATATATTATATGTATTATATATCTCATAACAAAAGTTATAATATATGATGTGATATAATATATAATAATTTTATTATGTCATAAAATTTTATATATACAATAAGATTTATTTATTATATAAAATCTAAAAGTACTCAATCATGATTTTATTTTGAAGTTATGTTTGAATTTTGATTAATAATATATTTTTATATTCAAAAGAGAAAGTATTTTAAAGTGAAAGTACTTTAAGAGTACTAAGTACATAAATATTATATTTGAAAGTAATTTATGGGTACTTTTTTCATTATGAGTATGGTTAACCATGGATTTTCATCCACCATTTAGAATTTGACAAGTAAGTGACTTTAACTCAAGCAATGCCACCTCAACCATAAGGGATGACACCATTCTCTAGAATTTGATTGGTTCTTGTAAAGTTGATTTTGATGGTACATTTTTTGTTTTGAGGCTCATTTTTTACAGTACATTGAAACAGGTGTATCGAGGTAAAAAATGTAACAAGTGTAGGAATCATAGGTCTACATCTCCTCGAATATTCCTCCCAGATTACTAGATTTAGAGAAATGACCAGTTCCTCACTCAAATAGGTCCAAGTCTAGTTTGAGAAAATACCATTGATCCTTATTCACTTCCCCAGTCCTCATCACTCTAACCATAAAAGGGTGAGAAACAGATAGGGCTCCTTCTCCTCTACATTATAACCCCAACACAGTGACATATAACTTTCACTCGAATTCCCATGCTACTCATTCTAATGGAACAGTAGTGGGAAAGGACTAGTGCTCTCTACAAACTCAGAGCACTACAAAGACTATACAACCAATCTTAAATACCAAAATATAAAACTGGAAACATTAAAAAATATTAACAATGAGACCATAAAACCTCCCCACCGCAGAAGCTTAATAAATTCATAATGCATGATACAATCAAAGTCGGTGGTAGAAAGTATGAATGATCATATCTATGTAGTAAACCTCCCGAAATTCTAACTCTGACTACACTATAGCTAAAATAGGGAATTGATGAGTATTACAAATCTTGAACTTTATTATTATGTTGAATTTGGGAGTAAAAAAGAACATTATGTGATTATCGAAGGTATTTCCCGATACTGAGCATTATTGGTTGCAACTTTTCGATAGTCGGAATTAGGGATATATTTAATTCTTGTAATAGCGCTAACAAAACCACCCTCAACCCATCAAAATTTGGTAAAAGAATTTTTGTTGAAATCATAATTTCGATTGCTCAAACCACAATTTTGAGGATTTGGGTAGTTTTAAAATAAGTTATTTAGTCTAAAATAGGCAATTACAATTGCTAAAATTCCAAAATTATGGAAATAGCAATTTCCAAATTTGGATCGGGTTTTAACAAAAATTCACCGAAAAAATGGGGGTTTTAGTTGTCTTTTATCATAGTCTCTTTAAATATCTCGAACGACCATAATCCTTCATTAACCTAAACAAAATTTGAATTCATCACCAAGGTTGCACAAAAAATGTACCCACCCTACAAGTAGATTTGTGCATAACTGATAAGAATTATAGTTTCAATTGTTCAAGTATTATTTTGTTTTCATAAATTTCTTTGAATATGTAACAAGTTCTATGATATTATGGTGTTTTATTTCCTTGCAGAATTGTAGATAAAACCATGGGTAAAAGGGCCAGATCAAAAGCAACAACTGAAGATTGGAAAGCCAGAGACCCTAATTTTGGTTTTTTCTCTTACATGGATGCTTGGGTCTTTGACACCCTGTGCCTCGATTGGGTAGGAATCAATGCAATTTTCGATAATGATGATTTTTTTGAGTTTAATAAAGATGCCTCGATATACCAGACCATCAACAATTCTTGGTTTCATATAATTGTCGAGCGCCCTACAATTCTTCCATACACATATTTAGTCAAATGGTTAATCGACTTGGCGATATCTCAACCAACACTTTCATCGATTCCAACCGGATGGTTTTCACAAACATCATACCAGATACATTCACCAAAATATATGAATTAAATACTACAGAATAAATTCTCAAGCAAGACCTTATAAAGTCATTTGAAAACAAGATTGTACCAAAGGTTCTACTAAAGACCTATATGGTGGGCCCTAGCACTTTCATACTCGAGCCAAATAGGTAATACCCTATGGCTTTTCTTAGGGATCCCTACCAGTTACTTTCAGCTATGTTATGCATATTTTATGGAGCAAATAATTGTCAGTATTTTAAGTTGGAATGGACTCCTTTGGCATACTATATCACGACGACAAGTAAAGTCTTGAATTGGGATAAAATATTCTCTATCACTTTCAAACAAGCCATCATCCAGGTACAAAAAACCGCATCCACAAAGAAACCCAGTTTCCATCTATCGACCTATCTAATAAATGTGGTATGTGCTTCATTCTCTTTTCCCTCCATGGATTGGCATTAGACGAAGTAAAATATGCCCATCCATATCTAATGTTCAATCTTGTGGGAATACAATTATAGATCACACATCTATGACATAAGTGATAGTTTTATTAGGGTTGTTCACTTTGCTATTTTTAAGAAAAATACTCCCCGAATTTCTGAGAATACTCTATCATTGGTTGCAACAATGGGAGATTGGTATTTCACAGATTTCTTCACATATCTTAGGATATGGGGGAGTAGAATATTTCAATTATTACCTAGAGTTGTTCTTAACCGAATGGCATTGGCATATGTTTCCTTCCAAACTATCATTGATGGTGTGCATGTTCATATTCATGCTAAGAAAAGAGGGGCATGGACCAAATTTCCTTTACACATTGAACATATAGTAATTCAGAATGCAACCCATGGTGGTGTCATTTCCAAAGAAATAGTTCATCTAAAATTAGGACTAGCGAGAAATAGGATGCATGACCCTAAAGGGTTTATCCCTGACCTATTTGCTCAAGCACACTTGAAGAAATCCTACATATATGAATCAAAACCAGGTGACTCTTTATTCCAGAACGCTCATATTTTTGAAGAGGTTATGCGTAAGATAATCACTAGTACAAAATGAGGAATTAGTGACTATGTGACTAAAAATTCTAGTCACCACAGGTTTTTAAAGTGATTTACTACTAAATATGAGCAATTTTGATTGACCCAACTATAAACGACTAAAATTAACGACTAATTTAGTCACAAGTTAACAAATATGACTAGATAATAAGTGACAAAGCTAAAAGTGACTAACATAAACGACTACTTTAGTCACGACATAAAAAATGACTAGCTAGAAGAATATGAATTAGTCGTTTTTAATTGTGCAAGTTATATTTCATGTGTATTCATGTCATGGTCAAGTTGAATTGGTAGCTTACTATGTTTTTGCATTATGCATATTCATGTCTCCATTTTGGTATAACTCAGTTTAGCTAATCTCATTGATCGTGCTCATATTTTGTTTTCAAAATTCCAAGTCTACTTGACCCTCTCTCCAATCAGTTAAAATTTCGACAAGTTAATGTCTTTTGATCTTGATAGTGAAATCTATAAAGTTTGTGTCCACCAATAAATAGTCATTGACACCTACCCATTAGTGTCATCATCAAGCCTATTCTCAAAAAGTTAAAAAGTTTCCCCTTGATGCCCCTAGTTACAAAAATGACAATATCTTTTATTTTAATAAAAAAATATTCCCTCCCATATTAATGATCTCTTGCCATTTTTAAATTTAAAATAATAATAATAATAATAGGTTTTTATCTATAGTTAAACATTATATAATATATTAATATTAAAATATTAAATTTATATTCACCTATTTTGATAGAAATATAAATTAATAAAAAAAGTATGATTTTTTTTGGATAAAATAAATTTTAAACATAGAACAAAAATAATTTGGGAAATAAAATCTCTGCAAAGATTGCAATCATGTTAGAGTCAGCTTCCAATTAATACCTTTATGAAGAAAAGTTGAAGAGCACAACTGCCATTTTAAATTCCATGGTTGCAATAGCCTAATCTGTAATAGTTGAAAATAAAGGTAAGACGATTACCCTTTTTCATGGTTAAAATTGATTGCATTTACTGGTTATAATGAACGCATGGGATAATGTCTTTGCTGCTTAAAATTCCCAAATTACATTATGATAGATCATGATCCCACCTTCACTGGCAAGTTATGATAGGAGTTGTTTCAGCTACAAGCATAGAGAAAGAGACTGAGAGCATGGATAGAACCTGTGGCTAGCTGAGACACTAGACTGTGTGGTTGTGAAAAGCGTCTGAGACACCATATTGTGTGGTTGTGAGAAGCGCGTGTTTTCCTTTCCTGTCACACACCTTGGTTTAAGAAGGGATCATGAATAGGTAAACAGAGAGGACTGGGTGGACTCCCCTGTTGCAGGCAGATTGCAAAAATTACTGTCTGATAAATACACCACTTTTAAATGGGGGAAGGGGAAAAGTATGTCTTTGAGTATCGGCGGAAAACCCCCATAATGATAATTTGTGTGGGGAATAGCGCACCCTCTCTGGAATTTTCCCCATTCGAAAATAGTTTTTGACGCAATATAAGTGTGTATATTGATGTCCTTTGGCTTTGTTACCTCAAAAACTTGTTTGAATTTTTGCTTTTAATCCATTTGGCTCAAATTCTTGTTACAATTTTGTGTTAGTTCAAATCTCGGTTTGAATTTTTACTGCATTCAATGTTTGAATTGTTGACCCAAAATGCGCTTTCAATTTTTAGCCTATCTAAAAATGCTATTTGAATGATTGGTTCAAAACCCTTTCTGAATTTTAGTTTTGATCAAAACCCTTCCTGGATTTCAAGTTTGCTCAAAACTTGTTTGAATATATGTTCGGCTCAAAACCCTATTTGCAAATTGCTTGAAAACTTTGACCTTCTATGGGTTTAAAATTTTCTATATGCATTTCTATAGCTTTTTAGAACTCCTTTGTTTTCTTTTGTGAAATTTTTCATTAAATTTCTTTCGGTGGGAGTAAAGAAAATCCAATTTGCTAATGCCAAGGGATTTCTTTCACTGCGCTGAGTCGAAACAACACCCAAATCCATATTAGGATGATTTGGTGTTATTCCACGGTTCTACTTTTTGAAACCGCAGAGGTTAATTATTTGTTGAGGAGAGCAGGAGTTGAGTAAAAGGATGGATGCTCATATGAATCTACAACATGAGAGAGTAGCAGACCTTGCATATACTGTTTCCAATCAGAGCAACACAATTGATAAGTTTGAAGAAAATAGTGGAAGGCACAGTGAGGAATCACGTATGAACAACTCTAGGCTTATCGAGTAGGCTAGGGAGAAACTAAATCATTTCATATTCCTCTATTCATCACAGCAAACGACCAAGGGTTACACACAGATCTCATAAACTAGGGAATTATGTGATGTTTACAAATCATATGGCCACCCCCTAGATACTATCTTATATTACAGAAGTATTCTTTAGTCCCCACTACCATGTACTATTAATTTTGTGGAACCTCTACTAACAACATAGATAAACGTAGGGCCCTGGATTATGTAAGCTATACCACCTACTTTCCCTTTATTAGTCCAATTGTTGAGCCTTTAAGAAAGCGAAGAATTCTACTTCCTACAAGAGCACCTCATCCCAGTCTTCAAGCCTACAGATATGGCGGTCTTATATGTATATCAATGCCTCTATCAGGAAGCCTTATGGGCACTTACTTACTATTGGAAGAATTATTCTATAGCCAAAAGATGGATATTTAATCCAGGTGAAAAACTCGGTTTCACCTTCTTCTCACTCAGTGTCCTTGCCATAGAAACATGAGAATTGAATAGAACCAATAGTCTTAACATTTTTTTCGCATCTTCAATGTTTTAGGTTGAAATAAAATTGCATACATGGGTATTCTGATTTCTAGGGAGTGAATTCATTTGTGAGGGATTCAAGGAAGGGTGTGGTTTGCGAGCTTCTTAATCTGCAAGAAATGGAAGATGACATAATCCCTGGAAAATAGATAGAAGGGATAGTATAAATGGATGCAGGAGCTTCAGATATAATCATTATGGATCCCAGAAATATAATCATTATGGATTCCCTTTCCCAGATATTGAATGAAGTGTTCCGGGATATATTTCTTAGCTATTCTCATGGGATATAATGGAAGGCCTGAACAAGTCAAACATCCAATGAATCACAGGAATATTAAAATAATATCATGATAAAATAGCCACCCAATCATACATGGGAATGAGCAATAAAATGGCACAAGGGCTAGGTGGAATACATTTATTCAGGATTCAACCATATGCTCAAAGAACCGAGATGTTTATACATGTCTACACTTATATTCCATTCTCAAATTCAAATAAATTTTATATTTTATTTCCTAAAATATCCTTCATTTAAAATTCATGCAAGCTCCTACATATAAAACAAAACAACAATAAAGGTAGTTGATGGGAAATGTGCAACTGAAAGTTCTAAAATGGAGCATCACTCACGTTCTGAGATATAAACATAGTAAATAGAGAAAAAATTATTAATGATGTGATTCTTGATAGTACTTTGGTTACCTAACAAGAATTGTGATGTCTAATTGTTGGGAATGGATTTGTAGAAGTTTCCTGCTAATATGGAATTTGATAAGATCATGTTTTTTTAAGATTAGAATGGATTTCCTAGAAAAAATATTAGATGAATTTATGCAAGAAATGGTGGAATCGATTCAACAGTGCAGATAAAATTATTTCAACTCTTTCATTGCTGACTAAAACACCAATAAATGATTACAATATTCTTAAATTGAGGCATATCAGAGTCTCTCTTTTTTACATAATAATATAATTTCCAAGGTCCTATATGAAATGCTAATACCACCATTTCAAAAGTGCCATAGATCAGTAAGATGTTTCTATCTTTGGATACAGTAGTCTCCTTTTTCCTGTAAGATGATAATTTTGTGTGTTTTATCGTCTTTTGGGAATCTATCAGACGGTTGAGTTATATCAAACAACTCAATATTTATTCGCACATAAGCTAACAACAAATTCAAATTCAGCCTAGTGGTTGTGATATAGTTCATCTTAGTCTTAAATTTTTTGAAAATCTTGAGTTGGGTACTTGTTGTGACATGAGTTGACCCCACTTTTAAAGTGTTTCATCTGAGTCTTAAAATGTTTGAAAGTTTTGGTTGTATACATTTACCCATGTGATTATATACCAAAATATAGAATGGATTAAGATCCTTTAATGTTTTGACCAAAGTCCTCGTATCAAAGTCATTTGTGCGGGATAATTTCAAGGTCATAGAGTACCCCTTCTCAGCACTCTTTTTATGACTTATTCATTTTTGCGGACATGTATCGGGTTGTGAAGAGACCATCCTCCACCCCTTAATCCTTTGAACTAGAACCATTATATTTTCCCATACTCTTCTTTTTCTTTTTCCGTCATTTTCTTCTTAGCTCACTCTCCTTTCACTTTCACTTGGGGTAGAGGTGATTGACCTTTCTCCTACAATTCACTTACCTTTGCCTCAACTTACCTCCATACTTGTTTCATGCACCTTCCTTCATGTCCTCTTCATTTGCACTTCACCTTTCCCTTGGCATGGTGAGTGGGGGTTGTTGAAATGTTGTAACTTCGAAGAATATTCTATATGTATTTTTTGTGGTCCCCGATGGTCCTTCCGGGAGAACCAATTGTATTTATTTATACTCCAATGCTTCTAATCGCAAGAACTAATAAGAGTCATGAGGTAGTTCCCTCAAATTGTAAAGGTGGGTCATTAGCACCCTAGTTGTGGTTACTTGAGCCTACATGTTTAACTTGAGCCTACATGTCGGAATTAATTATTAAAGTGAACGGATGAATATAAATAGAGGTGTGGCGCTCCTCATTTGGAACACACACAATCACTTGTGTAGCGCATCAGTGAAGGAGAGAGAAGTAGCCGGAGAAGGAGAAGGATGAGTCTTTGATTAGTCATTTGGTTTTACCTTTTATCTTTTTGGGGCATCTATATTGAGGAATCTTTTGCTGGGTTTTTCCCTTTAGGGTTTTCCCAGGATAAATCTTTGTGTTCTTTTTGTATGGTTGTGCTTGTCTATATTTTAGTGATCTTTTGGCTTATGGTTATGCTGTTATGATGCTAAATGTTTTAAGATATGATATAACCACTAAAAATTAAACATGATATCAGAGCCACCTTGAAAGAAGACATTGTGCAGCTATAGAAGCTAGGGCTTATTACTTTTTGGGTCTCTCTCCACAATCAATCAGCAAAAGAAGGCTAGGTTGACTCTCCATGGAAGGGCACATCTTTCTGTCGAAGCGGAATTCGATTCCGAGCATTTTCAGTTTTCGGTGCGGGAAATTAGGGCTTTCTACAGAAGAGGAATTTTTGAGTGAGCCTGGCATAGGATCTCTCTCCTCATAAAAATAAAAGTTTAGAGACCTGGTTCAATATTTTTGGTTGGATGAAACTCCAGGAAAGTCAAACCCTAGTTTGACCCCAAGCTAGAAAAACCCTAAATACTAAAAATGATAAGTTTTGGTACATTCACTATATATTGGGATTGGAGAAGGATCAGGAGCGAAAAATTGTAGAGGTCAAAGATAAAATTTTGATGTACACTGTATCCAAAATTTAGCCTCAGACTCGCTATATTCTGGGAGATATGATCCCTCCAAGTTAGGGTTCCAGCCTCTTCCAGGATTCATTCCTAAACAGGATATCTGGGGAGAATTGCTATATCTTGGGCTAAAAAGGTCCAAATGAAATTTAGGAAGCTGTTCTAGAAAGGGCCCAGACTATACTTTCTGTGGTCCAAGTTTCAGAATTATAAGATGAAACAGTGACATGTGGAAACCTATACAACTTCGTTGTTCTGAACAGTCCTGTAACAGGTCACCTTGGGCAAATGATAATAAGTCCCAATTGGTGAAACAAATTCTTATGAAACCTATGGTGTTGGAATAGGGACATGTGAGGCTACCTTAGTGAGATGTTTCAGACATAGAGGAGTAGTAATTTCAGAGATAGCGCAGAAAAAGTATCAGGAATTTTTGTAGGAGAAATTGGAAAACTAGGGCTTCCTGTTCCAGGAGCTTCCCTCCACTGTTTTCAAAAAAGGAGTACATTGGACAGCTCAAATTGAAGAGCTCTATATTTCTATCCAATAAGATCTAAAATATTCCAAGTTTTGAAAATTAGGGTTTCTCTGACAAACCCTAGATCAGCCAACTTTGGAACCAGGACGAACACCTCAAATCGGTAAGATCTAATATTTTGCTATTTCCATTTGAGGTTATCATCAGCTTGATGATAAGCTTGGTGAAGTTGACAACTTCCAAGCATTGAAGTATTTGATCTCTCTGAAGAAAATGAATTGGACACGTACATGAGTAGAGAGGTTCTAGTTCTAGAGGGAGATGAGGTTCAAAGCCTTACACCAAAAGAACTTGGTCAAGGCCAAGAAGATCATTGCTGATTCAGGAACGGATCAACTTGTACCACAAGTGTCTTCTTGAAAGACACCGAAAGAGATGTTTGATTCCTTGACCAAGCTATTTGAAGGAAAGAACATACATCAAAAGATGACCTTAAGAAACAAATTGGTGATAGCCACCTTTAATGGCCTCCCAGGATCATGGGATTCATTCATGCGAGGAATGTGTGCCAGAAGGAAGTGATTACTTTTAGCTGACTCTGGGAAGAAGAAGAAGCTCGACTCATAAGAAGAGAAGAAGAAGATGGGAGAAATTGAAGATCAAGCTCTCACCATTCAAAGAAGATCCCTCAAGTGATGAGGAATATGAAGAACTCAATTCTTGAAGAACCTCTTATCCATCTTATCATTTGGATAAGAAATGATGAATTCATGAATGAAGAAGATGAAGAAGCAGAATGATCAAGAAGGAGTCTACCCATGAAACAAATAAAATATAAGTATTCAATTGTCATTTCATGATATTGTTTTGTATTCAGTTGATGTGTTATGCATGATGGAATGTTTGCATTAATAACAGTATGCATGTGATGAGTAAGTAGCTCATGGTGATATACACCTCTCCATTGCTACTTATCTAGAATGAAACCTCCTTGCTAATGATGTCATATAGAAAGTTTTTGTGAGATATGGATGAATGTTGTATTGGCTAAACAGTTGCATGATGCATAAGAATTTGTCGTTATGTATATGTTCTATGAAATGGTTCTAACCATGCTACTGGTGCATTTGAATTGTAGGAAAGGTCCTGTATAACCTCCTACAAGAAAAGAAGGATGAGAATTGTTCCAAAGAACAAGTGATGACATTTCAATATTCACTCCAATAAATCTAAAGCTCCCAGGGTCAGAGACATCGTGACAGAAGAAAGAGCTTCAGAGAGTGGTAGATCCACCTTGAAGGATGAAGACCACCATGGGTACGAGAGATAACTCAAGATGAAGAAAAGCATGATGAGACTTCCAAACCAAATTAAGAGGTCTCTGACACACTCTAGTTGTGTAACACATTTGGGTGACATCATTGATGCTAACCTTTCCGGCTATGAAAGAAGTTATGATCAAAGAGTAATAGTCGATCATGGGGAATGATGTCTACGATATGGCTTCGAGATCTGAAGGGAAGTCTGTAGTATATTCCATATGGATCTACCAAAACAAGTGTACAAAGCAAGGTTCATGGTTTACCTCAGAAAGAATAGACTATGACATGACATACTCTATTGACCAGACCCACTAGAAGTATATATCAAGAATAGAACCACCTGTACAAAATGAAGAGGGAAGATGATAGTCCACTTCAGGGGGAGTGACTACAAAATATATCTGAGTTCGACATGATGGATAGCTTCCTAATGGATCGAGACTTTACCAAGAGTAAAGTGGGTTCCAACCTTCAAGGTTGGATGCAGAAGACTAGGATATGTTGATGACCTGACAAGATGAACTCATAGAAGATGTTCTGATGAAGGAATACTTGAATGATGTTTGGGATATAGTACTCAAACCAGAAAGCAAGAATGTGGTATCTTCAAAATGGATTTGCAATATAAACTATGTTGCTGATAGAAGTAAGGAAAGACTTGTGGCTAGAGGTTTCTATCAGACAGAGGGAACTAATTCTAAAGAGACACTTACTCCAGGAAGCAAGGTACACTTCCTTCAGAACTATCATGGTAGTTTCTTCCATGATGAAGTAAAGACAAGCCTTCCTTAATGGTATGATTGAGGAAGAGTTTTACATCGAATAGTCAAGAGGATTTGAAGTTGAAGACAGATGGACTCATGTATGCAAGTTGAAGAAGGCCCTCTGTGGCCTGAAGCAAGCTCCCAGAGCTTGGTATGGAAGAATAGATGGTTTCCTGACGAGCATGGGATTTTCCAAGCGTAAAGCCGATCCTAACCTTTACTACAAGGTTGTAGAAGATGAAACTGTCATACTATAACTATATGTGGATGATCTATTTCTGACAAGGAATGAGAAACAGATTGTAGAATGCTAGAAGAAGTTCACTGAAGAATTTAGACCTTGGTTTAATACTTTATTTCCTAGGTCTAGAAGTATGAAGGAATCTTTCTCAATTAGGGAAAGTATGTAGTGCAAGTTTTGAAAAGATTTGATATGTTTGAATGAAAAGCCATGGCCACACCCATGGATTCCAACCTGAAGTTATTAACCGATGACTCATTAGAGTTAGTGGATGTGACTCAATACATACAGATTATTGGGTCATTGATGTACTTAACAAATACCAGACCACACATTTGTTTTGCTGTGAACACCTTGAGTCAATATCTAGTTCAACCTAGATGGGTTCACCTGATAGCCGCAAAACATGTGATGAGATATTTGAAAGGGACTATAGACTTTGGTCTATACTATGATGGAAACCATGACTACAGATTGTATGGCTATACAGATGCAGATTGGGCTGGAAGTATCTCAGACAGGAAAAGCACATCAGGTAGATGCTTTTGTTTGGGGTATGTTATGAGTTCATGGTTTAGCAGGAAACAGTCTAGTGTTTCTCTTAGCACGGCTAAAGCAAAATACATAGCAGATTGCTATGCTAAGTTGTGAAGCCATATGGATTCAGAAGCTGATATCAGGTCTCTTTGACCTGAAGATGGATACTACAATGATTACATGTGATAACCAGAGTTGTGATGACAGAGAACCCTGTGTTCTGTTGTAACACATAGAAATCCGGTATTTCTACATACGAGATAAGATGCAGATGATGATGCTTCAGTATTTACATACTGCAGATGCAGATGATGGTGATTCATTATTTCTATACTGAAGATATAGATGATAATGCTTTCAGTATTCACATACTGGAGATACAGATGGTGATCGTTCAGTATTCACATACTGAAGATGTAGATGATGATGGTTTATACGGTTATGTGTTGACGAAGCCTCTATCTCGAGTAAAGTTTGAAAACTTTCAAGACAAGCTTGGTGTTGTTCGGAAATACCTTCCTCGAAAGGGGGAGTAGTGATGTTGCAGTGGGATTGTATCATCCTTGGGAACTTTCCCTAAAGTGATCCAGTGACCTCAATCCTCGAGAATGAAGAGGGATTGTATCATCCCGGGACATCTATCCATAATGGATCCAGTGACCTCAGTCCTCGAGAATGAAGAGGGATTGCATCATCCCTGAACTTTGGTTCAAAATGTATCTGGAGACTTCGGTCCCCATGAATGTGGAGGGATTACATCATCCTTGAACTTCTATTCAAAATGTATCTGGAGACTTCGGTCCCCAAGAATGTGGTAGGATTGCATCATCCCTGAACCTCGGTTCAAAATGTATTCGGAGGCTTCAGCCCCCGTGAATGTGGTGGGATTGCATCATCCCTGAACCTTGGTTCAAAATGTATCTGGAGGCTTCGGCCCTCGTGAATGTGGTGGGATTGCATCATCCCTGAACCTCGGTTCAAAATGTATCCAGAGGCTTCGACCCTCATGAATGTGGTGGGATTGCATCATCCCTAAACCTCGGTTCAAAATGTATCTGGAGGCTTCAGCCCCTATGAATGTGGTGGGATTGCATCATCCTTGAACCTCGGTTCAAAATGTATCTGGAGGCTTCGGCCCCCATGAATGTGGTGGGATTACATCATCCCTGAACCTCAATTCAAATGTATCCGGAGATCTCGGTCCTCGTGAATGTGGTAGGATTGCATCATCCTTGGACTTAGTCCTAAAGTGATAGGGATTGATTATCCCGTAATCAATATGGTGGCTTCGGTTGTCGATAATGTGGTGGGATTGCATCATCCTTGGACTCTAAGTCCAAAAGTGATCCAAATACTTTTTGGTCTTTGAGCTGTGGATTGCAGGTTGTTGCTGATGATGATGATGTATTGCTCGAAAGGTCAAAGTGTTGAAGATGTTGTTGCTGATCGAAAGGTCAAAGTGTTGAAGATGTTGTTGCTGATCGAAAGGTCAAAGTGCTGAAGATGTTGCTGCTAATCGAAAGGTCAAAGTGCTGTTGATGATGTTATTAATCAAAGCAGTCAAAGTGTTGTTGTTGCTGAAGACTAAATATTGAAGATGAAGACTACATGACGTTGAAGAGCTTCCAATGATTTATAGATGTGTTACCCTGATGATGTTGATGATGTCCTCTATCTCTCTCCTACTATTGTTGTTGTTGATGTTGTTGTAGAATACCCTTCTTGTTAAGGGGGAGTGTTGAAATATTGTAACTTCGAAGAATATTCTATATGTATTTTTTGTGGTCCCCGATGGTCCTACCAGGAGAACCAATTGTATTTCTTTATACTTTGATGCTTCTAATTGGAAGAACTAATAAGATTCATGAGGTAGTCCCCTCAAATTGTAAAGGTGGGTCATTAGCACCCCAGTTGTGGTTACTTGAGCCTACATGTTTAACTCGAGCCTACATGATTAACTCGAGCCTACATGTCGGAATTAATTATTAAAGTGAACGGATGAATATAAATAGAGGTGTGGCGCTCCTCATTTGGAACACACAAAATCACTTGTGTAGCGCATTAGTGAAGGAGAGCGAAGTAGCTGGAGAAGGAGAAGGATCAGTCTTTGATCAGTCATTTGGTTTTACCTTTTATCTTTTTGGGGCATCCATATTGAGGAAGCTTTTGCTGGGTTTTTCCCTTTAGGGTTTTCCTAGGATAAATCTTTGATGTTCTTTTTGTATGGTTGTGCTTGTCTATATTTCAGTGATATTTTGGCTTATGGTTATGCTGTTATGATGCTAAATGTTTTAAGATCTTATATAACCATTAAAAATTCAACAGGGGTAAGTTGGTAACCCATCATCCTCTCTCCTCCACCTCTGCCCCACTTTACTCTATACCACACTCAATTCCCTAGTTTCCTTCCGGCATTCACACTTCACCTAACCCTTGGGGTGGAGGGAAGGGCTAATCCTTCCTTCTCCTTTCATCCTATACCTCCATCCCATTCATTTTTCCCAAACTCCATTTTCACTTCACATTCCATGGGGTGGAGGGAAAAGGTCATTCAACCTTCACCTTGCACCCTTTACCTCTGCCCTTCATATTCCTTCTTGGTTGTATATTTGACAAGAGGTAAATGGGAGTTGATGTGGAAAGGATAGATGGTTATATGTGGAATTATTTGATGGAAGGAAGGAAAGCACTGATGTGGACAAGACATGTGATAGACATCTAGTGATGTGGAAAGGACAAGTGGCAACTAGGACCAAGACTAACGTTTGGCTTATACAATAGAGCATGTGCATAGAGTCCATGGATCTTGCACAATACTATGGTGCAATGTTGAAGTTTGTAAACAACATATATTTTTACTATGTGGTGCTTGTGGTACATATACTTGCCCACCAAATCACATGGTTAGGGGTGAACTGACAACAGATCTAATGGTGACTCAACCACAATTATCAAGAGCTCACATCTTGGGCCATTGACCACCAAATTGAGCATACGAGAGCTCATTGGAAATCTCTTTATGAGCAGAATCAAATTAAAAAGCCATTTCCATGACAAAAACTTGGCTTGACATGCACTCTTGGTATAGCATACATAATCTTGGGAACAACACATTGTTATGCTCAAAATTTCAGGGACAACATTCAAAATTGAGAAAAATAGCATAAAATCCAAATCCCAAACACCAAAGGGATTCAAATGAGTTGTGGATAACTGGTATAGTTTGCACAAAACACTTCTACTATGGAGGTGATGTATTGAGTAAAATATAACCATTGCCAATATTATTGCCCTATGATGGCAGTGAAAATTAAAATATCAATGCCCAACATAACAACAATTCATGAATGCTTAGTTTTCCACATATGATATTGGATTTAAATGGCTAGAATGAGACTTCTAGTTATCAGTAAACAATCATTAATAGAACCAAGCCTTTTCAATCAATCTGGCAGCTTCTTGAAATATGCAATGATATAAAAGAGAGGAGGATTGGAAAAAGGCATTGACAATTTTTGGATATGGATAGATTCTTTAACTTTTGTGCGGTTGAAGGAGTTAGAGGAGAGAGATTTTGGGGCTTAGAGAATTAACTAAAAAGGTTGTTATATAGGATTGACCACACAAGCTATGAGTTTGGGAAAGTTGTTATTGTTATGCATTCATCATTTGATACATACATTGTTCTAAGGAAAAGTTTTTTTCATATTGAAGGTATATGGAACATTGAGAATGTCTGTGAAAATGATATTAATGTGGAATTTGGAACTGGAAATTGATGGTGGAGTAGATTCTATGGTTGGAATTTCCCTTTTGGATTCAAGCAACCTCATGGTCCTTAGGGTATGCAATTCTATAGTTAATTTGTTTCTTACAAAAATTATCTCTTGCTTGTTTGACATTGTTGTATTATTTTAAATTGAATTTGTGTTGCGTTGCGGGAAAGATCAATTATAAGTTCCAATGCAAATTTAGGTGTTCATGGACAAGGTCAACTCAAGCTATCAGGAATAGGAGATATTATTAAAGGACAAAGACTCTTCCTATCTCTTGTTTATGATATACATGTAAGATTCATGAATATAGCTTTATGGTTTTCTTGATTTTTTTTTGAATAAAATGATTTATATTCCATTAATATACAAAAATATTACTTGCATTTTATTAAGAAAAAGGTGGAAAGGACAACAATTACAAGCATAATGTGTGATATGAGAAGAGACAATAGATGGAAGGTGAACCAATAAGCAAAATATCCATTGAAAAATTGAACAACAACAACAAAATGACATTGGAGGGATAGAAAAAGAAAGCACAAGAGCACTTAGAAAAAAAGAGCCATAGCCATAACCATAAGTGCACCAAAGGGAGAGATTCACACCATATGATCCAAAGAGGGCACAATATAGATAACATGCCCTTAGGCTTCGTTATCACTTGAGAAAAATACACTATCCAAGAAGTTAACACCAACCCACTAGCCCCCAGGGCCTTCTTCTAGAGGACATAAGAGCTCAATGCCAACCCACAATCCCCTAGGGGCTTCAATTTTCTCTAGAGGAGAATCATTACCTGGGATATCACCTTTTCTTATAAAAAGGTAGAGGGAATCAATTATTTTATTGATATGATTTCATTGTAGATGACTGATGATGATCAGATACATTTATCAAGCTCATGGGTTTGGAATCAGGACACTGTTCATTATTGATGTATGATGTATCACTAGATATATTATACATCTTATATTTCAGTTTTCTTTTCATATTCATGTAGCAATATGTTTATTTTCTGTTGTTGTTGATTTAGATGTTTAAAATTTTGAAAAAATAAATATTTGTATTTTTTTAAACTTTGTCGATATTTTCCTGTTGTTGATGGCAAGTTGTTATCCAAACCCTTTTTGAATATATTGCAACATTAGTCTTAATTAAACAGGTATGTCTTTTGCTGGCGTGACCATTATAATTCTCAACTAAAAGAAACTTCACATTTTTTTATTGTTATGCTGAAGGGACAGATTGTGCACTACTTGTATTGAGAATTTTTCTGAATGCATTGATCTTTGTGAGAACAATTTCCTCTCCAAGGATATTGCCCATAATTGATTATTTTAAGGGGCTTCATTACTCGGTACTCCATATTTAAGGTTACCGCTTGCCTAGATTTACTTCTACAAGAGATTAGAGTATTCATTTGTTGTTGTTCTCTTCCATAATATTTCCCAAATTGGAGATTAAATGTTGTTTTCATTCTCAATTTCCTAAATTCATTCAAAATGCCACAAATTCACCCGACACTGAAGGTTTAGGGCTGTTTCTGCCCAAAGGAATGCCCAAAACTTCTTCAAAACAACCCAGATTTGATGGTTTAGGGCTATAATTATACATAGATTATAGATGGCTTAGGGCTATCTTAATTGAAATGTATAGATTTTGTATTAAAAGAAAGCTACAAATGCACTGTAAAATCAGTTACTACATTGATTGAGGGAGTGTAGTCATGAGAAATTAAAATATATGAAAATTGACAAATGTCTGTCTACAGTGAGCATTACCCTTACATTTTTTTCACAAAACTAAATGCCTTAATTCAATATAACTTCCCTAATTCTATTATCGAGTAATAATAGACAAAACCTTAATGTTTCAGTGAAAATATTGGCCACTGTGGGCTTCCAATTGATCCTCTGCTTCGAACACTGGAGTTGTTTCTTCATTTTCCATATCTCCATGTCTTTGTTGGACTGTATCTTCCTCCATAGCCACTTCCTTTGTGGAGCTGAATGAGTCTTGATGGGGAGAAGTCTTTGAATTTGAACATTTGGTGAAGTCTAAAACTGCAACAATTTTCTTAATTTGTTCACCTTGTATTTCCACTTTGACTTCCAGCACTGAATTTCGAACCAGTTGAAATTGTAATTATGAAAACAATCTACTGTTGAAATGGGATACTTCTACTTGAAGATATTCAGGCTTGTGCACCATGTTGATGTATATGTAACTTTGGAATGTATTCTTCTATGTATCTTATGTATTGTAACCCGATGTTTATTCCGGGATGTTTCTATTATGTATTTGAG
>LPNX010118266.1:935669-974865 GCA_001517045.1 Pseudotsuga menziesii
ACACACCATCCTTATTATTACCATGCAATTTTTTTCTATTTTACATGAAATATGACTTATATTCCTATGACCATCCATTGTAGTAGAGGTAGTCTCACAAATTTGTGAAGTTAGGAGGGTTTCTACCTAGAGCAGTGAGGAAATGCAGTCTCAAACTATTGGATACCCAAGGGCTCAAATGTTCCTAAACAAAATAGACAAATTGAAAATCAAGTTGGATTACCTTCTCCCATGTCCCAAAATGCCTTAAGTCAACAGGCTGGACCATTGCAATGAAGAAGAGCCCAAATTGTTGCCAGTATGTTCTGAGATTTGGTGTTCTCTTCTAGTCTAAACTGCAAAACCTCCTCACATATTTCCTCAAGTATGAATATACATCCACTGCTTCCCCTTGATGCTGAGCTGTTTGGATTTCTACAGATCTCTACTCAACTACTAGGATGCAGAGTAGTGTTTACAGAATGAAGAAACACCCCAGACAAGCCTAATATATCCCACCTCTGCTACAATAACCCATCTCATCTCCCATAAATTCAATCCACTGCCCAAGCAAGACTACATCAAGGAGAAGTTAAACTCCATTTCATGTGGCATGGTGAACTTTGCAACTTGTCCTGCAATTTGAGGTGCATACAATTCCTAATTTTTATATTATCAATATTCCTGGGTGAAAATCACTGATAAGATCCGCATATTGTTCCATAAATACTTGATTCTATAGCATACCCTTATTTGCCATTGAATCCGTGTCCTTGTTTAATGATCAAACTCATCAAAGGATTTGATAGTATTCCCCAAGTCAAAATACTTGCATTTATTTGAATTCTAGGTCTAGAGATCATTCTTGCAAGACATTATGGTACAAAGGGAGTCAAGCCTCTAATTTTGCAAATGATAATCATCGAGTCTCCATTAGCAATAAGTTTCTGAATCTGCTTGGCTCTTAGAATTTTTATCACTTAATTTAAAGCTAATGCTTCTATGTTATTAGAGGTGGTCGTTGTTAACCACCAAGCATAAGTCAATTCCCACTGTCCCTTAGGATTGTAAACAAACATCCTCCTCCCTCCCCGCTACAGGCTGAAACCTGAGGACATATATTTGATTTTTCATGTACTGTTGGTATTTTTTTTAAAGCAGTCACACTCAACGTCTCATCTATCATTTTTGTTTCCCTTTTGACAATGTTCAAGTTAATGAAATGAATGTAAATACACAATTTAATTAGATTTTGGTTGTCATTAATAAATATTGGTTTTCCATTGTATTTTGAACTCTTGGTAGATATACCTATAGTTTATCGTCGAAACATAAATAGCATAGGTTTATATCATTGATAGCAAGGGGACACGGACGTGGTATGCTATTATGACATGCCATATGACTAGTTGTATTGGAAATTTGTTTAAATTAGGTGGCAAGTTTCTATTCGGATGGGATAGTGGTAAATTGATCTCTGTATCACCTTTATTTATTTATCAAATTTTCCAGTAGAATTCAAAGAGTATTCTTCTTCTAATCAGGGGAATGTTTTTGTAACTACAACCTCTTTGTCTTTCTATTATAGTGTCTTGAATGCCATTCTATTATTGGATTCTTAGCTTATGAGTTGAGTAACTAGAAAAGTGAAGGGAACCCATGACATGTGACCGTTGTAAAATTTAGTTTGATGGGAAAGGCTGAAGCCAAATTGCAGCCCTGGTGGGTAGTATTGGTCCTGGAAGGAGTCAGAGATTAACAAAGTCCATGACCAGAGAAGTTGAGCCAAAGAAAAGGCTCCCCTTAAGAAATTGTCAGAGTATGGGTGCGCAATTTTGGTTGTTGTATGAGAGTTGCAAATTCAAACGTAATCATGAGTGTAGGATGCACATTGTAGGGATTAACTTTAGCACCAATCAAAGTGGCGACTTAGATATGTATTGAGGATGTTTTAATATTTTACTTGCATAGTTGCAGTGTAGCGACATGGGTGCATTGTTCCAATATTCGGTTGTGCTAAGGTGCTAACATACTGTCATGCTCCCTTGGCATGTGCACTCTCATTGTGGACACACTACATAACGTAATGTGGACAAGCTAGTATGGATGGACAAGTTAAGAAATCATCGCATGGAGGAGTCCAATGGCAACAATGGATTTTCTTCCTTTTTTCTTCATCTTCTCAAACTTTGGTACACATGTAATCTAGGATTATGAAAACAGTGTCTATAATCTAAATCTTCTTTTTATCTGTCTTCTTCAAAAAAAATTGATTGGAGTGCCAACTTCTAGCCATCTACATTTTCAGTTACTACTTTGTTAGTCAACTTGTTTGTTACATGGTTGGTTGATTTTCTTATATGTTGAATTTTGTCTGTTTTCATGTTCCCCATTGCTTGCTTAACCCATGATATTTTCCTGTCTAATTCTAATGAGGGGTCCTTGTTCCTGTTGTTTAAAATGTCGTTTATAGGTTTTGAGTCCCTTCTAGTTTCTGGTCGCCTCACTTGACTCCCATCCTCGGGTTTAATTTAATTCCTGATATTAAGGCCCCCATCTCAGCTTATTTTTTTTACTTGATGATTTTTTTTTATAGAAGAGTGCAAGAAATCTGCCTTCCCAGTTTGTAATGGCTCCTCTTGCTCCAACCAAACCTAGTTTCCCTTAGCTACCCCATCTAAGTTGAAATTATCCATCCTTCTTCCAGGGATATTCATGACTGTTGGGGACCAATTCTAGCCACTATTAATGTCCATTGGGGCTAAAATATGGTAGGTCTTGAAATGAAGACAGGGGTGTGTGGTTCGGGTCTATACTATGGTTAGATGGACCCTGGTCTACATGAGTGTATAGACTCTGTATAGCACTTGACCTTGGAGGTGGTAGCTTTGCTTGATTCTACTTGCAGTTGACTTGTTTAATAATTTGTATAATTGGTTGAAGTCTGTTCTTGGGTATTGAATGCAAAAGTCTTGGAATTCAATTGCCTGTACTTCGCGGAATGTCAAAGTGATAACCGATGAAAGAGTTAGAAAATCAGTTGCTCTATTCTTTGGGCCTTTCTTGTACTTGATTACTTATCGGATTTACTACAAGTTGTAACACCCTGGTTTTGACCCCGTTTGCATTAAATGTATGTGATGTATATATTGTAATGAATCGTGGTGTGGAGCTAAAGACAAAATCCCCACCATTGATTTGGTTGTGTTATGTTTCGGCAATTGGAATCGTTGTCGATGGTATATCGTGATATACGACACATATTAGTTTTGGCATCATGTAAATATGCATTTTAATTAAATGAACCCCAACCAGCTATGTCAATGCAACCATAATGAAAAGGGCATGATTTTCCCAAGGATAAGGGGGAGAATTGTTAAACCTTGAACCAATGGGAAAAAGCCATGTGTCAACCACCCATTTAAAACTATTGATGTTAGTTAAGGGAAGTTATTGCTAGGAAGTGGTGGCTGGCAGGACTGTCATTCCTTGCCCACACGCCCACTCCACCAACAGACTCTCCATCTTCATGTGGGCAGGGAAACCACTACGACCGTTTTTGTTTTTTCATTATTTTTGCCCATCCTCATGCAAGGACGTTCTCTCTTCATCCTCACACACAGGATTCTTCGTCGTTTTTCCCTCATGCAGAGAGCTGGAGAAACCCTTTACTGTCACCCACTCCTGTGAAGGAGCCATTTTCATGATTTGGCTTTGTTGTTGGTCTCCCCATGAAGTGTGGTTTGTTGTAGGTTCATCCACGAATGTGGTTGATATTGGTTTCATCCATGATTCGGTTGCTGTGGGATTCATTATGTTTTGGGTTGATGCTGAGTTGTTTTGGCCACACTAGGGCCAAGAACAACTCTGAATTGCTTGTTTAGCTCGAGTTGCGTTCACCATTTGGTTGCCATCCCGTTTCCACAGAGTTGTGAACTGTTTGGTTTTGCTGTGTGTATGCAGTGGTGGGTCTTCGGACTATGTTGGAGTGGGACTGAAGGTTGGAGTATCATGCTTGATAAACCTGGTGTGTTTGGGAGCCACACAGACAGAGCTAGAGGGTTGGCTTTCTTCTCCACAACCCCTGAATAGCACTGGAAGGGAAGTCAGGGTCTGAGGAACTGTGTAGCAAAGAAGGGACTGATTTCCTTGTGTTGGGTGTGTGTGGGTGTCCTAGAAGTCAATTTAGTTCTGGTGTAGGTGTCCTTAGCTCTTCAATGAGCTCACTAAATTAGCATTCAACTTTTCCTAGCTCCTTGATGGCCTGATAAACCCGACTGTGTTGGCTTGGCCGATTTTTTGATGGCCAGATAAACCCAACTATGTTGGCTTGGCTGATTTGTGTATCCTTGGCTATGTGTAAGCCTGCATGTTCCTTATTCTTTGGGGAAATCATGCCCAGCTCGGGGGTGGCAGCGTTGCTGAGAGATTAAGGAGCACGCTGGCCTATGGTTGGGTGGAACGTTGCAGCGACGTAGCTGGTTGCAGGATGATTTCTTTATAAGATAAGTATTCTTGTCTATTTTACTTCTGCTATCATATTTGATGTTTAATGAATGATGATGAACATGTTGAATTCCTGAATGAATGTATGTTTGCTTCCGCTGCGTATGTGAATGATTATGCATCTTAGCATGTTTTATGTTCAAGCATTTCGGTTTTATGTATGTTCATGTTCATGGGGCGGTTAGCCCGGATGGTTAATGGCATGGTAGCGTCCTCTTCGTTGGTCGGAGGGTCAGGGACGTTACAGAGTGGTATCAGATCTAATGTTGCAGTATGGGCTTGGATGGGCCGCGATGAATCAGCTAGCAGAGGAAGGTTTCCCTCTGCCCAATAGAAATCAGAAGAAATATTCTTCGTCATTTTTTAAGCCATTTTTTAATGGTTTAATTGAGAAATTTCAAAATGTAAAAAATGTGACCCGGAGTCCGTTTTCGGCATGGTTGGGCTCATTTTCAAACCCAGAGCAGCATCTTCACCCTAGGGGTCACTTTCACCATCAGTCGTCCAGCCGAAGCATCCCAAAAGTCATCATTCGGCTAAAAATGCATCAAGATGGCATTTTAATGCTAAAAATGGACATTTTAATGCTAAAAATGGACATTTTGGCACTTGGTCAAAATAGTTAGAAAGTAAAAAATCAGTATTTTAATGATGATAAAGTGACTTGGCATATGGGCCATGTGGGTTACGATCCCCTTCAAGGTGACATGGCATAAGCTTTGGTTTAAAGTTTGGTTATGAATTATTTCATAAAAATAGTATGACGTGAGGGTAAGTGGATCTCATGCTCATGTGTAGTGGTGAGTGGTATTAAGAGTGGTCTCCCCATCCACACTCATAGTATTATAAATTAAACCATAGCTCTCACATGGATTTAGACAATTTGCATACGAATTGTAATGAAGTAGTGGTAACATAAGTAAGTGGTCACGCTAATATGGAAAGGATGGTGGGGAGTGGGGTGGACCCCTCTCCACATTAATATTAGTATTTTAAACCATGGATAATGTATCCATCACCATACCATGTGAATTGTTCAAGCTCAAATTAATTCGTGAAGGGATGAATGAAGATTGAAGCTCGCGCGTGGATGGTTGAGTGGATAGTGGTGACGTCAACTGAAGATTGAAGCTCGTGCATGGATGGTTTGGTGAGCTCTTCCCTTATGTTATGGCCATCAACATGGCTCAGATCCTTCCAATCGCTAGTTAGCATTTAATTCAGCTAAGGCTCGATCTCCAGCCAAAAGCTCATGGATATCTCAAGGATCTCACGCATCTACACTTGGAGCTGCTGTATTTGACAGTTGATGTTTCCAAGGGAAGGATGGGGGGTGCCTTGCCAAGGTGGAGGCCACCTCGCCATCCATTTTAATTGCAGCTCGAGTTTATTGAGGCAGAATGCACTCCAAGCTGTGTTAACAGGGATTTGATTGGAATTCAATTTGATGCTATTGGCTCTCCTTGCATGCCGAGTCTGTTAGGTTATGTTGAATTTTTAATGGTTATATCAGATCTTAAAAAATTTAGCATCATAACAGCATAACCATAAGCCAAAGGATCACTAAAAGATAGACAAGCACAACCATACAAAAAGAACACAAAGATTTATCCTGGGAAAACCCTAAAGGGAAAAACCTAGCAAAAGCTTCCTCAATATAGATGCCCCGAAAAGATAAAAGGTAAAACCAAAAGAGTGATCAAAGACTGATCCTCCTCCTTCTACAACTACTTCTCTCTCCTTCACTAATGCGCTACACAAGTGAGAGTGTGTGTTCCAAATGAGGAGCGCCACACATCTATTTATATTTATCCGTTCACTTTAATAATTAAATATGACATGTAGGCTCGAGTTAATCATGTAGGCTCGAGTTACACATGTAGTCTCAAGTAACCACACTGGGCTGCTAATGACCCACCTTTACAATTAGAGGGGACTACCTCATGACTCTTATTATTTCTTCTGATTAGAAGCATCGGGGTACAAATTAATACAAGTGGTTCTCCCAGTAGGACCATCGGGGACCACAAAAAGATACATATAGAATATTCTTCGAAGTCACAATATTTCAACACTCCCCCTAAACGAGAAGGGTATTCTACAACAACATCAACAACAACAATGGTGGGAGAGAGATAGAGGACATCATCAACATCATCAGGGTAACACATCTATAAATCATTGGAAGCTTTTCAACACCATATAGTCTTTGTCTTGAATCTTCAATGACATCAACTCTTTGATCAGCATCAACATCTTTAGCACTTTGACCTTTCGATCAACAACAACATCTTCAACACTTTGACTTTTCGATCAGCAACATCTTCAGCACTTTGACCTTTCGATCAGCAACAACATCTTTAGCACTTTGACCTTTCAATCAACAACATCTTCAACACTTTGATCTTTTGATCAAAAACATCATCATCATCATACTCTGATCTTTCGATCATAAACATCATCATCATCAAAACATCGTCATCATCAAAACATCAACATGATCCTTACTTTTGGAATTACGGGATCAACACATTTGTGGTACTCAGACGATCCTTCCTTTTAGAATTACGGGATTTAGGTCTTTACAGAGTTACCAACGATCCTTCCTTTCAGAATTACGGGATCAACACAACTGTGGTAGTCAAACGATCCTTCCTTTCGGAATTACGGGATTTACGTCTTTACGAAGTTACCAACAATCCTTCCTTTCGGAATTATGGGATCAACACATCTGTGGAACTCAGATGATCATTCCTTTCGGAATTACAGGATCAAGACTTTACAGAGCTACCAACGATCCTTCCTTTCAGAATTACGGGATCAACACATCTGTGGAACTCAGACAATCCTTCCTTTCGGAATTATGGGATCAACACATCTGTGGAACTCAGACAATCCTTCCTTTCAGAATTACGGGATAAAGTCTTTACGGAGCTACCAACAATCCTTCCTTTCGGAATTACGGGATCAACACACATTCTCGAGTACCGAAGTCACCGGATCACTTATGGACATATGAACCGAGATGATACAATCCCTCTTCATTCTCGAGGACCGAGGTCCCCGGATCACTTTAGGGCAAGTGCCCAGGGATGATACAATCCCACTACAACATCACTACTCCCCCTTTCGGGGAAGGTCTTTTCGAACCACACCAAGCTTGTCTCGAAAGTGTTCAAACTTTACTCAAGACAGAGGCTTTGTCAACACATCAACAATTTGTTCATCAGTACTCACATACTGGAGCTTTATGGCTCCTTTCTGCATCATATCTCGAATGTAGAAACACCTGATTTCTATGTGCTTCGATCTATTGTGGAACACATGGTTCTCTGTCATCTTTATACAACTTTGGTTGTCACATAGAATCACGGTAGTGTTCAACTCTAGGTTGAATAATCCTGACATCAGCTTTCTAAGCCATATGGCTTCACAACTAGCAGAGCAAGCTGCTATATAATCTGCTTCGGCTATGCTCAGAGCAACACTGGATTGCTTTCCGCTAAACCATGAAATCATAGCAGATCCCAGACTATAACATCCACTTGATGTGCTTTTTCTATCTGAGATACTTCCGTCCCAATCTGCATCTGTATAACCATACAATCTATACTCATGGCTATTATCATAGTATAAACCAAAGTCTATAGTCCCTTTCAAATATCTCATCACATGTTTTGCAGTTACCAAGTGAACCTGTCTAGGTTGAACTAGATATTGACTTAAGGTGTTCACAGCAAAACAAATGTCTGGTTTGGTATTTGTTAATTACATCAATGACCCAATGATCTATCTGTAATTAGTCACATCCACTAACTCTGATGAGTCATCAGTTAACAACTTTAGGTTGGAATCCATGGGTGTGGCCAAGGATTTGCATTCCAACATATCGAGATTCGAATCTTTTCAATATCTCTACTACATACTTTCCCTGGTTGAGAAAGATTCCTTCTGAACTTTGCCATACTTCTAGACCTAGGAAATAATGCATTAACCCAAGGTCTTTCATCTAAAATTATTCAGCGAGCTTCTTCTTGCATTCTACAATCTGTTTCTCTTTCCCTATCAGGAATAGATCATCCACATACAATAATAGTATGACATGTTCATCTTCTATAACCTTGAAGTAAAGGTTTGGTTCGACTTTCGTTAGGAAACTATCTATCCTTCCATGCCAAGCTCTGGGAGCTTGCTTCAAGCCATATAGGGCCTTCTTCAACTTGCATACGTGAGTCCATCTGTATTCAACTTCAAATCCTTGTGACTATTCTATGTATACGTCTTCTTCAATCACACCATTCAGGAAGGTTGTCTTCACATCCATCTGGTGTATATCCCACTTCATCAAGGAAGCAGGTTCCATGATAGTTCTGATGGAAGTGTACCTTGCTTCCTGGAGCAAGTGTCTCTTCATGATCAATTCCCTCTCTTTGAGAGAATCCTCTAGTCACAAGTCTTTCCTTACTTCTATCAGCAACATATTTTATCTTGCAAATCCATTTGGAAGATACCACATTCTTGCTTTCTAGTTTGAGCACTATATCCCAAACATCATTTTAGTATTCTTTCATCATAACATCTTCCATGAGTTCGTCTTGTCAGGTCATCAACATATCCTAGTATTTTGCATTCAACCTTGAAGGTTGGAACCCACTTTACTCTTGGTAAAGTCTCGATCCATCAGGAAGCTATCCATCATGTCATATCATGTCGAACTCAGATATCTTCTGTAGTCACTCCCCCTGAAGTGGAGTATCATCTTCCCTCTTCATTCTGTACAGGTGGTTCTATTCTTGATATATACTTCTAGTGGGTCTAGTCAATAGAGTATGTCATGTCAGATTCTATTCTTCATGAACCTTGCTTTGGACACTTGTTCTGGTAGATTCATATGGAAGATACTACGGACTTCCCTTTAGGTATTGAAACCATATTGTAGACATCATTCCCCATGATCGACTGTTACTCTTTGATCATAACTTCTTTCATAACCGGAAAGGTTAGCATCAATGATGTCACCCAACTGCGTTACACAACTAGAGTGTGTTTGAGGCCTCTTACTTTGGTTTGGAAGTCTCGCCATTCTTTTCTTCATCTTGAGTTATCTCTCGTACCCATGGTGGTCTTCATCCTTCAAGGTGGATCTACCACTCTCTGAAGCTCTTTCTTCCGTCATGATGTCTCTGACCCTGGGAGCTTCAGATTCATGTTTATTGAATTGTCATCACTTGTTCTTCGGAACAAGTCTCATCCTTGTTTTCTTGTAGGCAGTTGTACAAGACCTTTCCTACAATTCAAATGCAC
Organism: Pseudotsuga menziesii; assembly: GCA_001517045.1. Taxonomy (NCBI): domain Eukaryota; kingdom Viridiplantae; phylum Streptophyta; class Pinopsida; order Pinales; family Pinaceae; genus Pseudotsuga; species Pseudotsuga menziesii. The sequence goes on from LPNX010118266.1 coordinate 945,459, forward strand.
CAGTTGCATGGTTAGGACTATTTCATAAAACATATGCATAACAAAAAATTCTTATGCATCATGCAACTGTTTAGCCAATACAACATTCATCCATATCTCACGGAAACTTTCTAGATGCCTTCCATCTCTACCATGACATCATTGAGATTGTGCACCAATCCAATATGTCAGTAATGGAGAGGTTTCATTCTAGATAAGTAGCAATGGAGAGTTGTATAGCACCATGAGATACTTACCCATCACATGCATATTAGTAGTATATTGTCATTAATGCAAACAATCTTATCGTGCATAACACATCAACTGAATATAATCAAATGCATAACAAAACAATATCATTAAATGACAATTGAATACTTATCTTTTGTTCGTTTCGTGGGTAGACTCCTTCTTGATCATTCTGCTTCATCATCTTCTTCATTCATGAAATCATTATTTCTTATCCAAATGATAAGATGGATAAGAGGTTCTTCAAGAATTGAGTTCTTCATATTCCTCATCGCTTGAGGGATCTTCTTTGAATGGTGACAGCTTGATCTTCAAGTGCCCCCATCTTTTTCTTCTCTTCTTATGAGTCGAGCTTCTTCTTCTTCTTCCCAGAGTCTGGTGAAAGTAATCACTTTCTTCTGGCACACATTCCTTGAATGAATGAATCCTATGATCCTGGGAGACCAGTCAAGGTGACTATCACCACTTCTGCATTCTCCACTTCTTCTTCTACCGCTTCAATTTGTACTGCATTCTGGATCTTCACATTCTTCAATTGTTTTCTCAAAGCCATCTTTTGATTTATGTTCTTATCTTCAAATAGCTTGATCAAGGAATCAAACATCTTAAGTGTCTTTAGGGAAGACACTTGTGGTACAAGTTGATCCGTGATTGAATCAACAATGATCTTCTTCAGAGAGATCAAATACTTCCATGCTTAGAAGTTGTCAACTTCACCAAGCTTATCATCAAGCTGATGAGAACCTCAAATGAAAATAGCAAAATATTAGATCTTACCAATTTGAGGTGTCCGTCTTGGTTTCGGAGCTGGCTGATTTAGGGTTTGTCAGAGAAACCCTAATTTTCAAAACTTAGAATCTTTCAGATATGATTGGATAGAAAGATAGATCTCTTCAAGTTGAGTTGTCCAATGTACTCATTTTCTGAAAACAGTGGAGGGAAGCTCCCGGAACAGGAAGTCCTAGTTTTCCGAATTCTTCTGCAGAAATGTCTGTTACTGTTTCTGCGGTATCTCCGAAATTACTGCTCCTTTGTGTCTGAAATTTCGTACTGAGGTAGCCTCGCATGTCCTTATTCCAACACCACAAGTTTCATCAGAATTGGTTTCGCCAATTGGGACTTATGGTCATTTTCCCAAGGTGACGTGTTACAGGAGTGTTGAAAACAACGAAGTTGTACGGATTTCCACGTGTCACTGGTTCATCTTCTGAGTCTCAAACTCGGATCACATAAAGTACAGTCTGTACCCTTTTTAGAAAATCTTCAGAAATCTCGGTTGGACCTGTGTAGATCAAGATATAGCAATTTTCCTCTGGTGTCCTGTTTAGGGATGAATTCTGGAAGATGCCGGAACCCAAAATTGGAGGGATCATATCTCCCAAAATATAGTGAATATGAGGCTGAATTTTGAACACAGTGTACATCAGGATTTTATATTTGGCCTCTGTAATTTTTAGCTCCCGATCCTTCTCCAATCTCGAGATATAACGAATATACCAAAACTTATCGGTTTTAGTATCTAGGGATTTTCCAGCTCGGGGTCAAACTAGGGATTGACTTTCCCAGAGTTTCACCCAACCAAAAATCTTGAACCAGGTCTCTAAACTTCTATTTTGATGAGGAGAGAAATCCTATGTCAGGCTCACTCAAAAATTCATCTTCTGTAAGAAGCCCTAATTTCCTGCATCGAAAACTGAAAATGCTCGAAATCGAATTCCGCTTCGACATAAAGATGCGTCCTTCAATGGAGAGTCAGCCTAGCCTTCTTTTGCTGATCGATTGTGGAGAGAGAACCAAAAAGTAAGAAGCCCTAACTTCTGTAGCTGCACAATGTCTTCTTTCAGGGTGGCTCTGATACCATGTTGAATTTTTAATGGTTATATCAGATCTTAAAACATTTAGCATCATAACAGCATAACCATAAGCCAAAGGATCATTGAAAGATAAACAAGCACGACCATACAAAAAGAACACAAAGATTTATCCTGGGAAAACCCAACAAAAGCTTCCTCAATATAGATGCCCCAAAAAGATAAAAGGTAAAACCAAAAGAGTGATCAAAGACTAATCCTCCTCCTCCAGCTGCTCATTAGAGGAAATTCGGGGTCTAAGATGGGCCTTATAAAAAAACATGCCAACAATAAATTTTGTGAGTTGGAATTCAAGAACCAATAGAATTTCAATAAAATGAATCAACCATAATGCTTGAATTGACATATTTGTCATAAAAGAAAACTATTTTTTTTGTTTGTATTTTCGACATATCTCCCTGTGTCTTTACTTAAATTTCAAGCAAGAGAGCTCGTTGGATGCGGAATTTAATTCCGCATCCAACGAGTACCCACACTGCATACTTTGGACGGACCCCGCTACCCCAAAAACAAGAAATACCTGAAAAACGTGATGATGACACATCCAACGAGTACCCACACTGCATACTTTGGACGGACCCCGCTACCCCAAAAACAAGAAATACCTGAAAAACGTGATGATGACATCATCACGTTTTTCAGGTATTTCTTGTTTTTGGGGNAACTCTCCCACTCAGAATTTGAGTAAAAACACATGGAGATATGTCGAAAATACAAACAAAAAAGTAGTTTTTTTTATTCTTCCTCCAAAATTAATAACTATTATTTTATTATTTTAACTATTATTTTATTATTTTCCTTAGGAGGCACATTTTAGACCTCAAATTTCTTCTAATGTCTCTCTCCTTCACTAATGCGCTACAGAAGTGAGAGTGTGTGTTCCAAATGAGGAGCGTCACACCTCTATTTATATTTATCCGTTCACTTTAATAATTAAATCTGACATGTAAGCTCGAGTTAATCATGTATGCTCGAGTTACACATGTAGGCTCAAGTAACCACACGGGGGTGCTAATGACCCACCTTTACAATTAGAGGGGACTACCGCATGACTCTTATTAGTTCTTCCGAGTAGAAGCATCGAGGTACAAAGTAATACAAGTGGTTCTCCCTGTAGGACCATTGGGGACCACAAAAAGATACATATAGAATATTCTTCGAAGTTACAATATTTCAACAGGTTTTAGGTTGCTGGTTTTTGTATAAAGAGAGGTGCTTTGCACACTCTTTTTCATGGAGATTTTGGGCATGAACATTCTGCCAAAATTATTGTAATATTTGTTTGAAGTTGGAATAAAGTTGTAACTTTGGAGGTCCATGCACGAGTTATTGGAGGTGTGGATTCACATTGCCTTTGGTGATATCTCTCTCACCTTGCTTTTTCAATTATTAAATCATTCTTCATTATATACTCTAGAAGGGCTAACAATCTAGTTTATGAGTATCTTGTTCGAATTTGATATTATTTGTAAGGGTTTTGCAGAGATCATTAGGGGTAAAGAACATGCTTGAAATCAAGCTCTTCTTCATGAACCAGTGGTTTTTTCCATCTAACTCTTTCATTTTGCAGGTCTTTCTAAGCACTTCCCAATCCAAGAAAGAGGCATAGCAGTTAGAGTTTCCCCTTCCCTCCATCATCAAAGTTTCAAAAAACACATTTGGTTACCTGGATCTACGAATTTCCCTCTTCCAGCTGTCTTGTTTGCTCCTTGATCTTCTCGATTTCTTGCCTTGTTTGGATTGTCCTCCTCTTCTTTGTTCGCTGCCCCGTTTTTATTGTTTGTTTGCCTCTCTTTTCACTTTTTTCGCTGCCCTATTTTTCACTTTTGTTGCAGCCAACTATCTTTCTTGTTGGTTTCCCTCTTTCATCGTTGTTTTCAGCCTCTTCCTTCACTTTTTTGCAGCATTCTGTATTGCTGTTCGCTCCCCCTTTTTTCCTCTTTTCCTCATTCATTTCATCCTTCTTCTTTCTCCCTTTTTGCTCCATTATACCATCTCTTATTTCCCACTTTGCATGTAATTTTTTGCATTTAGTTTCATTTCCTAAAAAAAGATTAAAGAAAAAATTGGAAGTTCAAAACTTGCATCTAGAAGTTGATTTGGCATATAGACTAGTTTGCTCCCTTGCATATAGATCTCAATTTTCAAAGTCTAGAACTTGTAATAGGTTAGCTAGTTCCAATTTATTTCTTTGATTTGATTGACAATAACGGGTCTATGAGCTTTGTTGTGCCTTAGGTGATCAAAGAAGAAATCTATAAAAAACAAGAAGCAAGAAAACTTGAAGGAGAAACTAAGTTGTGAACCATCACTCTCCTTTTGTAAAATCCATTAAGGCTTCTTCTATTTTAACTTTTCAAGTTTGTTTTAAAGGTTGAAAATCCAAAAGATTGTAACAGTTTAATTAAAGTTTCATGAGTGGAGTCTTTAATCCCCCACACCCAACTTCCCCCATTCGGGGAAGTCTTGCATTGTCCTTTGAGTGGTTTGCTTCCTCTTAGCTTAGTTTATTTCTGCTAGTAGCTTAGTTTCATTTTGCTAAGTCATTGTTTCGTTGTTTTACAATTTGTTGAGCTATCATGTGGTTTCAATTTACAAGTTGATTATATTATAAAAATAACCAAAGTCTCTTGAACTTGCAATAACTCAAGTCAAGAGCACTCTCTATCAGAGAGCATTCCCACTGCATTATCCTTATATCAAGCATATAGACTAATTAAAGTCTCTTGAACTTTTGTTATAAGACAAAGTCAAGAGCACTCTCTGTCGGAGAGTTGAACTATGTGCTCATAATAATAAAAGCATTCCAACTCACATTTCCCCACTTAAAATTTACTTCGTTGCTATCCCTCATCAAGTATGCTCTGCCGACCCTGAAAAGTTGGACTCGTACTCATAACGATGATTGGATTTGTTAATCTTGCAAGTGATAACATAATAAAACCTTCACCCCCACAACCAATGCACCGGCGTTGTCAAAAGCATTCGAGTTGTTCTCAGCAAGGGCGCTGGAACCCCCCGTTGTCTAAGTTTCCCGACTTACTGGTTAAATTCTCCGAACACCTAGCCCGAAATACTGGACAATTCGACAGGTCTCGAACATAACGAGTTAGAATACTTTTCCGGTTGGACTTCGATACCTTGTTCTCTCAGCCATAATAATCCAAGATCACTAAAACTTGATAAAATTTACAAAGAGCATTTGCAAAACGATCGCACAAACATTGAACTCTTGTATCAAGCATCCCAAGACTACAATTTGTGACTAGAGTACCCATTGGATAAGACACTGGTATGTTATTATTGTATTTTCATATCTCAAGTGTATTGTTCAATATCTTATCATTATGGAATGCTTTTGTTTAATTCAATCAATGTTGTGTTTTATTTAAATATTGCAAACATATCTTTGTAATTTTCTAAAAAGTTAAAACTGTGATCTTCCCATCAGAAAACTCCTAAACAACACCCATCCGCATCTGCAACCACCAAAAAACATTTAAAATATTGAGCCCTAGAAACTCTTTGTTAGGGACTAACCCCCTTGATTTCGTTAGGAGTTAGCCTAAACGAAGGAGCTAAGAGTAGGTGACAGTACCTGGCTCTGTGCTTGCCCCCAAGGCCACACCTCTCCCACTTTATCAAGTGAGGAGACAACTTTTATTAGATTTCTGCTGCTAGTGTGCATTCGGCGGACAATAGTACTAAAGGTCTTTTTTCATTTTCACTTTGACTCCTTAGTGGTCTAAGGGTCCTCATGTATTTTTTACTTTTACTTTTTAGCCTTCTTCAGGTGCCTTGTGGTCAAAACAAGTGGTCATGGGTCCTTCATATGCACTCAAAGTACATCGTCATAAATAGGGAGAATTACTAATGTTTTTATCTCACTCCTTGTGCCACTAAGATCGAGTACTAGGTGTCTTAACCAAGGGTAGCTGATCCTTGGAGAAGGTCACAAAGCCCAAAGATCGAGGGTAGGAGTGCCTCACATGCCCAGATCCGGTCTAGGACTTATAGTGATGTTCCTGGTAACTGACCAAGTGCCTCATCCCTTGGCTGCATAATTTGAACCAAGGTCAAATACTTGGTAACTGGCCAAGCACCTACATTCTCCCGGAGAATGCCCCTCATCCCTAGGCAGAGTCCACCATTTCTAGACTGGTTCATCTTCCTAGTAACTGACCAGGTGCATCCATTCAAAGAATGGCCACTCAGCTCTAGGCTGAGATCCCCCAGTGCTGGAGTGGTTCCACATCCTGGTCCTTGACTAGATGTCCCCATTCAACAAAATGGCTACTCAGCTCAAGGGGAATTTCCCCTAGTGCTGGACTGGTTCCACATCCTGCTCCTTGACCAGATGTCCCCATTCAACAAAATGGCTACTCGGCTCAAGGCTGAGTTCCCCCAGTGCTGGATTGGTTCCACATCCTGGTCCTTGATCAGATGTCCCCATTCAACAGAATGGCTACTCATCTCAAGGTTGAGTTCCCCCAGTGCTGGACTGGTTCCACATCCTGGTCCTTGACCAGATGTCCCCATTTTCCAAGAGAATGGCTCTCGATGTTGCTTAGGAAAAATCAACACAAGCTTGGATAGAGAGGGCTTGCGGGAAGGGCCTTCAACAATGGCAAGGGATGGAAGGTAGTTAGGTCCAATATCTCTTCTATCATTGCAACTACATCTCGATGATGGTTGAAGAAATTCAGACATAAATATGAATTCTCTCATTTACATATTATGTCAAACACTTGATCAAACTAGGGTTTATAATTTAAAATTAAAAAATATGAACAACCAAGATCAAGAACTGTTCCAATACTCAAGTAAGTCATTCACACATGAAAAACACAGATGTTTGGTCTAAGACCGGGCAAAACCCCACTACTTGAGGAAAACCCTAGAAAGAAGATATTATCATTAAAGAAGAAAATTTTCCAACAACACTTGAAAAATTATTCTTTTGAACCCTACAGGAAAAAATTCCCAAAAAACACTTTCAGCAAGTTACCTCGAAAAATGTGCCAACAGTACTGTATGGCCTACTGTACCTTCACACGTGTGAGTACGAACTGTATGGATCTCTGTCACACGTGTGGACTGTACGACTGTACTTTTCTGCTACCTCGAGATTTGTTCCAACCTACAATAAATGCACTGTATGCTCGCTATACGGTGTTGCCTTGAAAACTGTGCCTAACACGTGCTAGCTCAGGCTGCAATAAATGCAGCTATACCTTCTACTGAATGCATTGGGATTTGTGCCAAGGTTTTTCTCTCTCCTTTGGTCTCAATCTTCTCTCTCTCTTCTAATTGATGGTGAGTGTTCTTCATTTGTTCTCTCTCTTTGTTTTATACTTGTCTTTTGTAACCAACTTCACTAACTACCTGATCTAGGGTTGATATTCATTTAGAAAATCAAGGACCTACATCATAAATCACTTTTAATAATTAAAGAACTTTAATTATTAAATGCATTATTTAAGTCTGACCCACTTTTCTAAAGTATAAAAAACACATTCACTTTATTTATATAAACATCACTTTGTTACATAAATACATAAGGACACAAGTTTCTGGTCCTCTCATCACACTCGCACCAAAACCATGGGAGGACCTTCAGAATTAACTTTTCAACAAAGGTAATGACATATACTCGGTTCATCATTGATGTGGTTTTCTCTTGTTTTAGTACCAAAGACAAAGGAATAATCCCTAGCATGAATGACATGTTAAGGTGGTTTAATTGGTGGCATGATTTTAGTTGACTTATTTCTCTTTCCATGCTTACAATAGCTAGCTAGGTTGCATAATCTCTTGCATGATCATTTTGATGTGTCATTTGTTTTACCCATGCATTGCACTTGTTTTTTATTTCATTTCTTTTTTATTTGAATAAGGCAAGACGAAAGTGTCTGCCTCCGATGCATTGCACTTGTTTTTTATTTCATTTCATTTTGATTTGAATAAGGCAAGACGAAAGTGTTTGCCTCCGATGCATTTGACATAGTTGTTAGATGTGTTAGTGTGGGTCTACAAGTTTTAGGAGATTCTAGTGGGTTCTCATACACTTCCAAGAAGTGTGGCATACCTTCCAGGACATACTAGAGTGAAGGGGTCTTTTCCCATTGTAAAAGGCCATATCTAGGCTTTGTAATATACACGTGTTGGTCTAGAAAGGTTTAAGACCCATGGTATGGTTATGTAAGGTACTCTTGGTTTTCATTTCATGGAGTATTGGCTTAATGGCTTTGCCGACTACCCCTTAACGGTTGGAAGTCTCCCATCATGTTGGACATTTGTGCCCTGGGTTGGTGCTCTAGTGCTTCTTGGGATGGACCCACGAGGACACATGGCTCAGGGGCTCCTAGCCACACTTATGATTATACTATGTAGAAGGTGATTCAGAGTGTAAGGGTTGTCATACCCACCTTAGCACACCTCATTTATACCCACTTGGACCTTCTCTTTTCACGTATTACCCCTCCTTTTGGTCTCCATGTGCAAAATTCATGATGAGGTCATCCTCTAAAAAAAGGCCTTACCTTGCTAAAGGGAAGTATGTTGAGGGATCTTCTACATCATTGGGGTTATTTGGGGCATCAACTCCTCCTCCGGCTTACCACTTCACTTGGTTGAATCTTTCTACATCATTTTATCATTATTTTTAGTCTTTTGTGGTTTAGTCCAGGGCTTGTGAGTGACAAACCCTAATTTTAAGTTATTTCATTTTTTTAGTAAGGTTTTCTCTAAATCTTAGAAAGACTAGGATGCCTCGTATAAATAAAGGTTCCTAGCACTCATTTAAAACCAAGAGAAGGATTTAAATATGTACTTATTTCTCTTTCTCTTGGTATATTGGAGCTTTTATGACATGCACACCTCTCTTTTTGCACACTTCCGTTGTGAAGAATGGTTGGATGATGAATCTCTATGGTTTTGATATCTCTGAAGGTTGATTCAAAGAATGGTTTTGATAACTTGTGACTAAGGAATACCTAAGAACTCTCTCTTGCTCTTTCCTTAGTGGATTTAGGTAAGATCTTTCAATTTTCTTGTTTGAGGTTGCTTTTGCACCTTAAATAAAGTAAATTAGTGTTTTGTTGGTGTCTTGTCAATCTTGTTTGAGGAGGCTTTCGTCTTGAAGGATCTCTACATAGTGGGGCCTTAGACTTCATTGTTTTCCCTAATTAGGCTTTGGCTAATATGACCCATCTAGGGTTACTAGTCTAAGCCTAATTAGTAAATCTTGAATAGTCAAATTGAGTAGGGACATTGACCTTAATCTCTAGTTTCCCAAGGGTTGAGAACTAAGGTCTAATCCCTTCTCTTCTTCATTTTTTTATCAAAATTCTATTGTATATATTGCAAAATATACAAAATATAATATTTGGAAAAACCATAAAAATATAGGAAATTCATATCTCAAAAAACTTTGTGAATTTGGAATTCGTGCTTTGTTGGAAAAGTGTACCCTAGGGTGTTTAGTGATGGATTTTCAAGGGCACCTTTTTTCTGTGTTTGGATTGAGAAATGCACCATGATTTGTGTTATCTAGGGTTTTTCTTAGACCTGTTAGAATAGGTGTAGCAGGCACATCAAACAAATCAGCAAAGTTTGAAGGCCCAGAGGGCAAAGAAAAGGCCTAGGGTTGACCCCTAGGGGGGTGGGCATCTGTTGGATAAGTTTTAAGAGGGTCCACCATCTATTTAAGGGGTGATTAGAGCTTAAACCAGATCTGGTTATGCACTTTCAGATCTGATTTAGGGCTTCGCTTCACCCTTTGGAGGCACATCACTTAGACTAGCATATACGGTATATCATATTTGGTAAGTTGACATTGTTTGGGTTGGTTTTCATCAATTTTCTTAAGTGTTATTGACTGCTACAATTTTATAAGAGAAATACGATTTTAAACTTATCTTTCTTGAAATTCGTGATAACGTGTTATAAATCTTACACCTCTCCTACTGTTATTTATGCTTCATTGTTTTGACTCCATAAGGCACTAGTCTTAGCTGAGAGGTTGCTTGTGCAGGGTATTTGTGTGTTGTTGAAGTAATTGCAGATATCTCTCATAGTATTAGAGATTTTCCCTTGGTCTTAGGAGTTGACCTGAAGTGTTGAGAAGCTAGGTTGTGGTGATATTGGGCACCATCATCTCCCATGATTACCTCTCATTGCACTGTGATTCATGACATTGGTCAACGGTGCTAATTTGAGAGGTAACTAACTTAATCCATGTTTTATTGTTGGCCTCCCTCACCTTAGTGTAACTATATATAAAGTGAGGAGAGTGTCTTGTTGAGAACGACTACCTTGTATTTTAGATATTGATAGTTGTTGTGATGGTCTTTGGAAAATCTTGAAAAATGATGTATTACTGTTGTAAGCATGATTAGTTCTTGTGGGATGCAAGCACTAGGGTTCCTTGGCTTGTAATATTCAAATGTTGAGTATGTTGCTTGTGCAATGCAATTCTATGAATCTCCTTGATAGCTTTGTGTGATGCAAGTGGGAAATCTTAGGGTTTCACAATTGGTGTGATGTTGGCTCATATGGCTTGGTGGAATGCCTTGCTTGTTCCAATGATTGTGGATGCCCTAGTTAGGATTTGGAATGAAATGAAGAGTCCTTGCTTGGGATGAGCTGAGCTATTGTACTTTATCTTCACTACTGTGATAATGTGAAGTGTACAATTGCTGCCATAAATTTGTGATTGCAGATCTCACTTTTCTCATGTATTGAATGAGTTTCAAGGTTGTTTTGGTATGCTAATTTATTAGGACAGTAGCACTGGATGCAATGTTGTTATACTATGCTTAATGACACTTTCAAACCTGATATGTCACTGTTATATTCTTCTGTTATTGAATGTGTTTCAGGTCTGTGTATTGAGATAGATCGTGCATTAAACACTACTGAAATGATCTATATGCTTGAATTCTTTGCAGTGTCTACATTCTTGAGTTTGCCTTGAAGTAGGGTCGGGAAGATTTGAAGTTTCTTGCAGTGCTGTTAAAGAAATTATTTTGTGCACTATAACTGTTTGAAGCAGAACTGTGGCCTCATAGAAGTGAGGTGGAAATTTCAGATTGGGCAGAGTTCCAAAATTTCTACAACCAATTAATAGAAACTGACCCAATTTCAGTGATTGCTGCATTCTTCAAATTTTTATTCTAGGTCTCCTAGCATATCCCTCCAAGAAGCTCCAAGGTTGTATGCAAACTATGTTGGGTTTGAATTTTCAATTTCGCTATCTGCTGCATTAAATATTCTCAGTCAAACCAATTGTTCAAGGGGCAACCTGGAAATTAAATTTTCAGATATTTAGCGATGCCATAATGATCCTTATCTTTGACAATGAAGCAGATATTGAAGTTGGCAGTTCACTAGGCCTTCCACTAGGCTAGGCTATCGTTTATTCAGAGAGGGGAATGACATCATAGTTCTATTAGCATGTTACTCATCTTGTTTAGATTTTAACATGAATTTATTTGAACAAAAAATTGTAGAAAAAGCTTCAGCTCTAACATGCACGGACACTTTCTCTTGATTTCTTTGATTTATTCGTGTTTCGATTCTAACATGAACTTCTCTGTCTGAACAAAAAGTTCGTATAAAAATCTTGAGCTCTAACTCAGACAAGGACACACTCTCTTGATTTCGTTGATTTATCAGTATGTTAGACAATGAAATAAAAAAATAGTTTTCAAAACTCTTTGATTGCGATATGTAGCTCAAGGTCAACCCTGAGGTGGATCTCATTTATTTAATGTAAATGAAGCAAATGCACTATATAAAGGTGTAGATTCCATTATCAGTTTAAATACCTTTGACATAAATCTTCACGTATGATACAAAATTGATATCCACAACAAACAAAGCTATGCTTAACATAAACATTGCAGATAGCTTGTTGCCAATCCTTGGCAAGTCTAATTAGGATTACAAGCTTTTGCTCCTACTAGTAACTGTCATCATACATTTCAAGGTACCATTAACTCCACTTATTTGCTTGAAAAATAAATGAAGGGATGGAATACAAACAGAAATTGGTTTTGATGATGAAGACTCAGAAAGACAAGAGAATAATAAAATCGAAAAGAACTGAAATTTTTCAATAGCACAAAGCACATGGAAAATCAAAGGTTCTGCATACTTTGGTCTTCCCAAGGTCTGTTTATTAGACTTTTATGGTCTAAATTCTTTGCTGTCAATGAACCAGTGCTTTCATCAATAGAAAGGTCTTCCGTCCGAATCATGCGCTGTTGGTCAACAATACTTTTGCCCAGATGTAAGTTTGAACAGCTTGAATCAAGGGTCATTCCTGGGAACTTAGAGCTTGGTGGATAGGATTTTGGGCTAAGCCAATGCCTCATCACCCTTCCACTAATTCGAATTTTCCCATATGCCTCATTCCCTTGATATGGTAGATTCAACCTCCTAAACAAAGCTGCTACTGCTTGACCTGTCCTGTTAACAGAAAGTTCAAAATGTCAAAATTAGTAACATAGTAACCACATCATGAAAATTAAAAGGAACTTAATTTATCATCCTCAAAATAAATCATCTATGATAGAATATATCCAAATCAGAGTAGAAGGAAATGCTGATCATCTTTTGTTCACTCAAAGTTTATATTGGTGGGTGCCAAAAGCAGTTTGGCCAATGACATCAATTCAAATGAGAAAATTGTTGAAGTTTGGGTTAGATTAGGGTTAGGTTAGGGTTTGATATAAGAAAATTAAAATTTTTATACTTTAAAAGTTTAATACATAAAACAAAGCCTAAAACAATACTAGATCAGAACAGTACTGCTGTAATAAATTCAAAACATAACTTTCATCTCTTTCAACTTTAACACTCCAATGGTTTGTTGATGTATTTGTAACTTCGGAATGTATTCACTTGTATATCTTATATTGTATTTCATTGTACCCCAATGTTCCTATCGGGAGAATCATTAATATAATAAAGTCATGTAAAGTCATTGAGGTTAACTCTCCATTGTAAGTCGGGGCAATAGTCCCCATAGTTGAGGGGTACTAGGGTTATTAGACTCTCCTAGAGAAGTCGGCCCTGGTGAGTAATTGTCAAGTGGAAAACTAGTATAAATAGAGAGCGAGACTCTCTATTTGACACACAAACTCACTCAACTGTAGTGCATGAGTGAGAGAGAAGGAGTTCGCACAAGTGAGAGAGAGATCAGCTGTCAAATATCATCTTTGTGTTTTTGGGTTTTACGTTTGCCATTGGTGCTCATTCTATCTCTGTGGAAGTTGCAGGGTTTTCTCCTTTATGGTTTCCCCGAGGAAAACTCTTTGTGTCTCTTGTCTCTTGTGATTATTGTTGTCCATGTTATTCTCTCAGATAAGATCCTAGATCATATTGATTAAATGATAAAAATCTAACATGGTATCAGAGCTAACCTGAGAAGAAGACACTGTGCAGTTGCAGAAGCTAGGGCTTCTTACTTTTTGGGTCTCTCTCCACATATCATCAACAAAAGGAGGCTAGGCTAACTCTCCATTGAAGGTCGCATCTTTCTGTCGAAGCAAAATCTGATTTTGAGTATTTTTCAGTTTTTGACCTGTCACTTCTGCGGGAAATTAGGGCTTTCCATAGAAGTGGAATTTTTGAGTGAGCCCAACATAAGATTACTCTCCTCCTCAATCGAAATTTAGAGACCAAAATCGAAATTTTTGGTTGGGTAAAACTTTGGGAAAGTCAAACCCTAATTTGACCCCAGACCAGGAAAAAACCCTAATAAACTAAAACTAGTCATTTTGGTGTATTCGCTATATCTTGAGATTGGAGAAGGCTCAGGAGCCAAAACGTTTACAGGACGAAGATAAATTCCTGATGTACCTTGTGTAAAAGTTTTAGCCTCAGATTCGCTCTAGTTTTGGAGATATGATTCCTCTAAATCAGGGTTCCAGCCTCTCCCTGGATTCATCCCTAAACGGGGACACCTAGGGAAAATTGATATATCTCGGACTACGAAGGTCCAAATGAAATTTCACAAAATGTTCCAGATAAGGAATGGAGTGTACTTTCTGTGGTAAAAGTTTCAGACCCCGAAGGTGAAACAGTCACACGTGGCAATCTGTACAAGTTTTCTATGCTGAATAGTCCTGAAATAAGTCACCTTGGGAAAACTCTCATAAGTCCCAATTGGTGAAACCAATGCTGCTCAAACCTGTGGTGTTGGAAAGAGGACAGATGAGGATACCTTAGTGCAAAGTTTTAGACACATAGGATCAGTACTTTAGGATATATTGCGAAAACAATATTAGACAATTCTGTAGAAGAAATAGAAGAAAACTAGGGCATCAAATATTTTGCAGTTTTGATCACAGTTTTGGGAAAATGAGTATGCTGCTCAGCTTGCCTTGAGGAGGCGCATCTTTCTATCCAATCATAGCTGAAAGATTCCAAGATTTTGAAAATTAGGGTTTCTCTAACAAACCCTAGATCAACCAGATCCGAAACCAAGACGAACATCTTAAATTGGTAAGATCTAATCTTTTGCTATTTACATTTGAGGTTCTCATTTCAAAATGACCTATCACACCAGCTTGATGACAAGCTTGGTGAAGCTGACAACTTCCAAGTATGGAATCAATATTTCAAAATGATCCTTGAAGAAATTGAATTGGATCAATATTTCCGGTAAGGAAGTTCTAAGAGCCAGGGAGAGATGAGGCTAAAGCCTTACACAAAAAGAACTTGGTTAAGGCCAAGAGGATTATTGCTGATTCTATCAAGGATCACCTTATCCCACAGGTGTCTTCCCTAAAGACACCTAAAGAGATGTTTGATTCCTTGACCTAGCTATTTGAAGGGAAGAATATAAATCCGAAGATGACTTTGAAAAACTAGTTGAAGAATGTAAAGATAAAAAATGCAGAGACCATACAATCATACTTTACAAGGGTCTCTCAAATCAAAGATCAACTTGAAGCAATAGAAGAAGAAGAAGAAGAAGAAGATATTGTTATAACCACCTTGAATGACCTCCCAGGATCATGGGATTCATTCATTCGAGGAATGTGTGCTAGAAGGAAGTGATTAATTTCAGCAGACTCTGGGAAGAGTGCACACAAAAAGAATCTTGACTCATAATAAGAGAAGAGAAGATGGGAGCAACTGAAGAGCAAGCACTCACGATTCAAAGAAGATCCCTCAAGCGATGAGGAATATGATGAACTCAATTCTTGAAGAACCTCTTATCCATCTTAGAATTTGGATAAGAAATGATGCTGTTATGAATGAAGAAAATGATGAAGCTGAAGGCTCAAGAAGGAGTCTACTCACGAAACGAATAAAGATAAGTATTCAATTGTCATTTCATGATATTATTTGGTTATGTATTTGTTCATATTCAGTTGATGTATTATGCATGATAGAATGTTTTCATTAATGACAGTTAACTACGAATATGCATGTGATGGGTAAGTAGCCCATGGTGCTATACAACTCTCCATTGCTACTTATCTAGAATGAAACCTCTTTGCTGACATATTGGATCAGTGCACAATCTCAATGATGTTATGGTAGAGATGGAAGGCATCTAGAAAGTTTCCATGAGATATGGATGAATGTTGTATTGGCTAAAATAGTTGCATGATTATATCTTTATTCATAAGAATTTGCCATTATGAATATGCCTTATGAAATGTTTCTAACCATACAACTGGTGCATTTGACTTGTAGGAAAGATCGCATACAATCGCCTACAAGAAAAGAAGGATGAGACTTGTTCCAAAGAACAAGTGACGACAGTTCAAGATTCACTCTAATAATTCAAAATGAAGAATGATGACTAGAATACGATGTTGAAGACATGAACGGAAGTCCGTAGTATCTTTCATATGGATCTACAAGATACAATATGCAGTAGACGGCAACATTGTGGGATACAAGGCAAGATTCGTAGCACGAGGCTTCTCACAAAAAGAAGGCATAGACTACGAAGAGACATTTGCAGCCACTGGAAGTCGAGACACATGACAATCATACTCATGTGTGCAAATTAAAGAAGGCCTTGTACGAGCTCAGAAGGCACCCATGAGATAACACATAAATGAGGAGCTTGGAGATCACCTAGAGTAATGAAGGTCTTAACCTTTGCTACAAGGTTGAAGATGGAAGCCTATAGAGGATGACAAGCTCACAGATGGGTGCGAGAAGAATTTTTGAAAAGGTTCAAGATAGAGGATCTTGGTATCCAGTGACCCTAAATGGATACATAGAATATTAGTAGCAAAGGAAGCTACTTGTCACTCCAGTACATAATGTTTCAATACCTAGAGTATGAAAGGTAGAGGGAGAATGATGCTCCACTTCAAAGGGAGTGACTGCAGAAGATCTTGAGGTTCAACATGGTACGACAGGATCGACAGATTACTGATGGCTCTATGCTTTACTGAGAGTAAAGAAGATTCCAACCTTTGCTTCAAGGTTGAAGGCGAAAGACCAACAATGCTCCTGTTATATGTCGATGACTTGTTCCCGACAGAAAAAAGTGGAACTCATTAAAGTTGCAAGAAGGAGACTTGCTGTCGAGTTTGAGATAAAGGACTTGGGTATGGTACTTTCTAGACATGGAGGTGTGGCAGAATGCAGATGGAATCTCCCTAGGACAAGGGAAGTATGCAGTAGATATCCTGAAGAGGTTCGGGATGATGGACTGCAAGGCCATGACCTGTGGCATCGAACCTGAAGCTATTGAGTGATGCTTCATTAGAGTCGGTTCATGCTACGATGTATCGTCAGATGATTGGATCATTGATGTACCTGACGAAAATGAGACCCAAATATTTACTTTGCCGTGAACACATTGAGCCAGTTCCTGACAGATTCGAGACATGTTCACCTGATTGCTGCAAAGCATATTCTAAGGTACCTGAAGGGTACAGTTGATTATGGGCTCAAGTATGAGGCGAATCAAAAGATTAACCTGGAGGGTTATGTGGATTCGAATTGGGCAGGCAGTGCCATTGATAGGAAGAGCACTTCGGGGTGCTGCTTCAGTATGGGATTAGGTGTGATCTGTTGGTTTAGCAGGAAGCAGTCTTGCGTGGCACTGAGTACAGCCGAAGCAGAGTATGTCATAGCTTGTTTGGCTAGTTGTGAGGCAGTGTGGCTGAGGAAGCTACTATCTGATTTGTTTGATCTCCAGTTGGATGCTACTTGTATATATTGCGACAACCAAAGTTGTGTGAAGTTGTCGGAGAATCCAGTGTTCCATGACAAGTTAAAGCATATCGAGATCAAATATCACTATATCAGGGATATGGTGCAGAGAGGAGTAGTGAAGCTCCAGTATGTTGCGACAAACGAGCAGATAGCTGATGTGTTGACCAAACCATTAGCCAGAGTGAAATTTGAGTACTTTAGGGAGAATCTTGGTGTTGTCCAGATCGAGGTTCCCTCCAAGGGGAAGTGATGTGTTCCTCCCATGGTCAGATGTAAGTGCAGATCCCTTTTGACATGGTTGCGAGATGTGTTCCTCCCATGGTCAGATGTAGGTGTAGAGCCCTTTTGACATGGTTGCGGGATGTGGTCCTCCCATGGTCAGATGTAAGTGCAAAGCCCTTCTGACATGGTTGCGGGATGTGTTCCTCCCATGGTCAGATATAAGTGCTGAAAAAGATGAAGACCTACATGAAGGCTAGGCCTACAACCGGCATGAAAAAGGGTTGGCTCTGTAGAACTTCCTATGACGAATAGAATTGAGAGATAGCGGGAGCAGTGATAATCCAGTTTGATGATGATCCTGTGATAAAGACTTGTGCTGATGAATTGTGTCAAGAGAATACCTTCCTAGTTAAGAGGGAGTGTTGATGTATTTGTAACTTCAGAATGTATTCACTTGTATATCTTATATTGTATTTCATTGTACCTCAATGTTCAAATCGTGAGAATCATTAATATAATAAAGTCATGTAAATTTATTAAAGTTAACCCTCCATTGTAAGTTGGGGCAATAGTCCCCACAGTTGAGGGGTGCTAGGGTTATTAGACTCTCCTAGAGAAGTCGGCCCTGGTGAGTAATTGTCAAGTGGAAAACTAGTATAAATAGCGAGCGAGACTCTCTATTTAACACACACACTCACTCAACTGTAGCACATGAGTGAGAGAGAAGGAACTCGCACAAGTGAGAGAGAGATCAGTTGTCGGAGATCATCTGTTTTTGGGTTTTACTTTTGCCATTAGTGCTCATTCTATCTCTGAGGAAGTTATGGTGTTTTCTCCTTTATGGTTTCCTCGAGGAAAACTCTGTGTCTCTTGTCTCTTGTGATTATTGCTATGCATGTTATTCTCTCAGATAAGATCCTAAATCATATTGATTAAATGATAAAAATCTAACATGGTTACTGTGTTAAAGTTGGTCCTTGAGATACAATTTATCAAATGCAATGTATAGAACATAAATAATAACAATAGCACAGTACTAATGATCAACAACTAATAAATAGTATCAATGTTGGTTGAGATCTGGTTTGGATCTGCCTTATACTCAAATACTTTTGAAGTCAGATCTTGTCACTGTAAGGATAAGATCAACAAAGGAACAAATGACATACCTTGAGAGAGAGTAGGATGTTGTAGGACAAAATTAAATAATTAAAGACCTTTGAATTAAAACACTCTAGAAATGAGAGAGAACCTTCAAACCCTTTCCAAGAGAGTCATGGTTCAGTCCAGACAGTCATAGCAAGTCACACCTTAATTCCAAACAGCCAAGATCCAGCCCAGAGGGCTTCCAAACAATCATGAACTAACCCAATAGGCCTACATAGGTCACGACCCATCTCTAAAGGAAGAAAATGAGTCACGACTCAGCCAAGGGAGGTCAACACAGTCCAAGGGTCAACTTGGGAGGTTACACACAGTCCCCAATTTAGAAGAAGGTGAAACAATCTATAGCCCTAGCTTAGAAAGTCATGGCCTAGCACAAAGGTCACGATCAATCACGACCCTGCAGAGAAGAGACACCACAGTCAACGTCCCAGCAAAAGAGGTCACCAACAGTCACGATTCATCCTTAAAGGCTACCAACAGGTCACGACCCAACCCCAACAGGCCTAAAACAGTCATGGCCTGCCCTAGTAAGCTTACAGCAGTCATGACCAGCTAGGAGGAGGCAAGAACAGTCACGCCTAGCCCACAAGGGGCTCCAAATCAGTCATGACCTGCTAGAAGGAGGAGATCACGGTCACGGCCAGCCAAAGAGGTGTCATAAACAACCCAATACAGTTACGGCCAAGTCCCCAAGGAAAAATATGAGCAACAAGAACCAAAACTTCCACTCAAGGAACAACAATAACCCTAGGTACAACCCAGCAGCAAGCAATCAAGGATCAGATTTGAACTTCTCTTATGTCAAGATTCCTTTCACAAATGAAGATATAAACTTAATTTATAATCTTAACAAGTCTTCTAGAAGGATGGTTACCAAATAAAACATAAAATAAAGTTGAGTTGACTTAGAGTAGGGTACTGTTACTAGTTAAAATGGCAGTCCAAGCCACTGGTAAGCATATGAGGATGAAGTGACCACTGTCACCTTAGTCAACTTCTCCCAACTGCTTCAGAAGCCTAAGCATCCTAGGGGAGAGCCCTATTTCGACTCTGTAAAGACACTAAACAACCAAAATATTCTCTTTCAAAGTTGTTACTGATCAGTGTCTAACGGAGTCAAGTAAATAGTGAGAAGGATGTACTTTATGCGTAATGTGCAAATATTAGCCAGTAGTGCATTCATCAAGGGTAAGACAATAATATGATAAGCAAATACGTGCATTGCACCACAATTCACTAATCCAAATGAGCATATGCA
The DNA here is from genome assembly GCA_001517045.1 of Pseudotsuga menziesii. Classification (NCBI taxonomy): domain Eukaryota; kingdom Viridiplantae; phylum Streptophyta; class Pinopsida; order Pinales; family Pinaceae; genus Pseudotsuga; species Pseudotsuga menziesii. The sequence continues at coordinate 965,406 of LPNX010118266.1, forward strand.
GTAACAACTATTAGTTATTCATGGACGTACTTATGGCAACTCTCTTTATCCAGATGTCAAATGCATTCTTAGTTTAAGCATGTGTCATACAAGTCAAATGTTTACCATATTAGAAATGCACATATGTATCAATATTAAGTACAACAACGTAAAAGACATATTACAGTCATTTATGCAGCATTACCATATGAGTTTTAATGACAAAACATGGCAGCAATAGTTATCAGACCGTAGTAAGACATTAGGACCACTAAGTATGTATAAAAGCTCACCTTTGTTGACTAAATTGTCATTGATGACAACAGGTGTGTCTCGGTGTGCCTTGGTGCCCTTTGAGGAGCCCCTAAGGGTTAAGTAAGTGTCAATGTCTAAAAAGATCTTTTGACCTTGTCCAAGCCAAAGCCTGAAGCCCTTGGAGCCCTTGGGACATTGCCAAAAGCCCTGTAGAGTGTTCAAGTAACCCTAAGTTGTCTTCTGGTTCCCCAGTACCACAACTATGCCCTATTACCCTAGAATGTGTTCCTGGTGGGTTGAAGTCGTTGCAAAAGTCCAAATGACCCTTTCAGTGGTCATTAGTGTGTTATAGAGGTCATGGTACCCTAGGAAAAGCCTAGGCACCTCCCACACCATGATGGTTATGTGTCTTCACTTATGGAGACTCTAATGACCTAACAACATACCCTACAACACTCACCTAAGCCTACAATCTACCCTAATCTTACATAAGCATGCCCATTGCATCCTTACTCTAGCCCTTGAAGCCCTCTTGGTAACCGTTAACTACTAAACCCTTAACCCTATAAGATAATAAGACCACTAACCAAATGAGATATTAAAACTAATTAGTGAAGAATTAAAACAAGTCTCTAACAATTTTTAAAAACCCTAATAAATCTTGTAACAAGAAATAAGTATTAAAACATAATCAAAATAATATTAAGAATGAATGATAAAACATTTCTTAATTTGTTAAAACCCTTCATCTCCAACATTGAAGCATTTTTAAAGTTAAAACAGTTCTTAAACATTAATAAAAGAGCTCTTGCATCAAGACATGTTTAAAGGTAATATTAAAATAAAACATTAAAATATTTAATGAATAAAACAATTATTTATTAAATGGTACAATTTTAAAAAAAGGTTGAATCCCATTAAAGCTTGTTAAATATTAAATTAAAACTTTAATTAATAAAACACAAAGTAGAAGTCGGCTCCAACAAATGTTAAGTTTTAAATCATTTTTAAAAATAAAAACTTTATTTCTTTCCTCAACTAGTTGGCCCCAATATGAAGACCTAAAACAAAATAAATAACCTAAACGTGTGTCACTTTCCTATAATAAATTCACGACTTGACTGAGGCTTGACTGAGCTATTCGCTGGTTTATTTATGGACTGATATTTTCGTTGACTGTGGGAGATAACCAAATTGCAGACCCAATTTTTTCTTGTAACCTTTTTCGCTGGTATTTTTGATTGAGGAATCTCGTGCAGCAGTAGACTGAGATTACTAAGTCACTGACTGCTGAAGACTGTCTTGTTGCTGCTGCCTGTTTTTTTAAAACAGACCCAAGTTTCCTGAGGTGAACAGTCTCTTTCTTTTGCAAGCCTGTGTTGGGGTTTCAGCAGCATACCCGAGTTTTCTCGTAAGTCTGTCTTTTTGTTTTTGGTTGATACTGCTGCCGAGTTTTGGATTGAGGTTGATACCTTCACTAACTGAGTGATGATAACTCTTACCTAGCAGCAGAAGTGAGTTTGTCTTATCTTATTACAGCAAGACAGTTCCAAGTTCTTGAAGGGTTGCACTAGCATGTGTTTTTGGAAACCCTCGTACTCATCAGCAGCAGCAAGGGAGGATCAGAGTTTTGTTTGCATGGATTAAAACATCATTCAACAAAGTACTGAAGGAGCTCGTTGGTGCTAGACAAAGGTTAATTCCATGGGTTACAGCATGAGAAGTTTCCATAGAGATTTGCCTTTCTTTTTGAAGTTTGAACTGAGATTGCTCTCGCTGATTTGAAAGCGAAATTCGTGGGTATATACTATAAACAGCACGAGACTGTCCGAATTTCTTCCACAGAGACATACTGACTTTATCTATTGCAAGGTATGTTTGTTCGTAATGTATTGATGCATACAGTATGTAGTGAGTATGAACAAGTATCTATACATACAGAGATGTGTTGACGAATGTGATATGAAGTACATATATGTACAGTAAATGTGTATATAGTGGAATGTACAGGGGTATGTAAATTATACTGTAAAATAAGTTCAGTGTATATATGTACAATACATATATATTACAGTATGAGTATGTGCAAGTGTAAAGTATGCAATGGCATGAAGTGTATGACTAGGAAACAGTGAAGTGTGAATGATCCATGCCTTGTGACAATACTGATGATGATATATGATGACTATACTATGCATGCTTTGATATGACGTTGATACATGCCATGAGTTGATGCTCACCTATGATGATGCAAGCCTTGTGTTTAGTAGAGAAGTATTGTTTGTTCAGTGTTTGGTTATGACGAGGTGTACAAGGATGTACATGACCAGTGTGTGTGACGGTGATAAGTTTTATATACAAGGATGACTTGGCAGTGAACAGCGAACATAAGTTATTAGCAGCAGGAAGTTCAGAGTTTGGTATGAGACAGGTCCACAGGTTCGGCAATCTTTTTCTTCAGGGTGGCAGGACAGGGCAAGGAAATGAGGTTGTATCCTCCTTCCGGTTGTAGCCGGAAAACTAGGGAGTTGAAGCTTCCTTCAGGCTGTAGCCTATATAAATAAGGGGGTTGTAGCCTCCTTCCAGTTGGAGATGGAAAATTGAAGTCTTTATAATAAGGGGGTTGTTTCCTCCTTCTAGTTATTTCTGGAAAGCTATTTTTAAAAAGGCTTATGTGGTTTTATTCCCAGAACTTGGGTTTCCACGTCAAAAATTATTGTGCACTATGCAACTTGGTATTTCTATACACATTGATGATGCGCTGTGATTGGTGATCAGCAACCTGTTTTTGATTAAAATTTTAAATAATACAATTATTGATTCACCCCCCTCTCAGTATTTCAACAACCTTCACATCCATATTAAGGGTGTATAGCAGTATGCACTAAGTCATTTACCCAAGTAATTATAGTAGCATTAATCATTTGAAAATAATGAATAACAGTATACCCAAGGTATCAGTTATGTGTCAATATTTATGAAGGTATTCAATATGTGCATTTGGTTGAAATAACTAACACAAGGTTTGGAATAGATGTGTATGTGTGTAATCATGACAGCAGCAGTAGCAACTTAGTAATTTTATGCTATGTTGCACAAGTTTCTGGAACGAGGGTATGTTGGGAACACAGACACGAGTATCCGATACGGCTAGAAGCTTCGCCCAAATTTGCAGGAAACGTAGGGTTGGGAGCGGTATTAATAAATATTAAAATTTTAAAATATATTTAAAAAAAACAAAGTTAAAGAAACGTAATTGATTAATTTCATAGCTTAAACTATTTTATCCTCTTAATCTTTGATTAGTGTCATGAAATTCATTCTTTTTAAATTTGCTCACTCTTCTAGGTCCACATTATACAAATCTCATTGTACAAGTTTGTAAAGGCAGGTTGCATATATGTGTACAAAGCACCAATAGCTTCATAAATCATAACATTCAATATTTTTCTAATTCATTGTTCCAACTCTATCTATATTATTGCTCCTAAGAGTGCTTAGTCTTTGGGTGCCTCTGCATTTTTTATGGTAACTACTACTTACTTCTAATATGAATGAACTTGATTGTTTTAAGTTCAACTAACAAACTTTCAATTTTTTTGGTATCTTGAGTTTGATATGGTTTATGATCCCAAATTGCTATATCAGTCGGTATGAATAAGATAAGCTAGCTATAATCATTTGAGATATGAATTAAAGTTGTTCAATATCTAGTATTGTAAAAGATCCATTTGTATTCACTTAAGTACACTTGTACCATATATTTTGAGTGTGAATGGATCTAAATTTTTAAGAGGGGTGGGCCCTCTTAATTTATATAACCTTGAAATTAAAAAAAATGGCATTATTGATAGATTCAATTGAAATTTTTATTATTGGTGATTTCTTGACACAATAAACTTCAATCATTCAATTGATTTTCAACACTTTTCTTATAATTTTGGCCTACACATGGTCGTGAGCTTCTACAAGCTCCCTGTTGGGAAGCTCTTGTTGTCCGCCAATTGCACACCAGCAGCAGAAATCTAATGAAAGTTGTCTCCTCACTTAGGAAAGTGGGAGAGGTGTGACCTTGGGGGCAAGCACAGAGCTAGGTACTGTCACCTACTCCTAGCTCCTCCGTTTAGGCTAACTCCTAACGAAGCCAAGGGGGGTAGTCCTTACAAAAGAGTTTCTATGGCTCTTAAGTTGTTAAAGTGTTCTTAAAGATTGCGGATGCGGATGGGTGTTGTTTAGGAGTTATTATGATTTGAAGATGTTTTTCTTATTATGTGTTGCCCACCTATTTCGACTAGGTGGCAACTCCATGTACAGGAAGATGTACATATCATACCTTGGAAAAATCTGAGGATTTTTTTCACTTCTGCAGGGCAATTGCCCCTTTGTAAAACGAAATGTCAGCTCCCCTGCGTGGGAAAATTAATGTAATTTTATGTACTAGTGTGGGTCATATGATATGGATGCCACACCATGGAACTGGTTGTTAGGGAAGTCCCCTCATCGAGTGTTTTTTCCCTTTCCAATTGATCTTGTTGTATAAACGATTTTAATTGGTTTGGTTTTTCACTCAAAATCCTCCAAAGTGGTCACGGGCGTTCTAGCAGTCAAGTCCATGGGGTGGCTAAGGTTTCAAAATGTTATTCATGACCATGCTAGACATTTGTATAGAGTCTTGCGGAGTTTCGTTATGTTGCTGTATTTTTATTTATTTTTTCCAGTTAATTAATTTCACCCCTTGGTGGTTAATTAACTGAGTTTTGATGTAATAATGTAATTGCTCAAGCATGGCATTTTGTAATAGGGGCTATGAATGCAAAGTAAAATTGCTATGAAACCCCCTAAGCCACTGCTTCGAGTCCCATGTCATTCTGATGAGTGGTTGAGGAGATAGACCATTTTTGTCTAAGCAGGGTCTATTTTTCCGAGGGAATTAATTAATTTCCCTAAGTCAAAAATTCACATTATTTGATTTTGAAGGAAAAAATCAAATAATGCCATGGTAATTTTGTTTGGGGGTTGTTAAGCCTAGGAAAATTTATTCCAAATTTTTCCACCCCCCATGGCCAAGATATTAATTTTTGAAATTATTTGTAATTTTTCCTAAGTTAAAAATTGGGAAATTTTAAAATTTAATTTTAAAAAATTAAATAAAAGTGAATTTTGTATTTTATCCTAAGTCAAAAGGATGAATTTTTTGGAGTGGCTAAAGTCTAAGCCTAAGGTTATGTGAATGGCCAAAGCCCTCACTAAGGAGGCGTCACATACATTAAAAGGTGGGGCGCTAATGTAATATGGAGGGGGCGTCATATAATAAAAGGCCACCAAATATGGAGGACGCCCACATTAAAAGAAGAGGGCGCTAGCCACTAAAAAGGGCCCACACTACATTTAGAGGGGGTGCTAGCCCAATAGAGAGGCACTACATCTATTTAGAGGGCGCTCTCTTTGGAGGTAGGGCGCCATTTTTAAAAGTCAAGGCTAAATCTAGAGGAGGGCGCCTACTTGGGCCCACGTTTTTGCCTAAAGGCAAGATCTAGGGTGAGCATTAAGTCAAAAACCTAGATCTAAGGGTTAATATTGCTGAGACATGGATCAAGCTTCAGAGCCATTGATCAAGAATTAATCTAAGGGTGGAGAATGGTTGAGAGAAATGTAAAGTCAAATACCTAGATCTAGTGGTGGAGATTTAACCTAGATCTAGATCCAATCTCAACCATTGATCTTCAAGGGGTTGGGGTATTATTCAGCTATATAATGAGGGTCTCACTCCCTCATTTCTCATGCTCTCTCATGCTATTGTTATGCTACCGGAATATTTCTCCACTATTCTCTCAAGCTCTTGTGCTATTGTAATCTTCTTGCCCTAGTTGGGCCATTTAATCAAGTAAATCTTTGGAGGAAGTCTTGGTGTCTACATTCCATTTTTCTTTGTGAGGTAACTTGTGGTTTATTTATTTGATTTGTACTTGTATTTACTTAGATAGCTCTCCACAAAGTATTTTGTGGAGAGACTTGTAGATAGAAGTATTTCTGTCTACATTTGTGAGTAGATTAGTAAAATTTTACAAAGTATTTTGTAGAATTTATTATTGTGCTCATCTCTTGGTTTACATTGTGCAGCTCTTGTAAGTTTATTTGCAGGGAACCAAAGCAAAGGAGCCTTTTCCATTGGTTTAAAAACTCAGATTTCATTTTCGCACTTCTGAAAAAAAGGGTTTTAAAACTCAGTTTTTATCACTGTATAGTGATAAAAACCTTGGATTTAAAGCCCCAACCCTTAGTATATCAATATAGGCTTTAAATTCTGCTATTTATATATTGTTTTCACTTTAAAAAACAGTCATTTCCAGCCTATATTTATCTACACTTTGAGCTTAATCGTGGTATCCCTCGTCTGACATCAAGCAATTGAGATCAGAACGCGAAGCGCTCAAAGCTGTTATAAATATTTGTCTGTCATTCAGTCTGCATAACAGTTTCCAGCCATTTATATTTCTGTTTTCATTTTCGCACTTTCTGTTACAAGGGTTTTAAAACTCAGTTTTTATCACTGTATAGTGATAAAAACCTTGGTTTTAAGGCCCCAATCCTTAGTATATCAGTTAAAGGCTTTAAATCTACTGTTTTAGCATCATTTAGGTGGCTGGAAACTCAGTTTTCAGCCCTCTAAACATCTCTATTTTTCGGAATTTCAATTCAGCCATATTTTTTTTTTGTGTTCTGAAACTGGGTTTTATTCACTGTATAGTGAATATAACCCTTGTTTTAGAGCCCCAATCCATTATATATTAGTAATAGGCTTTAGATCTGTTGTTTACATGTTATTTCATCCCTCTAAACATTCATTTTCAGCCATTAAAATTTATGTTTTCCATTTTTTTAAGGTTCAGATTTTTCTGTAAAATTTCTGTGTTTTACACTAAATTTTTCTAACTTTCTGTTCAGTTTTTTCTGCAGTAATTTCCAGCAAGTAAGTTGCTGATTTTTGCAGGTTTTGTGTACAGAAAGAAGGGGTTATGCTACCCTAAATTTGCCAGAAAAAAACCAGCTAAAGTTTGGTCCAAAAGGGACCCAAAAAACCACTTCCTCTCTCTCTTATTTTCTGATATTTGTAAACTCCAAGGAGAAGTTCTCTTGGGGTATTCTGCAAAAGTTAATAAGCACTTGTAATATATGTGTAAATAGATTAGGAAGTAGAGTAGATTTCAGTTTAAGCAAGTTTTCTGTTTACCCACCTATCTTCGTGACAGACCGCCATCTCTGTCACAAAGATTGAAGTGAGGTTAGTTTACTGTTTTATTCAGTTGTATTTTTCTTTCTAGTTTATTTCATTCACCCACCTATCTCTGTTACAGACCACCATCTCTGTAACAGAGATTGCTGTGCGGTTAAGCATTGCTCTCGCTAGTTACAGTTTCTTTCAAGTTCAGTATTTTTATTTTTCTGTTAAAAGAAGTAATCATACAACTCACCCATCTTGTGTATCCTCTATCCACTTGTCATCTCCCTTTAGGGACTTCAAGTTGGATATGAAAAGCAGGAGAAGTGGGGGCTTAGGTAATTAAAGCAACATTTTTATTTTCCTGCTACAATCTTCACATTTAATTTTTCAGTCCAAGATCGAATACCAGCACCTCCCATAAGGGATATCGCTTGGTGATCTTGTTGATAACTCAAAATTTACATTGCATCTTAATCACCCAAGACTTAAAATTAACCCTAAAATTTACCAACAAAAGCTTCTTTATTTCCTGCTCCTCTACTCGGTTATCACCCTTCGGGGTACTCACGAGATACGACAGGGGATAGAGAAGTCCTAGTTTAATAGGCATCCATCTTGTTATTTTTTAAGTTAATTAAAAACAGTGACCTCGGAGGCGACTTGGGGTAGTAGACCGTGGGGGGTCTCTAGGCGCTTTGACGTCCTCCTTGTTGAGCACCAGGCCATTGGGGTTTGACCTGTGAGCTACGGGTGGGCTTTGCTCCCACTTTGTTGAGCGCAACAGCACTCCCTCTTTGACTTGAGAAGTACTAGATTGGGGTAGTCACACCACCAATTCTAAAACTAACTTCAAGAAGAAAAACTCTAATAAAATTTATTAAAATAAACCAAGAAGCATTGCAAAACGCCCTACAGACACAGGTCATTCTATTCATCTTTGTCTTGCTGTTCAAGGCTTTTACTGCAAGCACTCTCATTTCTCAGTTACAAGTATTTTCTTTTAGTTTTGCAATCTCATATGGTGGCACCTTTAATTCATTTGCTTAAGTAATCGCATTGTTTAGCCTTGTAACTTGAAAGTAATTTGTCCTTTGATCTTTGACATAATAACTTGTTCATATTGTGTAATTCTTTAGCATTTGTTCATATTGTTAATATTGTAAATCTTGCTTAGCTTAGACAACTGTGGATAATCATTCTTATTCTTTTGTAAGTTTGTAACTTGTAATCTTTTGACTCCATTTAATCTAGGCACTGGTCTTGTAATTTTGTAACCTTAAAAGGATCCCTTTAATTAATTTGTAATTAGTTAATAAATCTGGAACTTAATATTCCGTAGGGACTACCCCCCTTGGCTCTGTTGGTATCTAGCCTAAACGAAGGAGTTGTGGACTGTGGTGACAGTGGTCCCCAGCTCTAACTTGCCCCCAAGGACACAAAGTGGGTTGGAGACTTTCCCGTATCATAAAGTGTGTATTAGGCGGCAACATCTTTGGCGCCGTTGCCGGGGACAAGTCTTTTGTCCTTGGTCTTGACATTAATTAAATAATTTTAGATCTAATTCTTTAATTCTTCAATTTAATTCTTTAAGTGTTAATAAAAAAATTTTTAATAACCTTAATTTTAAAATTTTATTTATTTATTAGAAGTTTACTTGTTCTCCAAGTGGCGACTCCACTTCAAAAAAAAATATAGTAAGGTATTCTACCTAGAGCCCTTTGGTTTGCTTAGCTCCCTCTTAGATCCTGAAAAGGTTTTTCAAGGAAGTTAAACAAACTTGCTCCCTGTAGAATCTTTACAAGTCTTGGAGAAGAAGCAAATTTCTAATATGTCTTTGTGGTTTATCTAAGTAAACCAGCCTGAACAATGAGTAATTATTATGGACCATGTGATTTCTCTAATGTTGTTGGTTACCCTCATGAAGTTCCAGAGAAAGCTATAGATAAGTTGCCTTCCTTTCAAGGAGACAATGTTACAAGTGCTAAAGCCCACATCAGAAATTTC
>LPNX010118270.1:0-12610 GCA_001517045.1 Pseudotsuga menziesii
GGTAGGTATAAGTTAGTAGTGGCTTTTTACGACATGTTAGTGTTTTTTAAAAATTATTTTGTATGCATGGTTTTTTTCTGTTATGCCTAATTCTTAGTGTTTAATGTTTAACATGGAAAATAGTTATACGTTAATTTGGAAAAATGTGATTCAAAACTTTAATGATACTAATTTGAATATTTGAATATAGTATAAGACAATAAAATATTTAAAAATAATATAGTAGTTTCTTCCATTTTATTTATGTTTTTTTCCTTTCTTACCATACAAAATATAGAAAAAAGCAAGAAGTAAAACAACTTTTGTATAGTTTTTTTTTTAATGTTTGAGCTTGTTAAAAATTTAATATATTTGTCTAGATTATCAATTGAAAAGACCTATAATAACATTGTAAAATTATTATTTTTTTTGTTGATTTGATTTTAAATATTAATACAATTGTTATGTTTCATTTTCAAAATGATCAATACATCTTAATTGTATGCTTTATAGATAATCTCCGTTTTCAATAAACTTGGTTTACAAATATAGAAAAAATACATATGCCTATAAATAAAATTAACAACTTTAAATCTTCATGCATTTATCACTTAATCACAATGTTATAATGCTTCTAGAATTTTAATAACCCAAAATAATTTTTATAAAATGGATCTCTGGTTCAATATTTTGAAAGGAATAGAAATCGAAATATTATCGTTCCCAATCCACAGCTCTGTAAGGTGTGTCAAATTTATCCAAATGACGTGGTATACTTCGTGAGAATTTGTTACTCTAGATCTAGGAGCTTTAGATTCTAGAACAATCCCAATTCAACTGGAATAGAACCTTCGAAGAGATTAAATCCAACGTGAAGTGCTTCCAGTGCTTTAAGGTTGCCAAACGCGCGTGGAATTCTTCCAGTGAAACTATTTAAAGAAAGATCCAGGGTGCGCAACTTCTGTAGCATGCCCAATTTGACTGCCATAGAACCGCTGATCATATTATGATTCTCGTCAAGTACTTGCAACACTTTAAGATGGCCAAACTCACGTGGAATTATTCAAGCTAAACTATTAATGATGGGAAAGAGTACCTTTCAAACTTTGTGTGTAATAATCTGCATGAAGGTCAATGGCGAGTACCTTTCATTATAGAGCTAGAAGATTAATGCTATGCGATTGAGAGATAATATGGAGTCAACTTCTTCGATTTATTTGATAATCTTAACTAAACACTTTCATGACATGGATCAGATGAGTGTAGGTTAAAATATAACTAAAACAAAATAATAATAGAAACCTTTCGTTATAGAGTGAGGAGATTAATGTTATACCACAAAAATGAAAGGGTTGGAAAATAATAAGTTTGACTTAATCATAGGTTTACCATTCATGTATGTATGTATGTATGTATGTATGTAATAATAATGTTATGCATGATGTGTTTGTTGAATCTTGTTTATCACTTCGAAAAAAATATTAGTATATATGACACTTTTACATGTTATTTAAGGTACGTAGTGAATTTTCATGACAGGTTAGTGTTTTTGTAAAAAGCATTTTCTATGTATAGTTTTTTTTTATTATGCTTAAAGAGGATTATAAGTTAATGGATAGTCTTTCATGCTTAAACATGGAAAATAGTTATATGTTAATTTGGAAAGATAATTCGAAACTTTGATAGTACTAATTTGAATATAGTGTAAGACAATAAAATATTTGAAAATAATATGATAGTTTCTTACATTTTTGTATGATTTTTTTCCTCTTACTATACAAGATATAGAAAAGAGCAAGAAGTAACACACATATATATGTTTGAGTTTGTTAAATATTTAATATATTGTGGTTAGATTATCAATTGAAAAGACCCATAATAAGATTGTAAAACCATTATTATTAATACATCTTAATTGTATAATTTATAGATAATCTCATTTTTCAATAAACTTGGCTTACAATGTTATAATGCTTCTAGAATTTTAATAACCCAAAATAATTTTTATAAAATGGATCTTTGGTTCAATATAATATTAGAAATAACACGTGTGCGCATGCACTCACATATATTTCTTATAAAGAATGCATAAATGTCCAATTTAGTAACATTTGTGTTTATTAAAAATATCATGTGTATACAAAGCATATATGGATTTATAATAATAATTACAAGCACCATTTTATAATTGTATTATAGATTTCAAACATTATTAAGTCAATATTACAGTATTATTTAGGAGGTGATATAATTTCTTAATTCACTGTATATTATGTTTATTGGGATTATAGAGTAGAACATTTAGGCTTATCAAGCCTAACTATACAGGGAATCGATATACCCCCCAAAAAGGGCGTGGCATATTTGGAGGAACCATCCAATTTTTAGCTCTCTTCCATAACATAAATATACCAACTACTCCCCCAAATCCAAGCCCCATTCCCATCCCTAATGCTATCAATGACATATTTTCATCTACACGACTTAGCCATCCTACTCTTACATCACTACTCTTAGTAGCACTATTATCTTTTCTCACTTGTCTTTCATTTTCATTACAAGTATCTAAAGGACAACCCCATAAGCACTTATTCTTTTGAAATGAAGTTACATTGAAAGTGGAAAATTGTGTCCCCGTTGGGATTCTGCCACAAAGATTGTTTGATGAAATGTCCAGAACAACCAACCCATGTAATTTCGAGAGGTCTTCAGGAATTGGTCCACTCAAATTATTTTTCGCTAAGTCCAACTCCTCCATAGTAGATATCTCACTAAGAGATGAAGGTATTTTCCCTTCCAGATGATTTTGAGATAAATTCAACAATCTCAAGTGGCTCATACTTCCTATGCTTGCAGGGATTTCTCCTGTAAGATTGTTGCAAGACCAATCAAATATATTGTTTTCGGGAGACATATATGAAAGAATATACTCATTTCCTTTGATAACAATTTCCATTTCCCAACTTACTGTAACACCATTTGACACATTTGCAAATCCATAGAGTCTCTCAAGATGAGCCGGTATTCTCCCACTGAATTTGTTGTTGGATAAATCCAACACATGCAATTTGGTGAGATTTGTGATGTTTTCAGGAATACAACCATTTAGATTATTATAACCAAGGCTTAAAACACCCAAGTCATGAAAAAATGTGAAGTATTGAGGAATCTCACCTATCAATCCATTCTTCCTTAGATCCAAGAAGTTAAGTTGGGTACAATTGGCCAAAGATGCGGGCAATGTGTCGGAGAAGTTATTACAGTGAGCTGAGAAAAATGTCATATAAGTGCGATTGCCAAAAACATTAGGAATCACTCTCGTCAAGTTGTTTGCTGATATATCTAAAAATCGAAGTGAAACCAAACCATTAAAACTATCAGGAACACTCCCCAAAATACTATTATTATATATGTTGAGTGTAATAAGAGCCTTTAATTGACCTATGTTATATGGGATACGACCAGTTAATTTGATTGAATCCAAATTTAAAGCTAACAATGATTGAAGCTTTCCTATAGTTCTTGGAATTGTGCCTATCAAATTGTTGTTTGAAAGGCTTAAAGCTAACAATGATTGAAGCTTTCCTGTAGTTCTTGGAATTGTGCCTATCAAATTGTTGTTTGAAAGGCAAAGGATTTCAAGATTTCTTAAATTAGTAATAGTTTGAGGGATACTACCTTTACATGCATTATTAGAAAGATCTAAAAAAGTTAATTGACTCAAATTAACAAGGGTTGAGGGAATATTACCTATGAGTTTATTATTACTGATATCTAGGATAATCAACTTCGTCAAGTTGACAAGAACTTTAAATATGCTTCGAGTGAGTCCGTTTTGAGAAAGGGTTAGGCTACTCAACTTGGTCAAATTAGAAATGTCTTCATCCTTCACTCCAATTCTATATAGGGACAACGTGGTCAATTTGGTCAAATTTGCAATTTCTTTGGAGGTCATAACTCGCAATCCCTAGATTGGAAAGGGGAAGCCAGAATGTTTCAGAAGGAATAGAACTGGAAATATTAGGACCAATTATGAAAAGCTCTGTAAGATGTGTTAGATTACCCAGCTGACGTGGTATGCTCCCTTTGAAGTTAAGACCATAGAGCCACAGAGTCGAGAGGGGAAGTCTGAATATTTCTAAAGGAATAGAACTTGACATATTGTTGTTCCCAATCCACATCTTTGTAAGGTGTGTCAGATTACCCAACTAACGTGGTATACTGCCTGAGAATTTGTTGCGGATTAGATCCAGGTGCTCTAGTTTCTGCAGCAAGCCCAATTCAACTGGAATAGAACCTCCGAGAATATTATGGCGGAGGTGAAGTGCTTCTAGCTCTTTAAGGTTGCCAAACTCGAGTGGAATTCTTCCAGTGAAACTATTAAAAGAAAGATTCAAGGTGCGCAGCTTCTGTAGCAGGCCCAATNGGAGGGGAAGTGCTTCTAGCTCTTTAAGGTTGCCAAACTCGAGTGGAATTCTTCCAGTGAAACTATTAAAAGAAAGATTCAAGGTGCGCAGCTTCTGTAGCAGGCCCAATTCGACTGGCATAGAACCGTTGATCATATTGTAACTCAGGTCAAGTACTTGCAACGCTTTCAGATGGACAAACTCAGGTGGAATTCTTCCAGTGAAACTATTACCAGAAAGATCCAGGGTGCGCAGCTTCTGTAGCAGGCCCAATTCGACTGGCATAGAGCCGCTGATCATATTGTCAGTCAGGTAAAGTACTTGCAACGCTTTCAGATGGCCAAACTCAGGTGGAATTCTTCCAACTAAACTATTACCAGAAAGATTTAAAGTACGCAATAAAGACAAATCGCCTAGAGACTACGAAAGAGTACCTTCCAATCTTTCATAATTTTGTGATGCAAGAAGGTCAATGGCGACTACTCTTCTGGTGCGAGGTGTGCAGAGAATACCATACCACGACGAGCATATACTCTCAGAGTTCTCAGCCGTCCAGTTGAAGAGCTTTCTCAGTGGATCGAAAGTGATGCCCTTCCGGAAGGACAAGAGAGCCTGGAGGTCCATTTTTCCAAATCCATTACCCTTATATTCCATTACAGCACATTATTTATAGTCCCAACATAGTGATTTGGGTGAGATCTTCCCCTCCTTGGGAATTAAATATGCTAGCGCTTAGACACAATATATCTCTTAAAGGGAATTTCTTGGGTTTTTAAAAACATATGCACTTAATTAATGTGTATGCCCCTTATAAGGACAGAAGGAAGTTCTGGGATAGAATTGATGATAGTGAAAGTCTGAGACTTGATAATCTGGTTCTAGTAGCTGATCTTACTTTGACTCTCCACTCTTTTGAAAGTTGGGGAACTATCCATTCTTCAGATCCATTGGAGGAATATTTTGTGGAGTTGTTCAATAAATATCAGTTAGTTGATATTGCCCCTTCCAAAATTACTCCTACTTGGAGAAGCAAACAAATGGGGGTGGGGTGTGTAAAAGGATTGACCGCTTTCTTCTGAAGGAAGCTCTACTGGATTTCAGTACTAATTATAAATCATGGGTCTTCCATAATAACATCTCTAATCACTTTCCTATAGCTCTTCACCTTGATGTGAATCCATTGGATACTTGCAGACCCTTCAAATTTAACCACTCCTCGCTTAAAAATGAAGATTCCTTCCAAATGGTTAGGGTTTTTTGGGCTAATATTTATTGTCTTGGAAATCTAAATGTAACGGGTCTTTTCATTTATAAATTGAGGATTCTTAAGAAGGAATTTCTTAGTTGGACCAAAAGGAAAACTATTGAAAACATAACCACTTTATAGCAAATTGAATATGATATTTCTGAACTGCTCTTGTCAAATTTATCAAGGTCATACTCGGCTGAAGATACAGACAAACTTTCTGGTCTGATAAGTTCACAGGATGAGATCCTTCTGAAAAATGAAGAGAAATTAAGGCTCATAAGTAGAGCTATTTGGCTTGAGGCGGGTGACAAGAATATGAATTTTTTTCATAACTTTGCTTCTTTTCGTAGGAATTTAAACTCGATATGGGAAGTTTGTGATGAATTTGGTAATTTAACTTGTTATCAAGATAAGATAAAAGTTGTTGCAGAAGCACATTTCAAATTTCTCTTCAAATATCAGAAAAAAAAAACCCTAATTGGTAATCAACTTAAAGTGCTTGAGCATTTCCCCTCTTTTTTTACTAAGGAAGAAGGTATGGAGTTGGGTAAAGAAATCACTATTGACAAAGTCTAGAAGGTAATATCTAAGTTTGCCAAGGAAAAAATCCCTGGACTTGATGGGTGAACAATCGAGTTTTTCTAGGCTTTCTTAAACATTTTGGGAAAAGATTTACTAGATGTTGCAGAACTCTCTAGAAAGAAGGGTTATATGTCAAGTTCTCTTAATGCAACCTTCATCACTTTGATTCCAAAAAAGGACTCTCCTGAGACTTTCTCGGATTTTAGGCTTATTTCCCTCTGTAATTTGGTCTACAAAATGGTGACTAAGATAATTGCATACAGAATAAAGCCTGTGCTCTCTAAATACATATCAAACGAACAATTTGGATTTTTAGACAATAGATAGATATTTGATGCTATTGGTACCACTCGGGAGTTTTTACACTCTGTTAAGACAAAAAAATTAAGTTTGGTGATAATGAAGCATAATTTAGCAAAGGCCTACAATAAAGTTAATTGGGATTTTCTGAGGTTGGTACTTCTTCATATTGGTATTCCTGAACATGTTATGAACTGGATAATGGCTTGTGTCTCTTCTGCTAATTTTACAGTTCTAATCAACAGTTCCCCGACATCATTTTTCAAGAGCTCTAGAGGCTTGAGACATGGATTCCCTCTCTCTTTTTTATTATTCTTACTTATGATTGAAGGTCTTAGCAGATTAATCTCAAAAGCGCGCGATGAAGGATAACTTTCAGGTATAAAATTTTCAGATGATATCATTATTTCTCACTTACTTTTCGTTGATGATGTTATTCTCTTTGGACTGGATAATATCAAAGAATGGAAGATTATGCATACTCTTTTGGATCTCTTCTACAATGCTACAGGTTTGGAAGTCAATATTGAAAAGTCCTGCTCCTATATTCATAAGATTCAACTAGACTGTTTAATGGAATTGAAGACTCTTTTTTAGTTTAAGGTAAAGCAGATGGAAATTGGTTTTAAATATTTGGGGTTTTTCCTAAAACCTATCAGCTATAGAGTTAAAGATTGGTTTTGTCTTATTGAGAAGATTGAAAAGAGGATTTCAATTTGGGCTTTTAGATTTCTCTCTTTAGGAGGAAGGCTTACTTTAATCAAATCTACTTTGCAAAGCATACATGTTTACTGGTGTTCTCTGCTTAAGTTCTCAGCTTCCATTATCAACTCCATCATGAACATTTTTTTTCACTTTTTATGGTCAAGTTTGGGTTCACAGAGAAAATTTCATTTGTCTCCTTGAGAAACTTTGGCTACTTCAACTCATCAGGGAGGATGGGGTATAAATAATCTATCATTATTTAAATCCGCTCTTTGTTTAAAATCTTAATGGAGATGTCTCTTCAATCATAGTTTGTGGAGTGAAGTGGTGAAAACAAAGTATCTGGAGAATATTTCAGTGGGCACTTGGATTAGAAACTCGGTCTTTGATACTACTTGTGTCTCAGTGGTCTGGAATAGCTTTCTCAAAGTTATACATTGGCTGAAGAAAATGATTTGTTGGAATATAGGAAATGGAAAAAATATACTCACTGATATTGATCCTTTTGTAGGAGACAATGACTATCCATATTTTCCATTAGAAATTAAAGAGCACCTCACATGGATTAACATGAAGACCTTGGATTTTTTGAAGAGACCTAAATGGGTTTTCCTAAAAGGGGGCTATTGGTTGAATGCCAGAGATCTCGGACTCAATGGAATCTGGGTTGTTCAGTGGGAAACCGTCACTGATAAATTGAATTCTACTAGAATTAAACTCAATTCTGAGATTGATAATCTAGTTCCCGAAAACAAAAAACATGGGATCATTACAACCAAACTGGCTTATGAGTATATAATCAAGAATGGTACAAAATCAGAGCAAAGATGGTGGTATAAATGGCTGTGGAAATGGAATATTCTCCCAAAGATGAAATTTTTTTGGTGGCTCACTTTTAAGGATAAAATACTTACCTGGAAAAATATGTTGAAAAGGGGGTGGCAAGGCCCAAGATTCTGCCCTCTTTGTAGGAAAAGTGATGAAACGGGATTCCACCCTTTTGTGGATTGTAATTAATGTTTACAGGTTTGAAAAATTGTTAAAGAATGTTTAGGCATTAGTACAGACTGGGGTGCTGAAAATTTGGAGAATTATTTTTCCAATTGGTTTCAAAATGAAGTATCTTACAATCTTCTGCCTATTTTCATCTCTTGGTCTATTTAGCTCACAAGGAATCAAGCATTTTTTCTGGAGTCAAATCCCATTGCACTTATATGTGGAATTAAAGGCATAAATATTTTCAAGGATTATGAGAAAACTATCAGCAACAGAAAATTCAAAAAACTTTGTCCTCATGTTGATGTTGCCTCTGGTGTTGTTGGTTATTTTTATGGAGCCTCTAACCTCAACCATTGTGGTTGTGGCATGGTTCTAGTATTAAAAAAGGATCAATTTTTTAATCTCTGTATGGGTGGAGGACTAGATCCAACACAATAGACATGCTTTTAAGCTTATTTGGGCTCCTTCTTTTTGCTTCCCTTACTGGTATTTCAGATATCAGTGTTTTTGGAGACTCCAAGGTCTTAATCGATTCGTTAAACGGTTCTTCAAACCTACAAGTGTTATTACTTAAACATTGGATTCAGAAATTTCAAGATATCAGAAGAACCTTTGAACAGATCTCTTTCAAGCATATTTCGAGGTGTTCTAATACATCTGCGGATGCACATTCCAAAACAACCATTTCTCTTAAATTTGGCTTTGTTAGGTTTCAAGAATTTATGGATGGGTTTTTTATCCAAGAAGGTGAAATAGATGTCCTGGAGTTGATGTACCTTTGACTAGATGGGATTTTGGTCATTTTTTGTCTAGTAGGGCTATTTTTGGCCTTTCTGATAGTTAGATCCTTCATGAACATATGTAAAAACTATCTAAAAAGATGTTTGACAGATGTAGCTTTTTTGAATTTCCTTGATTAATATAATAACAAGAAATGTCTTTGAAAAAAAAATTACATCTAGAAAAATTTGATCTCTTCAAACTTGATAAATCCCATTTTAAAATAAATCTGTAATAATTTAAAGCAAATTACAATAAAATAACTTTTTATATCTAACTATTTTAATTCCCTCTACCTCTCATCAACATGGCCATTTCTCTTTATCTTTAAAATCACACAAACCAAAACCAACTTTCAATATCTAACTATTATGATCCCCTATATTGAACATGACCATTTCCCTATGCCCCACCAGAAAAACCAAAAGTGCAAGAAAGTTCTAATTTAAATGAAATTGACAAAGTAAATTATCTCTATTATTTATAATCAATTTCACAAAACTAGAGTCGTTTTCTCTCTTTTATCTTTCAATCCACACTCGTCAAAGCCACGGGGGGTTCACTTAGTGAACTTGTTACATAACACAACCGTTCATAGGATATGAAATAATATCCCTAATTTCATTAAATATTGGAAATTTCTTCCTAAAATTGTATTATTGACCCCCTCCTAATATACCTTTCCAATAAGAAAACCCCTAGTTTCCCCATATATTGTAAATATCCATTTTTATCAACCCATTTTTAGTACCCCTATATATCATATTATCATGTTGTAACAAACATGAGCCCTAACGCATCTTAGTATAAAAAAACATGATGCTAAATAAAATAACAATATAATGCTAATAATGATCCCATTGGGATCGACGATCGAGTAATCAATTTGCAGCATTGGATACTAGAATACACAACGAATTATTAATGGGGAAGGAAAAATGCATAAAAGACAACCTAGTAAAGAGATCAATGTAACAAAGAATGTAAAATGCAGATAGTCCAATCATCAGTGTAATGCTTAGAAAATATGAGAATTAAAAATGTTTCACACCACAACCTACCAATCTACCAATTTTATATCATGTAAATACAAGTATAGCCATAAAGAGCTCATTTTTTCTATAAGCTCAATAAATTAAACTTCTTAAAAATGTCAAAATTGAAATGCTTTCATGGATGGACTTCCCTACCTTCCTATTAAAACAAACATCATTGATGTTTGAACCCAAATGGTTATAGAAAGTTCCTCTTACTTTCCAATAACACCATATGATTATGTATATAGCTTGGATTTGGGTCATTGACAAGTTGCAATGAATTTCCTCCACTTCCTCTACATTTATTCGTGTATTCGCGTAGTCAAGGGAAATAACAACATTTAGTTACATTTTCTTGGGTTATATGCAGTTTTTTTAATCTTTATGGGAGAGGGAAAAATATCCATTGTTAAGTTTTAAGCATGCAATAGTTATAAACTTATGTGATACCATTTTATGGTAACGATAACACATAGGGTATGTAAATAATGATTTAGATTTTGAACTATGTTCATGTCAGTTCCAATACAATATTAAGACATATGACTTGCATATAAGAATTGAAATTACAATTACGAATGTTCCAAATATAACTCAATAAAAGAATAAAAAAGGTTGAATGAAATAATTAGTCAAGAAATATTGATCTAACTTTTCTTGGTTCTAGTGAGCCAAGAAATATTTATCTCAATTTTCTTGGTTGTGGAGCAAGGTTTGATTGATCCTCAATACCCATCTAAACCCCAACCTAAAAAGTTATTCTAAAAAAAATGAAGAATTTATAAGTCCTATGATTTGGAGGTATAAATATAGCCTATGATTTGGATTATTTCTTAACAACATTTGGGACTAATATGAATCCATCCCATGGTTTAGATGTATGCATCTAGCATGTGTTTTGGATTTTATTCCTTAGAAAAACCAATGACTAATATGAATCCAACCCGCAATTTGGAGGTGTGAATCCATTCCACGATTTGGAGGTTATTCCTCATCCCACCCCCTTTGACCCTTAGCAAAACCTATGACTAATATGAATCCAACCCGCAATTTGGAGGTATGAATCCATCCCACTATTTGGAGGTTATTCCTCATCCCACCCACCTTGACCCCTAAATACGAAGCAAAATATTAATGAGATTTTTAGGAGTATTCAAACCCCCAATATGAATGGACTTGATATGATATTTCCTTGCTAGTGAATCCCTTGTGGTCAAAGCCAACTTCCAATATATAACAGTTTTTCCCACTAGCTTTTGCATGAAGGGTTTAACTACTACCATAGATCCAGTGGATCTATCAAGCATTGAGAAGGATCCAATTTCTTCAGGTGTACATTTTTTATCATTTGGATCCCTCTTGGTACTTGATAGATGTGAGTTTAAAATAGATTTATATTAGTTTAATTTTCTTTATATTTTATTTAAGTTGATATGTTAATTATATTTTTCATTTTTTATTTATATAGGCTAGCACATATTGGGTTGGAGAACACTCACTTCTCTTGGTGCAACAACAAAATTGTCAAAGTAAACCATTTCTGGCTATAATCAATTTACACCAACTACCTTTGTTTTATCTATTGTCCTTAATGTTACACCAAGTCACCAACCAAACCTAACTTATACTAAATCACCAAAATAAAACAACCAATCACATTTCCTTATTTTGTCTAACCTTCACAACTAGGAAGAAGCTTGATACTAGTTGTTAAAATCACACGGTAACATGATGCTCTTGTGAGCCCCTATGTAATGCTTGATAAGGTTTTGTGGAGCCCCTTTGTAATAAATGTGTTGATAATGTAAGATGACCATACCTTAATTCATGTTGAGATTTTCTATACAAAACAAGATTGACAATGAAGATTGACAATGCATAAGGTTCTAACTTCTGTAAAATTGCGATGAAAATGCCAACCCTTGAAAATGGTGGTAGTCACGACTCACGACTGTGTCCAGCGGCAACAATAACCGTGGTACGAGTCTTTAAAGTCACACCATGAAGCTTCCAGCCATACTGACCATGAAAATTGTCAATGAATGACGATTCCACCTTCTGTTAAATTCCAAGTTCCAAACTTGCAACTGCTGTGAAATTGCCAACCATTAAAGTAGTAGCCAGTAGTCACGCTTGCTTTTTCTTCTGTCCAGCGCAGACAACAACAGTGGTACGGGTCTCTAAAGTCTCACCAAACCAGTCATGGTTACTTTTTCTTCTGTCCAGAGCTGCCAGACAACAACCCTAGTACGGATCATTAAAGTCATACCAACTACACCTAACTTGTAATATCTAACTAAACCTAACTTGTAATATCTGATTTTGTTTTTTCTGGCAGTTTCTTTACAATCTTCCCCTCTATGGACCAGTCGCCACCGCCATTTCTCTTTGCTCTGAGTCACCGGACTTCATACGAGAGATATGCATTATATATATATGTGTGGCCAGTAACCCAGTAACCAAAATCTATGGTAGGACGACCAGAAATCATGGATAGACGATTTAATATGCTTTTGTGCTTTGTAATGGCATTGGCGACTATGGCGATCACTGTAACTGCTGTTGCAACTGTT
>LPNX010118276.1:0-2500 GCA_001517045.1 Pseudotsuga menziesii
TTTTATACATTTTGAATAGTAAATATATTTTTGTGTGTATTTTTTTATGTTAAAAATTCTAAACTCATAAGGGATATGACACAACAACAACATTTAATTTATATAGGACCAAGTAGCTTCTCCATTCTTAAGACATAATTGTATCTTTCCAAATCACTTTGTTCTACTTAAACGCCTTAAGGTATGTGGGAGTCTCTCTCCTAAATCTCCTTAACACAAAGAGATATAGGAGTACTCTTGAGCTAGAGAACCGTTTCTCAACCAAAGGGAACCTGGATTCTCACATCTCAACACACATTTTGAAGAGACTTCTAAATGCAAAGGAGCATTGCTAAATTTGCTTAGATGAAAACACCTTCCCACATCAATGGATAGGAACAGGTCTTAGTTAAGGACAATAGAACACCATTACACCAATCATTGTGCAATCTGAGAGGTCTCTAAGTTGAGACAAGCTCTCAAGAGATGTGATTCATTTTACAAAAGATCTCTAGAAATGTCATGGCGTGCTCATCCAAAAAATCAGATATATAGAGGAAGAATAAGTAACAAGGCCATGAAGAGGAAAAACTATATTAGAACCAACAAATTGAAGAAAATAAAACTGAACTATAAGCATTGAAGATAAATCAACATATGGATGAAATAGTTGTAAGCAACACAAGCAACACACTATATGATATTGAAGAGAAATCAAAAGAGATGTTGAAAATAATTGAACAAATGGAGCAGAGTAAGAAATTAGCAAAAGAGATGGCATCTTCCTACTCTTTTCCTACCCATTCAATATGCATCTATGGTTTATAGATACATACATCCATAGAAGAAACAATGAACTAGTAAGCCACAAGAGACCATGCAGGAAATACAAATCGCAGGAAACATAAAGTTAAGATCCATACATGGATCTAATGTAAATCATAGGTAATAAAACCAATTCAAACAATGACATTGGATTCCATTCACATATATGTAAATATAACCAATTTAAACAATGGCATTGTATTCCATTCACATATGTGTAAAGGAGTAGTCTAACACTTCGACGATTTCACCTGACATTAGAATACTCCTTCCACACATGTCGTTAACGATCCCATCCTCTGGCACATCCATCCAGTGACTATCATGGAGGGCCCCACATGAAACTAAATATGACTCCGATAGATCCATCCCTGCACACGCTCATCTTGTCACCGCCTCAACATCCCGAGCAATTACTCACGGAGACCCCGAAGGTTAGTGAGTCATGACTACTCCATCCTCCTGACTCTACATTGATCCAGCTAGACTCTCAATCCTTTTCCACTATGGCTGTGAGCTCCGCTTTGAACCAGACTACTCCCGAACTCGCAAGATGCCTGTCCCTTGCTGGTCGGGAGTTGGATTAACCGTCTCACCCCGTCATTCTCATTATGCAACGAAAGGTAAGAATAGTTGCTCTGTTTTGATTGTCTGCATTCTATTTCAAGCTCATGGACAAATTTTCTTGGACCTTCTAATCCCACATCAAATTGTAAGGCTGTAAGGGAGCATCTTTATATTGGGTGGTAGGATAGCCTGATCACTTCACAATATATTGGATATGATAAGAAATGCCATCCATGCAATTATATTTTCCTCATTGGTTTTCTTTATTGAAGTCCGCTCAGTGCTTATGACTAATGTCTAAATCCTTGTGATGCTTTTATTAATAGTTTCCTATACGATGGTTTAGATGCTAAGTCTTACTGGGGTGAATGAAATTCTCTCTGTAATATGGTAACTTGACAAAGAAAGACACATAATCTCTAGAAACCATGTGATGCAGGAGGAAAAACCATTTAATGAAGCCGAGTTATCAAAATTACAGCAAGTTTTGGGCCTTAAATCAGAGGAATGGGAAGACTCCATTGATGCTTTCCCTTTAACGTTTGAGCAGGAAACAATCCATTTTTCCACCACTTTTTCATGTCTCCAAGAGCATAGTGGGAGAACCATCATAGTGGATTGCTAACTACAAGAATTCATCAACTCCAAACATACAGAGTTAAATTTTACTCCAAAAAATGAGTTATGTTTCAGAGTACACTCTTGATAGAAGATCAGTGAAATTTAAGGCATGACTGTTTGTGAGGTGCATGTTTAAGTAATGAGGTACAAAATTGGGTTTTGTTTCATAACTATGGTCTTTATTTAATATAGGTCAAATGTACAGGCATGACTAGGTTTGATATGCATGTTTACAAATTACAACATATAATCGTATCTTAAAGTATCATCCTAAATTTGTTTGAATTCAACAATATGTGCTTTCCTTTAATTAATTATTCTTAGGTGTCTTGAATTGGATTTCTGAAATTGCTATTAGCTTCTAAGATGTTTAGAATATGGCTTGATACAAAACTAGAAAATATGGCTTATTTTTTCTTGAACTGGTAAATACAAAGTAACAAGTTTTTTATTTTCAGCATATTTGTGGCAATCGATGTGGTACAACATGCTTTAGCTACTCAAGAAT
>LPNX010118276.1:20795-32953 GCA_001517045.1 Pseudotsuga menziesii
CATGCCATCCCAGTATATGGGTTACATACAAGATAATGAGTGCTATGTGAAAGCCAATAGGTTACATCAAATGGGAGTGGATTCTATCCAAGAGGCTAAGAAAGAATGTGAAGGTAAAGTGTAACACAATCTAAAATTGTAAGATTGTGATCAAGCCTCAAAAATAGTTTAGCACAAGCTCAGGGCAGCGAGATCTCCTTGAGAGCTCATCTTAGAAACTAACAACGAAATTGTTATTTAACCGCACAAGAAGTCATGGATCAAGGACGTTCTCATCAAGATCTTGCACTCTCCAATAATAAGGAATAGATTAAGACATGGAAGGAGTTGGCTTACCCCTACATCCTCTACAAGAACAAAAATAAACCTATACTAAGAATAGAGACAAATTTCTTAATGTATCTATAATATCTATCATCTATAAAACTGTGGGGAAAACAAAATTATACGAGTGTAACCTAAGATGGCTGTCGAGCCCCCCCTTTGAAGCTGAGCGCTCTCCTCTCTTTCAATGCGAAGCTCCTATCTATTCCCCTCTTCACATAGAGATTAACTCCTTTCCACACTCGGGTTCTCCTTTACTTTCCCCTCCTTTTCACGCTAAGCTTGGTAACTATCACGGAGCAGTAACCGGTCGACATACCAAACTTCATTATCCCCTTGAATATTTTTATGATATTTTATAGCTTTACAACTTTGTTTATATTTCTCGAAAACAATTACATGCTTCCCCTCCAAGGAATTATGTTTTTTTTTCTTTCTTGGTGGGAAACCCCAACAATTTTATTATGATTGTGAAATCATTTAGTTAAATGATATATTATAAATATGTGGAAAATTCCACATCCCAAAGAGTATGTGTGTAATAAAAATGGATTTAATACATATATAAATGAATTCTCTTATAAAGATATTTTATTTCAATAAAGTTTAACTATTTACGATATATGTTATTATGGTCATATATATGTATCTATCTATATATATATATCACTGTTTACTATTACTTTAATCATATTAGTTTCATAAAGTTATTTCATCTTTTTATATACTCACAGTAGAAATGGAAAGATATTAGTTTCTTTTTCTTAGAATTTTTAACCATAAAATCTCGAGCACATACCAAGTTTAATATATTTATATTATCCAAGATGATCACTTAGTCTTACTAAGAGGCATTAAATAATAGTTAGTTTTATGTTAATAGATAAGTTAAAGGAGCTTGTTATTTACCTATGGAAAATAAGTAAATAACAAACTCAAGGTTGACTATTAACTTGGAATGAAACTTATAATACCCTACATGGCTTCCATGTACAACCTTGATGTTACCAGTTTAGTTGGTCTATTGCAGGAGATTGCAGAATTCCCTCACCAACTTTTGATCCTGGATTTGTTGCCTTATCCCTTTCTCCATAGGGTTGTTGGTCACCTTCATCAGCATCATCAACATATTCATCCATGTTCATGTTGTCGTTGGTTTTTCCACCCATACCATCACCAATACAATATTTACCATCAGTGGTTCATTGTAAACATATAATTCTCACTACTTTTACCAATGTGTAATATCCTATACATGCAAAACATATCCCCATGCATTTTCAGCACCCCCATGCCATAATTTTTATGTACAAAAAAATTATAAAATATAAATATAGTTAGCAGGATAGGGGTTAAGGAATTTTCCCTTTTCAAGTCCAACATCTTTGCATGGAATTCCTCTTCCACATAATAGCTGGTTCAACTTCATGGTCTTTGCTACCTCTAGGCATGCAATTTTTGGATTTGTCCATATTGATAGCAACACACAATTTTTATTTTTATTTTTTATTTTTAACAACCACTAGTACTTTTATACTCCTCATTTGAACTCTGATTATTCTCTCTTCTTCCTTGTTGGACAAGCTTTCCGACTCCTATCTCCATTGTCCATTCTAACTTCGGGTGTGAAAATCACACCACTTCTAAAATGACGATTTTCACCAAATTTATGCGCTTTTACACACAACTATATTCTGGTCTGGAATGCCAACTTCAACCACCTAGAATTCTTCTTCCTTTTCAGCCCTGAAAATCCACTGGAAACTTCTGAAATCTCATTGAGAAATCCCGCTTGAAAACTCAAAATTTTCCTTTGTTAAATCAGGTCTCTTCCCCAATAATCTTTCGACATATCAGGTCACTAGTTGTCTAAGCTCTTGACACTTTGGTGGCCCAAACAACTAAACTTTTCTGACGCTCATCATGCAGTCCAAACAACTAAAATTTTTTGACGCATCGGCTGACCAAACAACTAAACTTTTTCGACGCTCATCGGCGATCCAAACAACTATACTTGTCTGACGTATCGGTGGACCAAACAACTAAAATTTTTCGACGTATTGGAAGCCCAAACAACTAAACTTTTTCGATTCTCATCGGCAATCCAAACCACTAAATTTTTTTGACGCTCATCGACGGGCTGATCATCTAAATTTTTCTGATGTTTTATGTACTTAGAAAATTTTTATCCTTCCTTCTGCCTCCGCATCGGCTACTCAAACAACTGAATTTCTCCGATGTTTTGGGATCCTTTAGGAGATCCCCGTCGACATTGCAGCTCCGCATCAGCAATCAACTTCCGACGATTCTCATACTTAGAAAAATCCTCGGTGAAAATTCCTTTTCGGCTTCCCCACATGTTTTCTCCTTCGCATTGTCAAAATTCCTTCATCCTTTCCCTACCGACGTATCGACACCTTCATCATCTACCTTCCGCTGTCGTTATGGTGCCTTCTCTCCCTTCCAGCCACTCCATCGACTCCGACTTCTTCTCTTTTTTGCCGACGTAGTGGTGCCTTCATCATCTACCTTCCACCACTGTGTCGGCTACTCAATCATCTAATTTTATCCGACATGTCGGTGGCCTTTCGTAGATATCTGACGATGTTTCGACGGTCTTCAGCTGAAAACTTCCGATGATCTCACACTTCAAAATTTTTCAAAATTTCTTTTTATCTTCTTCCCATAACAGTTGTGTCGCCTATTCCATCAACTAACTTTTGTCGATTTTTCGACAGTCTTCAGGTGATCTCTGTCAACATTGCAGCTCCAACTTCACTTGTTCTGCGTCGAAACCCTTGGTTCCTCTTCAGTTAAACCCTCGTAAACTTCCAAAATTCAACATTTTCTGAAATTCTCTCCCACCAGTTCCCCGTCGGGCGTACTTCTGTCTAGGATGTCCGATGCATTGGAGGGGCTTCAGACTAAGTCCTCCGACAATCCAACGGTCTCAACACTTACAAAAAAAAATTCAAAAATTTCCTCCTTGTCGGCTTATTTCGCCCAATGGCATCGCCTCTCAACACCTCTTCATTTCCGCTGTCGCAGATCCTTTCCAGCAAGCCTTCCCTTTCTTCTGTCACCGCCTTTGCATTGAAAGACTTCTCGTGAAGCTTCTCACCGTTGTGGCTCCGTCTCTAAGTCCCGTCCATTGTGCATCAGGTGGATTTCCACCTAGCTCTCCACTGCATTGGATGAGCTTCAGGCTAAGTTTTTCGACGTATCGAAGGTGCTTCATCCTAATCTCTTCGATGATTTCAACACTTAGAAATTTTTTGTCGTACTCAGATTTCTCATTTCTTTTGATTTTTGCTGGGGAGAGGGCAACCTGCCTCTGCTAGTTGATTCCTCATAGCCCATTTAGGCCCATGCTACAACATGAGCTCTGATACCACACTGTAACGTCCCCGACCCTCAAATCGGCGAAGAGGACACTACCATACCTCTAAACATCAGGGAAACTAGCCCCATGAACATGGACATGCATATAAAAACTAACAAATGCTTTGGAACATAAAGCATGCTTAGATGCATAATCATTCAACATACAACAGAAGCAAAACATACATTCAGGCATTCAACATGTTCATCATAATTCATTAGACATCAAATATAATTACAGAGATGAAATAGACGAGAATACTTATCTTATGAAGAATTCATCCAGCAACCAGCTACATTGCTGCAACGTTCCACCCAACCATAGGCCAGCATGCTCCTTATTCTCTCAGCAACACTACCACCCTCGAGCTGGGCATGATTTCCCCAAGGAATAAGGAACAAGCAAGTTTACACATAGCCAAGGATACACAAATCAGCCAAGCCAACATAGTTGGGTTTATCAGGCCATCAAAAAATCAGCCAAGCCAACACACTCTGAAGACCAACCATTGCATACATACAGCAAAACATGCAATTCATAGCCTTGACAGAGGAAAACGATCCGTGACTCGTTCTTGGTCAGCCGATGCGTCAGAAAATTTTATTTAATTTATTTTTCATAATAAATTTTAATCTAAAATTTATTTTTGATATATTCTAAGAAAACTTTTACAATTTTATTAATACAACTTAATATATTTTAATCTTATATAATAATAAACCATTAGCAAATTTTAATACGATTTTATAATTTTTACACTTATTATTACAACAAATTAATAAATTTTAATATTGTATTTTAGATTTTGTGAATATGAATTTATAATTTTTGTAAAATTTTGATGACAGAAATAAATAAATTAATTTGAATTTTATATATTAAATAAAATTGTAATAAATTTTGAATTATTTTGTAACTTTATTGAATCAACATAATAATACATTTTAACATTATATTTTGTATTACATTATCCATAAATTGTAGTATGAATGTGTGGCTTTTTTATGATTTATAAATGTTAACACTATATGTTGTATTAAATTATCAATAAATTGTAATATAAATTTATGGTTTTTTAATGATTTATAAATTTTAAACATTTTGTATATTTGTATTAATTGATACATAACTTTTAACATGAATTTACAATTTCAATAATACAATAAAATGAAATGTTATAAGATAAGAACATATGAGCATGTAATATTGTTTGTTGTATTGTCCACAAATTTTAATATAAAATATAATTTTTTATTTGATTTATTTTCACACATTTTCCTACAAGACATTTGCAAGTTTACCGATACCACTTAAAGTTTATACAAATTGTAACATTGTATAGTAAATAATAAGTAAAATTTAATATGGATTCGTAAATATTACATATTTTACAACTTTTCCATAACTTTTAACATGAATTTGAACCTTCATTGTTACAATAAAATGAAACGATTATAGAACAAGTACATATAAGCATAACATATTGATAGTTGTCCATCCTTTGTAGCTTGGGTGGTTGAGAGCAATGCATGTTATCCTCCCCACCCATGTTGAATTCTTATAAGTGACATGTATGCTCTTCTTAAGCCACTATGAATATATAAATTATGAATGAATGTAATCTCCTCTTATGCGTGTGAAAAAAATTGTTTTATTTAGTTTATGATATTGTTTGATTTGTAATTATTCTAAAATTTATAATCAAGTCTCTTTTAAAAAAATTAAAAATTTTACATATACATATTTATTACAAATATTAATTTCTTTTAAATATCATAGGTTCTAGATTGCAATTTATAATTTTTTCTAGGTTCATAATCTTTGCTATCAATTAAATTTTTTTATTTTATTTTAACATGTAGTGCCACCAAAAAATGTAAATGATAATAATGCGTTTTTTAACTCTACCTTATTTAAAAATATGATAGAAATTTTAATTTTCATTTCATTTAGTAGTGATAATTTTTTTTCTCATAAACATTAAAATTTTTATAGCTAGGTATTGTAATTAAATTAAATATTAATAAAATATATATTTAGTTTAATTACAATATTGTTTGTTGTATTGTCCTGAAATTTTAATATAAAATTTATCTTTTTATGTTCACATTTTTTTGGAAATTTTTTTAAATTTATTGATACAACATAATGTTTACACAAATTGTAATAATATATAGTAAATGCTATGATGAGTAAAATTTAATATGGATTTGTAAATTTTACAATTTAACCAACTTTTCCTAAACTTTTTCAAAACCTTTAATATGGATTTGCAATTAGAATGCTCTTGTCAGGGATTTCCATGGAACAAAGGCCCCAAGCTAAGTTGGATCTCGAATGAAGTTGATATTATATTATTAGTTGAGTCTTGGGAGCATGAACAATCTAAGGTCTATAACATAGATGGATTTGTACTATGGTGAATTTGGAACAAACGATCTTACAGTGGAAGAATTGGGGGATAGCTTGATACATTAGGAAGAACATCTCCCCCCATGCCAGGATTTATAAAAAATATCCTAACAACTAGTGTATTTGGATAGAGATTACGGGCATTAATGATAAAAAAACATACATAGCAATTTGTTATTTTTCCCCTATTAATTCTAACTTCTATAAGAAAAACAATTTAGATAAAAATTGTCCTTACAATGGTTTGAAGAATGATATTTCTAGCCTAAGGAATGAAGGCAATATCATCTTAATGGGGGACTTTAATGCTCAAACTTCAAGCAACCAATCTATTCTTCTAAGTAATCATTCCAACCCTAATTCTCTTTGGTTAGACGAAGACCTTACTCTAGTTGGAAGGTACAAAAGAAGATGTGAAGATCTAGGAGATAGTTTGTTTGGGTCTGAGCTAGTCAAGCTTTGTAATGCTCAAGATCTCAAAATTTGAAATGGTATAAATAAGTGGCCCAATTCGAGCGAGATGACCTATATCCATGGGCTTGGTAGCATCTTGGTTGACTATGCTATTTTCGATCTCTTTATACAAAAAAATAATAAATTTTGACATCTTAAATGACCACGAGCTGAACTCAAATCATAGACCTTTAATCGTAACTCTCAATTTTTTCACGCATAGAGATCCTATAGAAGATAATTATCGTAGCCATAAAAACTTGATCTTTGATAGAATTAAAATTAATCTTTTTTCTAAATGAATTAAAAATTAATTTCCTTCATTTATCCAGTATAAACAACATAGAAGACCTTTATCATAATTTTACCACAACCCTCTCATATTTTATTAACAAGTTCTCAATTGAAGTTTCAAGTAATAAAAGAAATAGAAAAACCAACCCTTGGTATGATAAAGATTGTAAAAGTGTGATGAAAGAAATTAAGGAATCTTTTGATGACTCTCTTAAAACTAACAAGATAAAAATATACACAGCCCTAACTAAAAGGAAAAAATGCAGTATATTTGTAAAAGACAAGAAAATCTATTACACCTCTCTAACGTGTCTCCTAAGAAATTTTGGAACCAAATTCTAACTAGAAAAACTAAAGATAATAATAGAATTTCTTTACACAACTGGAATTCCTATCTTATAAAGCTTTATGAATCCTCGAATGGAATAGATAAATTTGAAACCTTGCTCACGACGAAAGGAGTTTTCTCTTTAGAAAACAGATTCTACACCTCTCTAAGGTAGCTACTAAGAAATTTTGGAGGCAAATTCTAACTAGAAAAACTGAAGATAATAATAGAAGTTCTTTACACAACTCGAATTCCTATCTTAAAAAGATTTATGAATCCTCGAATGGTATAGATAACTTTGAAACCCTTCTCACAACGGAAAACGTTTTCTCATTAGAAGATAGATTTTAGGGTTAAACGTATGGAAAATGGAAAAGATTAGGACATTGAAGATTACGAGGAAGAAATATTAAAAGTTGGAGGTCATGTCCTCAACCCTCACATCCCCAAGCTTTTCAATCAAGCGGTCAAGCAAGGGTTTCCTAAACCTTGGAATCAAAGCTTCATTATCTCTCTTTTTAAAAGTGGAGATAAAAACAACCCCTCTAATTAGGAGACACCCTCTCTTAGCCAAGTTGTATGGTATTATTTTGGAAAGGAAGATCAACATTTGGCTTGAAAGTGATGGTAAGCGGGCTAGAGCAAAAGCAGGTTTTAGAAGGAAACACTCGACAATGAACCATCTCGTTACGCTTAGGATAATTGTGGAGGAGTGTCATAATGATAAATCCAATCTCTTTTGTTGCTTTGCGTACTTTAGAAAGGATTTCGATACGGTACCTAGAAATTGTAAGTTTAGGAGCTTGACACAAACACCACATTACATTATATATTCACCTATTAGAAAGTTTATTTTTTGCATGACATTACTAAAGAATGATACTAAAGGGTATCCTTTCCATGACACTCTTTGATAGCTCAACTTCATTTGGAAAGTCTCTTGTGGCTTACTAGTTCATTTTTTTTCTATGGATATATGCATATCTAAACCATAGATGCATGTTGAATGGGTAGGAGGAGAGTAGGAAGATGCCAGCTCTTTTGCATAACATTACTAAACAATGATAGATACTAAAGAGTATCCTTTCCATGACACTCTTTGATAGCTCAACTTCATTTGGAAAGTCTCTTGTGGCTTACTAGTTCATTGTTTTCTCTATGGATGTATGCATCTCTAAACAATAGATGCATATTGAATGGGTAGGAGGAGAGTAGGAAGATGCCATCTCTTTTGCTAATTTCTTGTTGTGCTCCATTTGTTCAATTCTTTTCAACATCTCCTTTGATTTCTCTTCAATATCATCTAGTGTGTTGCTTATAATTATTTCATCCATATGTTGATTTATCTTTAATCCCTATAGTTGAGTTTCAAATTCTTCAATTTGTTGGTTCTAATATAGTTTCTCCCCTTCATGGCCTTCTTACACATTCTTCCACTCTTTATCTAATTTTTGGATGAGCATCCCATGGCATTTTTGAAGATATTTTGTATGCAAATCACATCTATTGAGACCTTGTCTCAAATTAGAGACCTCACAGATTTCACAATGATTGGTGTAATAATGTTCCATTGTGCTTAACTAAGAAGGTCTGTACCTATCCTTCGATGTGGGAAGGTGTTCTCCTCTAAGCAAATTTAGCAATACTCCTTTGCACTTATAATTCTCCTCAAAATTTGTGTTGTGAGATGAGCTTAGAATCGAGGTTACCATTTGGTGAATAAAAGGTTCTCTAGGTCAAGAGTACTCTTATATCTCTCTATGTTAAGGAGATTTAGGAGAGATACTCCCACATACCTTAAGGCGATAACTAACTAGGCGTTCAAGTGGAGCAAAGTGGTTTGGAAAGATACAACTATGTGTCAAGAATGGAGATAGTGCCATCCCTTATGCATGCGGACATTTTTTGGGCATTTACTATCCAAAATCTAGATTTTTTAGCATAAAAAGGTGCAAAGAAATACTTTTACTATTCAAATGTAGAGTTTTACTAAAAAAAAATTACAAAAATATAAAGCGCCTTTTAATAACAAAGTTAATAGAAATTTTGTTTAGTTTAATAATAAGCTAACCTCGAGGCTCTTTTCTTTATAGTAACTTTATCCTTTTTCAAACTATTATTATTTTAATTTAATCCAAAAATCATTGTGAATTTTTTGATAATCACTTTTTCATTTATTTAATAATATTACTAAAAACACTTAAAAATACTGAAATATAAAGGAAAGAAAAAGACAAATCAGTTTTAAACCTAAAAAAATTACCAAAATAAATATATTAATAATTACAAACTAAAATTAAATTGTAGTAAGTTTTTAATTTTATTCATTTTAATCAATCCATTTGTAATTTGTATTCATTTTAATGAATTTATTAAAAGTATTTAATTTTATCCACTTTAATGAAACCATTGATTTTGTAAATTAATTGGTTTTCATTTTAATAAATTTATCCATCTCACAATGGGCTTTAATTTCTATTTAGTTTTATGAATTTATTCATCTTACTGATTAATTCAAAGTTAGATTTAATGGTATCCGTTGCCCATTTGGTCTTACGAGACTATTATTCTATTATACCCAGAATGAAAGAGAGTGCTATACTAGCTCCATTAAACGAGACTTACCTTCGCCCGACGGATCTAGCTTCTCTCCAAAGCCAACCCTGACACAACGCTGACTGGTTAGGAAACGGAGCTACACGAAACGGAGCTACATAACGTTGATGGGCATTCAATGCATCCATTAATGGAATGAAGGGTATACATAACGTTGATGGAAGCCCGGGACAGGTGTCCAATGGAACTAGACGGCCGGATTGTAAGTTGCCAGTTGGCACGCCACCGCTCGGCAGTTGGCAAGTTCGAAGATGAAAGACGTGGCTAGTTGAAAGATGGCGTAATTATTGGCAGTGGTGCTTGGCTTTTTCATTCATCTGCTTTTTCATCCACTCGTTGCCAAATTAGGTTTAAATAAAAACAAACTGAAAAAACTATAACAATGAGCTATAAATTAAAAAAAAGCCCAAAAAGCTGTAACGGTACTATGCCAGCCTGTTTGGCATTTGAAAACGTGCAAAAATATGCCAGTTTAGGCGGATTTAAAATATCCAAAATCCATGAACATGATATTTATGATACCAAAATGCCAACCAATTTAGCTTGTGAGAAGCTGTGTTGCGTTTTTTGCCTGGATGCTGCATTTTTTTTAGCCTGGGAGAAGAAAATTAAAGACCAGCCATATTTGTGAGGTGAGTTGGTGGAAGAAAGAGAGGAGGTGTATGTATTCTTCCCTGGAGAGCAGCAGTAAGAAGAAAACTGGAGAGCAGCCACAAGAAATTTTTGGCAGATGAAAACTGGATTAGATCAGCAGTCGTAAGATCAGCAAGGTTCGAGGTTCGATGGCAGAAGAAAACTGGAGGGCAGCCCCGAGAAATGTTTGGGAGAAGAAAACTAAAGAGCAGAGACGAACATATTTTGGGGTTTCATGGATTTGTGTCTCGTTTTGATTTTTTTACTTTATTTTGAGCATGGCCATGCCTTTTGTTTTCCATTCTCTTTGTGGTTGCCTTTTTTATTTCTTTAATTAATTCGTTTTTGAATTGCATTTTTTTTTCATTTGGGACTGGGTAGTTTGTTTGGTTAGTTTGCCCTTTAATTCATTATTTTTCGAATTTGGGACTGTTTTTTTGTCTGGTGCTTGGGAGTGGCTGAGAAAAAAAAATGAGATGGAGAATTTGTCTAGTCTGTTGGAAAGGAGTGTTGCAGAGAACACAAAGGAGATGGAGAGTTTGATTCATGAACAACAGTAAGGTTTAAGAAGGTTTATATGTTTTATTTTTTTAATTAAATCAGATGGCAATCCATTATTGTGGTTCAATATGTATTGCTAGAGCAATTCGTCTTAGTATGTTCTATTTTGTTAATGAACACAGATGTTGAGCTACAAGAAGAATCCACAGAAAAAAAACAGAGATGCAGAGGGTTTATCAAGCACAGAAAACTCAGGTGCTCTAGGGTTTTGGCAATAGCAAGTGAGCTTTCTTGTTTGGACTTTTTATTTATCCTACCCTAGGAAGTAGTTTTACTTGTTTAATATTGTTTCTTATTTTTATTTGGTTAGCCCCTAATAGGATCTAGGATGGTTTTTATTATTATTTTTACTTATACTTCAATCCATGTTCGCATTTTGAAAAAAAATAAAAAGCTTATTTTATTTATGAGATTTGTTATTTATTAGGTTTTATTTCATTGTTTCTCAGTATAAATGGTCAAGATCAAATCTAGAAAATAAAACACTTATGGATCTGTTTTATAATATTAGATTACTTCAATCCATGTTAGTATTTTGAAAAAATGAAAAGTTTATTTTATTTATGAGTTTGTTATTTATTAGGTTTTATTTCATTGTTTCTCAGTATAAATAGTCAAGATCAAATCTAGAAAATAAAACAGTTATGGATCTGTTTATAATATTAGAGTTTGTACTTGGAATAGTTTTTTCTTTTATGCTATTTGATTTAAATGGATCAATTCTATATAATGTTGATATTCTAATATGTCTGTTTATAGAGTTTAGCAATTTGATACTGTTTAAGAATCTGTGATGGTTTTTCAAGTTTTACTTACATTATATTTCAATTCTATGTTAAATATCTTTTTTTTTAAATTATATTATTTAAGCTTTTTTTTTGTTACTGACTTGGTTTTATGTTTTTATATTGTTTGTGATTTTATATTGCTTGTGAGTACACAGAGACCATCAAAATTTGGCTTAGAATACATAAAACCTTTCCCATTTTGATGGTTACCGTGATGAGTGTCCGCCATTTGAAATTCCTACCCTGGATGGTAGCATAAAATCATCTATTATTTATTAGTTGGATATATATTAGTAAGTTATCTTTTTCTTTTCTCGACATTTGATTGATTTAAATGGTTAATTCCATAAAGTTTTTATATTGTAAA
>LPNX010118304.1:3967-39709 GCA_001517045.1 Pseudotsuga menziesii
GTGTTACCTCCATGGAATCCTTGGTTAACACGAATGGACTGGTGTATGCTGGAGCTATGTAGGTCGATCTGATGCTGAGACAATTGATGAGAAGAAGTTCTACCATAGAAGCAGAAATCCCATTCTCTTATTCTGAAAATCAACTGTTGAACTGAAAATGGAAAGGAATTGCAAAACTACTGAAAAAATAATGCTGCAAATCATTGTTGAAACCATTAGATCACATAATCTTCAACTGCTACAAAACCAAGGTACAATTCTTACCATGCAAATGAATGTGCTGAAGTCGAGCATGGAAAGAAATCATTGGATTAACAACCATTAATGTATGCCATTAACCAATGTGAAGAAACTCACCTTTGATGACAGTGAGATCTAAATTACCTTAGTGCATCTTGACATGTACGAATGGATATGTTGGAGTCGATTCACCTGCAAGATTTGTCAATCAAGAGGCATTAATGAATCCCCATGATTAACAATAAAGAAATCTGCCATTGATTCATGCAGATACCAGGGCACTATAAAAATCTAATCTCGATCCGAGATGATGTGTCGGAGTCGATGGGACAAGAACATTGGAAGGTGGACCTTAATGAATTCAACATCATCCAATACAAGTACAAAATAAATGATTGTGAAAAATCATAGTGAAAAATAGAACCAACATGAAACTCAGAAGTGGAAAGTATATGTGAAGTCATGATGTAGTAGTGATGGGAAATAAAATGGTTATGGTGACTACATAAGCAGTGGAAAATGTGACTTCTACATGAATGGATTTTTGGGGTTTTGAAATGAGGAGGGTGAATGAATCTACCATAGGGCAATTGGATTATGAGGGGTTTCTTTCGGCAGCAATTGGTATGACAGGTGTCTAAAAAGGATTCTTGACATGTAACAATGGGGCTTGAATTATTGAACATTGGAATCTGTATGGTTTTCACATCAATCTCTCCATTTTTTATGTGCTCAATCCATTTTCAAATTGAGAAAAAGTCTTCAAGAGTCACTCGTGCATGCATTGTCCTTCTTCTTCCAAAGACCTGCAAAAACCTAGCACTTGCCTGCAATAAAACATGAGATGATGGAAGAAGAGAGATGATTGGTCTCTCTTCACCCAAAACTAATGAAAAAAACAACAACAAGCAATTACTTAAGAAAAAATCCATAGAAAGATGAACAAAGCAAAATCCATTTTATACCTGTGGAAGAGCAATGTCCATCTAGATCACCAATGGTATTATGATCATGGCTTCTTCGTTTCTTGTCCAAATTGAGTGATTCAAAATCCAAATGAAAGAAAATTAATAGGTATATTTCCATTAGAAAAAGGTTTTTAAAATTCTATGTAATGATCTTCCAAATTACTCAGTAACAACCTGTATGACAAGGTGTTTTTTCGAATTCTGGACTAAACCAACAGTCACGGTTTTAGGCTTAACTTTTTAGTTTGATAACAGATTGATGTGATTACAATTGAATATGAAAGTATATTCATGTAGTTATATCTATTATAAACATGTTTTGAATCCAACAAAAACTGATGGGTCAAATAATCCAATGAACAGTCTAGAAAATAGAGTTTTAGGAATGCAGATTTGTGATAGGCAGTAGGTATTTTGGTGATAAAATTTGCATACGGTATTGGAATGGAGTGATTCAAATTGAGTTGTAAACTATATTCATAGGGTAATATACCAATGAAACAATTTTGCAAGATATGTCCAATAAGGCATCCAAAAATGGACTGTCCTAGCTCTGTTCCCAAACTGCCAGCTTGACACCCTGTTAGTATTTTGGCCCTAAAATTTTCGTTTGACACCCAATCGTAAAAATTAAAATTGTTTTGGAAACTAGATTCGAAGGGATAGTTGGGATGTAAACATGTTTTAAAAATAATTTCATTTGGTCTCCCAAAAATTGACCGTCCCGACTGTGTTCCAGTAAAATGTTCAAGCCAAAATGTCACCAAAAATTTAATAAATGAAATTTGACCCCAAAAAGTGATTGGAATAGGTGTGAATGTTTTTAATGGTGTAAATTTAAAAATAACACACGTCTATAAAAAAAAATTCAAGCATTGAGTACCTAGATTGACTTGCACAGTATGTTGCAGCCGCAGCTGCAACTCTTAAAAAATGACATAATGTTGAAATAAAGCATGTGCATTTTTTTGGAATTCATGAAAACATCTCATACCCATTCCTTATCTTTCTACGTTTTGATCTTCCATATCGCAACAAGGCGTAGAAAGAGGGCATACTTATTCAAAAATAAAAAACAAACAAAAGCATGGTTTTATTATGATATTCTATCCTACCCTATTCTACTTGGAAATATAAATATTATTTAAGTGTATGCATATTTCCAGGATCCACTTTCGAAGAGGTGACTCAAGTATGCTCATACTCCCAATAGAAAAATATAATGTTATGAATGCTAAGATATGAGAGATCAATTTCCCTTGAAATGATGGTGCCAAGAATTGCTGAAGTATGGAATGATGCTGCAGACCGATGACAGATTCAAACCAAGATTCAATATAGTCTTTGTTCCCTTGATTGCTCGTGGATGTTACACCATGAAGATCCTTATTAAACTGATCTTCCTCAATGCATAAGAGTTTCGGATCTAATGATGTGAATGATTCTTTTGGTTCCAATGGTTTTTCTCCATCAAATATCACGTGTGTCTTGTTGATCTTGTTTGCTTTCTTATGAGGACTAGAAGAAACTCTAGCTGCAAAACATGGATTTAAAACATGTTCAGGCCTCGTGTGGATTTGCTGCAACAACACACAGCCTTTTTGCAATGGTGTAGATGAGTTATAACAAGAGGGAAATGTAGCAACATTTTGCAGTTCAGCACTGTAAGCATACTGTACTGCTTTATTATGGTTAGGGTG
Organism: Pseudotsuga menziesii; assembly: GCA_001517045.1. NCBI lineage: Eukaryota > Viridiplantae > Streptophyta > Pinopsida > Pinales > Pinaceae > Pseudotsuga > Pseudotsuga menziesii. The sequence continues at coordinate 6,876 of LPNX010118304.1, forward strand.
GAGGGTGGATTGGACAAGAAATTGTGTTGGGTACCAAGGAGTTTGATGAGAAAATAGATGTGGTTGATGTAGATGATTGATTTGTGAGGTTGATATTGAAAGGCCAACGTTTTGTGCAGCATGAGAGAGAGTGGCCATGTGATCATAAGATAGGCCATTCCAACCTTGTGGATAAGGTAGGCAAGAGTTAAATTGAGGCTGCAACAGCTGCCATGGTGGAAGAGTATTCAATGGTTGAGTATGAGAGTAAGGAAATGGAGGGATAGAATTTTGAACCATAGATGTAGGCCATGCTTGACATGACTGTTGCAATGAGTTGGTTGCAACTCCCAAATCTCTTTGATATGTTTCTTTTATCCTCAGTAAGGAGGGACAATGATCTATGGAATGATTCAAGTCACATATACCACACCTTTCAAGACTATCCAAAGGGAAATCCCTTGCTTCTCTTATTTCCTCCTGCTTTTCCTTATCCTACAAAATAACAAATTCTGAATTTAGTGAATCATTGATATCACCATTAGAATTTTCAAATAAATCACTGATTTCAACTCATAAAACTCTTGTTTTTGCAGCAAATTTCAAAAATAGAGATAAAATTTCCTTAGAATTCTTACCAGTCTTAAAGTTTCCTCTTGAATTCCTTCTACATAACTCACAAATATCATCATATGCTAACTGAAATACATTACCTGTTTTGATCAGATTCAATATTTCTAAACATTCTGCTTGGATTCCCTTGAGTAGAAGTGTTTTTAAGATCTCCTTCCCTAGTTTCCTCTGTTTGGATCATTGGAGGTTATATTGAAATCGTTCTATGTATTCCTCCAGACTCTCTTCTTCTCCTTGTGTAATTTCAAAAATGTCTTCATTGACTCTGCAATAATCTTGGTACATTTTCAATAATACATGTTTCATGTCTTCCCAAGTTTGTATACAATTCCCATCGAGGCTCATGAACCATCAGAGGGTTGTTCCTTTTAAAGTAAGGGGAAACACATTCAACTTTTGATCATTAGCACAATAACCATATCCTCTACAAAGTACTTCAAATTGAAATAAAAATACATCAGGGTCTTCATTTTCCAAACCATGAAAATTTGGTAGAACATGTGGGGGAATTCTTTTCGTTCGTGTCACTCCTCTCGAATATTTGATGGAAAATTCGAAGGTAACAACTTCTGTATCTTTCTCACTTTCCATCTCTTCATATATTCTTCGTGTGCTATCTTGAGGCTCCTCCTTCGAATGTTCCTGTCAACTTGTTAGTAGAATGGGTGGTGCTTACAACACCACTAAGGGGAATGATAAGATTTATGTTGCAAATATTGAAAATGAAATAAAACTGAATGTAAAGACAGAAAATTAACACTCAAAATAAATTCAATAAACTGAAATTTAATCATGCAACCTACATGCCCTACTTTAACAATGCATCTACAAAACAATGTCATATGTACATTTGCACAATTAATAACTTCCCCGGCAATGGCGCCAAAGTCTCGTGCCCACTATATGCTAGTTAATTAAAACTTAACATGCAGAGTGCTAAACATAAATTATCAACCCGATGAAGTCTTTTATTTCAAGGTTATCACGCAAGATATATGCAAACACAATTTCTACCTAGATCCATTTCGAAAGTGTCCATTATAATATGGTAGATCCATTTCATCCTCAAGATTATCTATACTCTTGATTTCAGTTCATAATAGTTTAATGGGATTAGAAATTTTTGGGAATATAGTTCCATTACAAGAAATGAGATCTGTGATGGTTGAAAATGAGATTCTTTAAATTACAATAGCTTGATCCCTAAAAACAAACACTATAATACTTACTAGTATAGCACCCTTGCAGCTCTAATACAATGTAAAATTTGATAATATGGATATAGATACTAAAAAAAGAGAGGTATATAGTGAAAGAGATCAATAATAGAAAAATAAATGTATTAGCATTAATCATTATAGAAAAGAGATGGACCAAATAGCAAGAAAGAATGTTGTATTACATTAGTCTTGAAAGAATGATGGAGATGTAATATGCAGGAAAAGCAATTATAATAGGTCAAGGAGGAAATTCAAATTGCTCATGCAATGCATGAGCTGTTGGTTAGGATTAAATAGAGACAAGAACCCTTAGTTAGGAATACAAACTCCCACTTTTGAGGTAAACTAACTTAAGAATTCCTAACGAATAATTATAACTGAAAGAGGTAAATGGAACTGATATCATGCACATGCACAATCCTAAAAGGATCAGCTTGGGTTCTAGTCGCTAAATATATACATAAGTGGTAAGTTGTGACCTAATTTAGTGGAGCACATATACTTGGTAAATTACTTTGGACTCAAACACACCTAAAATTAGGCTAAATTTCCCTAGATCTAGGAAAGGACACTTAAATCAAAGAGTTTACCTAGGTCATCCAAAAACAGACATTAGGGTTTTCTAAAAATGGAACAAAAGGAACTTTAAAACCCTTAGAGATAGAAGTAATCTCTATGGTGACTCAATTTGTCAAATTGAATGGATTTGGCCCACAAAAGTCATGAAGTCATGGTTTAAGTAACTATATAGGAGAATGGTGCTATGGAGTGGATTATTTTCTCTAAAAGTTATCTTAATTTGGTATATGAACACATAATATTACTTTGGAGAACATTGAGGATATGCAACAAAATAATTCCAAACATGCCATTATGGCAATCGTTGCACTAATAGTGTGGTGCATAATGTATATAAAATGGAGAATCAATTAACACAGTAGCAGTGATATACAATTTTCAAGTTAAAAAACTTTCATCATCTGGCTGTTCACTACAAAAAAACCATCATCAATTTAACAGGAAATAAGATGTGATACAATTCCATGTCCAAAGTGCCCTCCTCAGAGAGCTTGTCTGTAGTTGTTTACCTGTATTATATCATGTATATGGATTTTTTTTGTTTTCAGATTTTTGCTTGTTCTGGCATTTTGCTGATATATATATATATATATATATATATATATATTCTTCCAAAGAAAAATAACTATATTTTTCTTTAAAGTATAAAGAAAACTACATTCTTTAGGTGCATATTGCAATGTAACATAATGTCCAGGTTACGAAATATGCCCAAGACAAAAGTAAAATAACAAAATTACATGTAAGGTGATCATCTGATTATCCTCAACACTTATTCACAAGTCTTAGAGCATCCAACAAAAATTAAGTACATACTAGTACTAAAATGTCTGGTTTGCTCCTTAAACATAGCAGTAGTGAATATAGAGTCTTCCAAGATTAAAAAAAAACCTTCAGTATCTGGTTGTTCACTACAGAAAACCATCATCATCGATTTAACAAGAAATAAGATGTGATATGTTATTACATGTCCAAAGTGCTGATTGTAGAGGTACCCTCCACAACTTCTTGAATGTGAAGTGTTACAGGCTCCCAATCCAACCCCTCACCAGAGAGTTTGTCTACAGTTGTGGTCAATTTCCGTACATATGTGTAGGTAAGATATTTTTGTGAACTGCAGAGATATAGCTTTGACATGTTCTGAAAGTGTCAGGTGAGAGATGTCATTGATGTTTTGATCATTGGTCATCCACTTGATGAATAAAGAATCCCTGAATACGTGAAGATCTGTAATTTTCAGATGATGGGATAGTCTAAACAGAGCTCGGGGTGTAAGAAGCTCAGCTCAGTTTTTAGTACCCTGACCTGCATTAGAAATTAAATGAAAATAGTGTTGTTTCTGTAGGAAGAGGATTCCTCCAATATGACATATTATCATCCCTTTGGCATGCTCCACAAATTCTTGAATGTGAAGCATTCGAGGCTCCCTATACAGCCCCTCACCAGAGAGTTTGTCTGCAGTTGTGTTCAATTTCCCTACATATGTGTAGGTAAGATATTTTTGTGAACTGCAGAGACATAGCTTTGACATGTTCTACAAGTTTCAGGTGAGATATGTAATTGATGTTTTGATCATTTTTCATCCACTTGATGACTAAAGAATCCCTGAATACATGAAGATCTGTAATTTTCAAATGATGGGCTAGTCTAAACAGAGCTCGGGGTGCAAGAAGCTCAGCTTAGTTTTTAGTACCCTGACCTGCATTAGAAATTAAATGAAAATAGTATTGTTTCTACAGGAAGAGGATGCCTCCAATATGACATATTATCATCCCTTTGGCATGGTCCATCAAAAAAGGCCCAAGTAAATGTCTTGTCCAGAGTCAACTTCCCAATTATCTGTGGCTTAGATGGATTTCCTTGGGAATAATACAACTGGGCAATAACAATAATATGGAATGATACCAAAAAAGGGGGAGGAAGTCTTCCTTCAAATTGACTAAAGTTGAGCACCGTCCAAATGCTCCAAATTGAGATATAGTGAACAACTTGAAATGCCTTAGATTGGGGAATTATTGTGTCAATATAGTTGCAGGAATCCTTATAACATTGAACAGAATAGAAACAAGAAGTAAATAGATGAGTAACATCTTTGCTCTCCATTTTGTACAAATAGTATAGACTTGCACGATATTTTTGTTTCTCTTGCAAATAATCCCATGTTGAAACCTTTTGCAGAAGATTGAGCCACATGAATACCTTAGGTTTTTTAGGGGCTCAAATCTTCTAGATCAGTGAATACCATTAGACTACATCTTGATCCTCTATGGCCATCATCACCTATTACCTAATAACCCAGCTTAAGAGAGTATTGATTGTCATTGGGCTTATTCTATAATTTTTTATAAGACTCTTCATGCAATCTAATATGACCCTGCTTTATCTCAGTGATAAACTAGACCAGATGTCAACATACATTTCCTCCATACCTAAATTGTTCAGCACTTAACCACCCTTGATGCCATATTTTGAATTGACCTTCATCTGCCAGCTGATTCAAAGTATATATACCTTGTTGATACATGTAGTGAGCTATTGCTTATGGGAGAATATATTGTTGTTCTATCCCATTATTGCATCCACACCTGCCTTCACATGTGACCCATCCTAGACCTGCCAAAGCAGGTGAGTGCCAATGATTGGAAAGGCCAGTGCTCAAGGATTTCCAATTATTTGAAGCATGTTTGTGAATCTTGACAAGGTTGTGGATCCAATCTAGGAATTTTAGGTTTTAAGTACTTCTGAACCTAAATTCTCTTCCATAGACTCTCCTTGGACATCAAGTTCTAAATTTTTTAGCTGTCAGTGCATGTGACCAAAAGTGAATAACTACTTCTGATCCCAATCACCCTTATTCTTTGGTTTTGAGATCAGTTGCCATCTTACTAATGGAAACTAATATTTTCAGATTTGCCTCTCCAAAGAAAGTCAAAACAAATCTTTCTAATATTTTCCAAACCACCTTGAAGAATGTGGGCTAGGAAGAACCAACACACTGGGATTACTTCTAAAATAGATTTCATAAGTATTAAATTCCATCCCCTGGACAACCATCTTTGAAACCATAAGTGGATTCTTATTTCTATTTTTCTTTCCAACCATCCCTAATTTTTTATGCCATAACCATTTGGTTTTAATATAAATCTATGTATTTTAGACCTTCCTGTAGGATCCACAAATCTGAATTGGAATAGATGGATCAACTTTTTAGACATGTCCTCACTAATGCAGCTAAAACTAATAGAATATTTCTCTAGGATCATCTCGTACTTGATGCTATGTAGTAAAGATGTAAAATTTCGCAAAACATCTTTGCCTCTTCAAGTGTGCCATTAACAAATAGTAGACCATCATTTGTCAAGGAATTGTTATTTCCCCATTACAGTATTCAATTTTGATCATGGCTGCATCAATTAGGATTCAGCATTTGAATTGATTCAATGCAAAAATATACCTCTAAACTGACTCCCACTCCAAAATTATCAGGGTTTATATGCAAATCTGACGTTGGGATTCACTTTGTATCTCTTATCCAAATTTTTGTTTTGTGAAAAATATTAAAATAACCCTCTGATGAAGAGGGTAATAAACCCTTGGCTCATGAAAAGGGACCTCCCTAGAGAAATTAGACCCCCTATATTCAAACACCTTTATTTTCTCCAAGGGACCCTCACTATAGTCCACTAGTTAAACATCCTATGCTTCTATCCCTAGGGTTTCTGTAGATGACATTTTTCATCACCATATATATATATATCATCCTCTGCTTCTATCCCTAGGGTTTCTGTAGATGACATTTTTCACCACCATATATATATATATATATATTGTTGAAAAGAAGGGGAAAATGATAAGGACGGAAATAGGGTAAGTTAGTTTGGTTCTAAGAAGTGACAGATTTGTGTTAGAAACGTATTTAGGAAATATTATTTACTAAGCCAATAGTTGTATGGGAAAGGGTTGTACTTCTCTTCAGGGCATACATAAGTGAGCTAAATAGGCTTTCACCATACGCCATTTTTCCCAAGATCAGGTTAGATTTTCTTAAGAGGGGGATATTTGGACCATGACCCAGGCCACTTGGATGTCAAGAAATTTGATGATCTTCCTTATATATGATATATGGATGTCAAAAAATTTGATGATCTTCCTGGAACAGGTCTTCACATTTGCCCAGGTAGCATGCAGGATTAGAGAGGTAATGGACTGAAAAAGGATTCTAAAAGAAAAATGTTCCAGTTGTTCACTAATGCATTATATTGATAAAGAAAAGCCTAGAACCTACACTAGTCTTTTCAGCAGTTGAAACTAATCTTTCCTCTACTTTATGATCAATAACTCCAAAGTTATCACCGTCACCATTAAGGGTGCAAGTATTTACATACTTTTGATGAAGAGAACAATCTTTAGAACTATAATCATCAACTAAATATTGGACTTTTTCCATAAAGGGAGGCACCTTTGCTTTTGAAGAAATAGATTTAGAGCAACCTTCACCATATGGTTCTGCAAAGTGTTCTTCATAATTGTTTTGATACCTATCATCAAATGGAGACCTTTGTAGACAATTCTCAACATGGTTTCTTGAAGGAATTCTACTGCTTTTATTTAGAGCAACAACATTCACTTCACTGTTACTTTTATTTCTGAGATAATACTAATTCAACTTTCTATTGAGAGTTGGTTGATTGACCTTGGGTGCCGAATTTGAGATTCTTCTCTGAAAACAACATGCTATATTTTCCTTTTACTGCAAGCAGTATGCATTTATTATATTGTCCAATAGATTCAGTAGGGTTTCATTCAGATTGCCATTTTCTGGTCCTATTGGCTGACATGTTCTAGAAAGCACAATCACTATGTTTTCCAATCTCCTATTGTGATGCATTCATGCATAACTAAGATTAATACTTACATAAAGTGAAATGCATCAATTGGAAAGTTTCTGCATCTGATAGTTTTATGTCGCATGCCTTCCATTGTGCATTTAATGTATTTTTTTCTTTGACAATGCATCATATTACATATATGATTATATCTCATCATAAATTAAAATACATATACATGAAATTTGTTGCATATCCAGGAAACAAGGAGAAGCCATACAATAATTCCCCGTTCTACATTAGTAAGGAGAGCTAGCATTTCCTGTTTGGATTCAACTCGAAGAGTATCTATTTGTTTCCTATATGGATAATGATAGCCAAATTAGATGTAAATGTAGAAATGTGTCTCAGAATGAGTAGAGTATTCACCTCATGAAAAGTTGTACAACAGTGTTATTTTTGTAAGAAGGATATGCCCATCAGTCTGATTGCATCCCACGTACTCTTGTATGTTTATTGGATCACACATTTGTGCCCAAATAGAACCCCTTTTCAATGAAGAAGAGAGACAATGAGAACACTGTACCCAGTAGCAATCTAGGATGAAAATGTTTGAGCATCTTTGCAATTTCACATTACATGCTCAATCCTTCCAAACAGGTCCATGAGCAACCAAGTGTAGCTTAAACAATAGTCTGGAAACATCTAAAAATTGGTAGTAAAAGTAGGTGAGTCAACAAGTTGATCTCATTTGAGATTTTATAACAGGGTATCTATAGAAATAAGTGAACTGTTATTGCTTATGAAAGTAATTGGATTCATTTACAGAACGTATAAATGGTAGCTCAGAAAATAAGTGGAGTTGTTGTTGAACTTCAGTAGATAGCATGTGCTCTTTTGTTAGAAAAGGCTACCTCGTCAGACCTTAAATGAATTTTTTGGTTTGGCTATGGAAAAGCTTCCATTTCCATAGCTGAACTGATTTTTGTTGTGAGAAAAAGCTCCATTGTCATACCTGAAATGATATTTTTTGGTGGAAAAAGGCTACCTTGTCATACATGAAATGCAAGAAAATGTATCTGTGACAAAAGAGTCCCATGTTGCAATTCCCATGTCAATTTTCTCTGATTCCTGATTATAGATTTAGCTTATGCATGCTAGGCTATAGTTTTATCTAAAATGTGGAAGGGTTGCTTTTTATTTGTGTGGAATTTAAATGTGCAAGCTCTCTTTTTCCAGTGAAAAAACCTTAATTTTATTAATAGATAACAAAAATACATTCTGCAGAAGAGGCTTGTTTCTAAGCCTTTTCAAAATACTTCTTTTTAGCACAAACAGTTTGTCCCATATGTGGTCCCAAAATCCCATACACAGGTTTACAGCCATATCACCAAAACAATAAAGTCCTTGATCTGATAGAAAGCAGAAATCTGTATATCTAGCAAGCTCTTCCATGTTGAGAATCACTGATTTGAGTTTCACATCTTTGAAAATTGCTGAAAGTTTCAATCAGAATTCAGTCTAAATAAGCAGGGCCAAATCATCTATGAACTCCGGTAGTAAATGTGGGAGCTCTCACATATGCACTTGTTTATTTATGGAAGTTATTTCCTTTTTACCCTCAAGTTGCATAATCAAATGATAAGATGACTAGTATTTTTGTGTATCTTATACCAAATAGAGATATTGTATAGGGGAACCTTGTAGCTAAAAACATGATCTGCTAAATTTATGCAAGTTTATTGCTTGTTAAGACAAATAGGTGAATGAATACACATGTTTTTTTGTTTAAATGAAAATACGATTGTTGATTAAGATCATGAAACTTCAATGAAGGGTCAAGATTTATATCAGATCCATGGTTTCTTTGTTCTCTGAGATGTGTTTTAAAATCACTACATTTGATATTCCCAAGGAATAAATAAAAATATACATTTGACTAGTCCTGCGAGGACTCAAGTGTGTAGGATACTGTTTTGTTGTCCATCATTCAAAAACAAAGAAATTTAAGAAAACTATTAAAAGTCTTCCTTACGTATTCTCTAGGATACTCAATTTGTCATCAATACAGAATCATCAAAAGAGCCCTAATATCTAAACCAGCAATACAACAAGATGAGCATAACCAGTGTCTACATCCCTTAGCTATGACTCTGAGCTAATCTTCCATTAAGTGGTTGTTAGTACACATCTTTTCCGAATCAAATAGGAAGTGACTTTTCTAAATTCTTGTTTGGTTTAGGTACCCTTCTGTAACAACAAAGTATATTTAGAAATCTTGTCTGTCATTGAGTTGAAATCTTGGTAAATGTGTTGAAAAAGGATTATTATTATAGTTTCAAAATAATTTTTGACCTCTTGAACTTGGTTCATGTAGGCCCAGATTATCGATGTTGGACAGATGATTAGCCCAATCTATGATAAACTTTGAATCTCCATAACCTTGAAATTGTTTAATACCTCCATTCTCAGCTGTTTTCCACAGTTTGAATGTAGACTTCTGCCCTGCTTGGCCCTCTACTAGCCTCATAGTTTAGCAACAAATGAAAAGAAGAGTTGTTAGTACAAGTCTTTTCTGAATCAGATAGGAGAGTGACTTTTCTAAATTCTTGTTTGGTTTAGGTACCCTTCTGTAACAAAAAAGTATATTTAGAAAGCTTGTCTGCCATTGAGTTGAAATCTTGGTAAATGTGTCGAAAAAGGATTATTATTATGGTTTCAAAACATTTTTTGACCTCTTAAACTTGGTTCATGCAGGACTAGATTCTCGATGTTGGACAGATGATTAGCCCAATCTATGATAAACTTTGAATCTCCATAACCTTGAAATTGTTTAATTCCTCCATCCTCAGTTGTTTTCCACAGTCTGAATGTAGACTTCTACCCTGCTTGCCCCTTTACTAGCCTCATAGTGTAGCAACAAATGAAAAGAAGAGTAAAAAAAAACAAAGCACCAGCTCCACAAATACTTGATACTCCTTTTCATGATCTCTTGAAAAGACCTAGGCTTTTCTTTATTAATATAATGCATTAGTGAATAGCTGGAAGGTTTTTCTTTTAGAATCCTTTTTTAGTCCATTACCTCTCTAATCCTATGTGCTACCTAGGCAACTGTGAAGACCTGTTCTAGGAAAATCATCAAATTTCTTAACATCCATATATCATATATAAGCAAAACATGGGAGCCTGAAAAGTTGCTACAGTTTTGTCACCAATCCAGTCCTAGACAATCTACCAAGCTATGCCTATATATATCATCTTGATCTGTCCCCTATAACCTATGACACGTCAAGTCATACAGACCTGGAGAAGGTGCATAAGACGAACAAGTGATCCACAGAGTCAGTGTTGCATTTGCATATGATACATCACCCCTATCTACACCAATCTCTCATTTTTCCACTGGTAGTACTTTATTAGCCAGTACCAACCACATTAGTGTTTTTGTTTCTAAAGGGATGAATAGCTTCCAAACAACTGTCCTCCGGGATGCTCTCTCTTACATGAGTTCCTCCACTTTGGTAGCATAACCTATTTTGACCCATGGAGCGCATTTCCTTGTTCCCTTGATCCTTGAACACTTTAAATTCTCAGATCCTTGATGATTGGGCAAGTCAATGCATCTCATTCCTCTAGCTCACCTTGTAAACTTAAGACTATCTGCTGTCAGCCATCCCCAAGACTAGGAATTTCTTGCCAATTGTGAGTCTGCCTCTCTATGACAGTATAGACCACTAAGCATGTAAACTATCTAGCAGAGCCTCTAGAATTTGAAATTTCCTTCAATCCTGATCCACGGGTCCTTTCCAATTCTAACTTTTCCTCAGTTCCCTCATTTATTTACCCACCAAGGGGAAAACTTTACCAAAGTATTTCCTTGTAATGGAAGCATCCTGTGAGTGTTTTTTTTTAAGCCAATATTCCATGGATGCATCTCTTAAGTGTTTGGATTTCATAACTTGACCTCAGTGTCCATCATTATAAAGTAATCTCTAAAGGCTTTTAGTTGCAAATTTTGAGCTTGAGTGTTTTGTGTATTTTAAACCACATTCCCAGCTTACTTGGAATTGGATACCCTGTTCCATTTAAAACTAGTGGAATTTCTTGGCCCTCCCTCATATGTGAAGGATGTTGAAACACTTCTTTCTGATTTGGTTAAGATTCCTTTTGATCGCTGTGCTATAGACATCCAATACTCCTGTATGCTCTCTAGAATAGATTAATGAAGGTTAATATACGAACCACAGGACAGTTACGACCAGAATTTAAATGTCAATCATATGGTTTCAAGATGAAACCCAGGTATTTGACTTCTTGAAATAATTAATGGGAAATATGATTTTGGTTTGGTCTTTAAATGACTCTACCAATCCACTTTACATATCTGAAGACTTATTCATATTTATTACCATTCCTGTAGTCTTGCAATAGAGGTCCAGAAGCCCCTTAAGCTTTTACATCTCCCTAACAGAACTATTGAATGAAAATCAATGTGCCGTCTACAAAAAGTAAATGGGTGATATGAACGAGTTTGATGCTTTAATCCCCTATAATTCTGTTCTAGCATTTAATTAATTTAGAAAGTTTTCTTTATTGGGCTAAATTGTTTTAAAAAATATTTCACATTTAGCTTTTATGATTTTTTATTTTCTATGTCCTATTTTCTAGCAGCAAAACTTAGAAGGTCTATGATGTTACAAATCCTTCACAGCAACACCAGTGGCAGAGGCTTCCTTTCTTGGACCTTTGGGAGTGTTAAGTTGAAAGAAATGAAAATTATGTTTTTACTTCATCTTGCATTGTCACAGCTGTACCTATGTGTTTCTAGTATTACTATTGTTGTTATTTAGTATCCTTGGATGCTTCAACATTAACACAGGGACCTTTGGGAGTGTTAAGTTGAAAGAAATGAAAATTATGTTTTTACTTTATCTTGCTTTGTTAGAGCTGTACCTATCTGTTTCTGGTATTACTATTGTTGTTATTTACTGTGCTTGGATGCCTCAACATTAAAACAGGGACCTTTGGGAGTGTTAAGTTGAAATAAATGAAAATTATGCTATATATGTTACCATGTTCTTTTCTCATTTACATATGCTAATTTAACTTGTTCGTTAATTTATTACTATTATTGTTATTGATTGTCCTTGGATGCTTCAACTTTAACACAAGGACCTTTGGGAGTGTTAAGTTGAAAGAAATAAAAATTATGTTATATATGTTACCACGTTGTTTTTTCCTTTACAATGTTATTTTAACTTGTTCATTAATTTGTTACTATTGTTGTTATTGATTGTCCTTGGATGCTTCAACTTTAACCCAAGGACCTCTAGGAGTGTTAAGTTGAAAGAAATAACCTTCCTTATACGATGATGATAAAACTTAGAATTATTGTACAAAACACATATGGACTATACCTTGAGAGAGAAGATAAAAACGTTTCCCTTCGTCTTGTGGGTAAAATGGTTGTTTCCCCACCTTGATTGTACACATCGTTCTTGTGGGTATTTTCTTGTGGTTATTGTGTGCGGGTCTTGTGTGTCTTGTCTATCAAACATGCTTTCTTATCCCTTGGCCTTAGGCATGTCTACAGGGAGAAAAATATGAGTGCAGACTGCTTATCCAAGGAAGCACTTGATATGAAGGCTAGTGTTCTCTCCTTCTCAGAACTCTGGGAAGGAGAAATTATTGAGGAAGGCTTGATACAGCTATTTTAAGAGTTTTTTTCAGTATTTGTGGCATACTCATGTTTTTCCGTTTTCAAGTATGGGACTCTTTATCCTATCCTCTTGTATTAGTTAGGGATGTATTCTTGTTTTGATTCCCCTGGGGTGTGTTTGTTCCACCCAAGAGGCCTCCTAGATAAGCTGTCTAGGCTCATTCTGTTCTCCTTGTGGTAATGATTTTTCTATCTTTCTTTGAGATTTTGAGTTTTGTGCGTGGAGAGTTGTTGGATCGAGAGTTGGGTTGACAGCTACTGCAAATGCAAATAGATTTTTTTGTTTTTTTATATATATTTTTGAGGTTGACAGTATTGATCCGTGATCTTGTGGACTGTATTTGTCTCACTTTGCCCTAAATGGGTCATAGCATCAACTGAATAGATATTTAGTTTTGACATTGAGAAATCTTGCACATATTTTCCCATAAGGTGTTCACTTAATTTTTCGTGAGGGTTTATGGGTTGGTTTCTGAGTTTTCTGGGCAAGTCTAAAGTATGATGTTGTCTTTTTCTTAGTTGTATAACAAATTTTGGGAAATCCATGACACCTTTGGACAATGAAAGGAAATGAACAGCCCATGTACCTCATTTCTGGGTAGTTTTGGGCCCTATAACAGCAAGTTACAACAATAATTAAGCCAATATGGGTATTGTTTTGAACATTATTGGGTGTGTTTCACCTTTTAGCAGCCTCGACATTCAATTTGGGCCATTTTTGTGGATGTGAGGTAGTTATGGGAACAAGTTAGGACTATCCATGATGTCCTCCTAGAGTAGACAATGACAATATCTGAGGTATGGAAAAGCTAAGAGAAGAAATCCTGGCTGCGCTGAGTGAAGTTTGGACCTCAAGCCCCAAGTCGTGAGGCAATAAGTGTAGCTGTTAAAAATTTAGTCCAGTTAGGTGTAGTTGTTTGTGGCTAGAAAGCCCTATAAAAATTAACTGAATCTGGTTTGAATGTCATCAAGCTGGGTGTAGAACCTCGATTAGGGATTTTGAGTTTTGTGGGTGGAGAGCTATTGGGTCGACAATTGCTGCAAATGCGAATAGATTTTTTTTTTTATATATGTTTTGAGGTTAACAGTGTTGATCAGTGACCTTGTGGTCTGTATTTGTCTCACTCTGCCCTACAACTACCTATCTATCTCTCTCTCAGGTATGTCCATTGTTTTGTTAGTGACTTGTCTCCTAACAGACAAAGTGTGATCGTATTATAAATCTGAGTATAGAAAATTAAGGAAGGTCTAAACCACATTGTTTTCTTCTATTTGTCCATTTATAATATTTTTGCATGTGCTTGACTAATTCTGTTCATACATATCCTAGGTAACTGTAATTAATGGATGTACATAGTGCTGATATGTAGTAATCCTGGCTTGGTTTGGAGCAAAATCGGTCATAGCATCAACTGAATGGATATCTAGTTTTGACATTGAGGAATCATGCAAAAAAGAGTAAACAGAGCTATGTAATTGAATCACATAGACTTCGAGAAGGTTCAATTGGGTCTTGGGAACAGCTACAGCAGAGCCAACATGAAATTTAATGTCAATAGAGTGGATAACATGGTTATATAGGCTATTAGTCTTCTTGATACCTTGTACAAGGACATCAACACCTTTTCCATGAGAGTAAGGTATTGCAAGTTTAAACTTAGTATTGTTTTTACTTTTTTGGGAGTTTTATATAAAACAACATTTAAGATAGTTCAGTCAGGTTCAATTCTAACAGCTGTGATGTTGAGGTCAATTTCCCATAAGTGTCTTTTAATTCTTTAGTTAGGACTCATGAATCATATTTATACTGATAGGTAAAAGGATTTGTTTATTAACTTAGATTTATATCAGATCCATGGTTTACACTGAAATGTAAAAGGATTTGTTTATTAACTTAGATTTTTGCATTGAATCAATTCAAATGTTGAATCCTAACTGACGTAGCCATGATCAACATTGAATACTGTAATGGGGAAATAAAAATTCCATGACAAATGATGGTCTACTATTTGTTGATGGCACACTTGAAGAGGCAAAGATGTTTTGGGAAATTTTACATCTTTCCTGGACAGCATCAAGTACGAGATCAACCTGGAGAAATCTTCTATCAATTTTAGCTGCACCAGTGAGGACATGTCTAAAAGGTTGATCCATCTATTCCAATTTAGATATGTGGATCCTGTAGGAAGGTCTAAAATACATAGATTTATATTAAAACCAAATGGTTATGGCATAAAATATTAGGGATGGTTGGAGAACAAAATAGAAAGAAGAATCCACTTATGGTTTCATAGATGGTTGTCCAGGGGATGAAATTTGATACTTGTCAAATCTATTTTAGAAGTAATCCCGGTGTGTTGGTTCTTCCTAGCCCACATTCTTCAAGGTGGTTTGGAAAACATTAGAAAGATTTGTTTTGATTTTCTTTGGAGAAGAAAATCTGACAATATTAGTTTCCATTAGCAAGATGGAAACTGATCTCAAAACCAAAGAATGAGGGTGGTTGGGATCAGAATCAGTTATTCACTTTTGGTCACATGCACTGACAGCTAAAAAAAATTAGAACTTGATGTCCAAGGAGGGTCTATGGAAGAGAATTTAGATTCAAAAGTACTTGGAACCTAAAATTCCTAGATTCGATCCACAACCCTATCGAGATTCACAAACATGCTTCAAATAATTAGAAAGCCTTGAGCACTGGCCTTTCCAATCATTGGCACTCACCTACTTTGGCAGGTCTAGGATGGGTCACGTGTGAAGGCAGGTTTGGATGCAATAATGGGATGGAACAACAATATATTCTCCCATAAGCAATAGTTCACTACATGTATCAACAAGGTATATATACTTTGAATCAGTTGGTAGATGAAGGTCAGTTCAAAATATGGCATCAAGGGTGGTTAAGTGCTGAAAAATTTAGGTCTGGAGGAAATGTATGTTGACATTTGGTCTATTTTATCACTGAGCTAAAGCAGGGCCATATTAGATTGCATGAAAAGTCTAATAAACAATTATAGAGCAAGCCCAATGACAGTTAATACTCTCTTAAGATGGGTTATTAGGTAATATGTAATGATGGCCATAGAGGATCAAGCTACCGTCTAATGGTATTCACTAATATGGAAGATTTGAGCCCCTAAAAAACCTAAGGTATTCATGTGGCTCAATCTTCTGCAAAAGGTTCCAACATGGGATTATTTGCAAGAGAAACAAAAATATCGTGCAAGTCTATACTATTTGTGCAAAGTGGAGAGCAAAGATGTTACTCATCTATTTACTTCTTGTTGCTATTATGTTGAATGTTATAAGGATGGCTGCCACTGGATTGACACAATAATGCCCCAATCTAAGGCATTTCAAGTTGTTCACTATATCTCAATTTGGAGCATTTGTCTGATGCGCAACTTTAGTCAATTTGAAGGAAGACTTCCTCCCCCTTTTCAGGTATCATTCCATATTATTGTTACTCCCCAGTTCTATTATTCACAAGGAAATCCATCTAAGCCACAGATAATTGGGAAGTTGAATGTGGACAAGACATTTACTTGGGCCTTTTTTGATGGAGCATGCCAAAGGGATGATAATATGTCATATTGGAAGCATCCTCTTCCTGTAGAAACAACTCTATTTTCATTTAATTTCTAATGCAGGTCAGGGTACTAAGAACTGAGCTAAGCTTCTTGCACCCCAAGCTCTATTTAGACTAGCCCATCATCTAAAAATTACAGATCTTTAGGTATTCAAGGATTCTTTAGTCATCAAGTGGATGACCAATGATCAAAACATCAATGACATCTCTCACCTGAAACTTGTAGAACATGTCAAAGCTATATCTCTGTAGTTCACAAAATATCTTACCTACACATATGTAGGGAAATTGACTGCAACTGCAGACAAATTCTCTGGTGAGGGGCTGGATAGGGAGCCTGCAATGCTTCACATTCAAGAAGTTGTGGAGCATGCCAAAGAGATGATAATATTTCATATTAGAGGCATCCTCTACCTGCAGAAACAAAATTATTTTCATTTAATTGCTAATGCAGGTCAGGGTACTAAAAACTGAGCTGAGCTTCTTGCACCCCGAGCTTTATTTAGACTAGCCCATCATCTGAAAATTACAGATCTTTAGGTATTTAGCGATTATTTAGTCATCAAGTGGATGACCAATGATCAAAACATCAATGACATCTCTCACCTAACACTTTCAGAACATGTCAAAGCTGTATCTCTGCAGTTCACAAAAATATCTTACCTACACATATGTAGGGAAATTGACCACAACTGCAGACAAACTCTATAGTGAGGCGTTGGATCAGGAGCCTGGAATACTTCAAATTCAAGAAGTTGTGGAGGGTACCTCTACAATCAGCACTTTAGACATGTAATAACATATCACATCTTATTTCTTGCTAAATTCATGATGATGGTTTTCTGTAGTGAACAACCAGATACTGAAGGTTTTTTTATCTTGGAAGACTCTATATTCACTACTACTATGTTTAAGGAACAAACCAGACATTTTAGTACCATTGTGTACTTATTTTTTGTTGGATTCTCTAAGACTTGGGAATAAGTGTTGAGGATAATCAGATGATCACCTTACATGTAATTTTGTTATTTTACTTTTGTCCTGGGCATATTTTGTAACCTGGACATTATGTTACAGTGCAATATGCACCTATATATATATATATATATCAACAAAAGGCCAGAACAAACAAAAATCTAAAAAACAAAAAAAACCATATACATGATATAATACAGGTAAACAACTGCAGACAAACTCTCTGAGGAGGGAACTTTGGACATGCAATTTTATCACATCTTATTTCCTGTTAAAATGATGATGGTTTTTTTGTAGTGAACAGCCAGATACTGAAATTTTTTAACTTGAAACCTGTATATCACTGCTGCTGTGTTTTAGACTATAACAATCATGATATCATTAGGAACTAAGGTCTTATACAAAGTTACAAGTAAATAAGTTTTGTGGCCAGAGTTCTATGCATTTTCTAGAAAGGGGCAGCTTGCAATATACCTTGAAATTGTTTAATACCTCCATTCTCAGCTGTTTTCCAAGGTTTGAATGTAGAATTATGCCCTGCTTTCCCATTTACTAGCCTCATAGTTTAGCAACAAATGAAAAGAAGAGTTGTTAGTACAAGTCTTTTATGAATCAGATAGGAGAGTGACTTTTCTAAATTCTTGTTTGGTTTAGGTAGCCTTCTGCAACAACAAAGTATATTTAGAAATCTTGTCTGCCATTGAGTTGAAATCTTGGTAAATGTGTCGAAAAAGGATTATTATTATGGTTTCAAAACATTTTTTGACCTCTTGAACTTGGTTCATGCACACCCAGATTCTCAATGTTGGAAAAATGATTACCCCAATCTATGATAAAATTTGAATCTCCATAACCTTGAAATTGTTTAATTCCTCCATTCTCAAATGTTTTCCATAGTCTGAATGTAAACTTCTGCCCTGCTTGCCCCTTTACTAGCCTCATAGTGTAACAACAAATGAAAAGAAGAGTTGAAAAAAACAAAGCACCGGCTCCACAAATACCTGGTACTCCTTTTCATGCTCTCTTGAAAAGGCCTAGGCTTTTCTTTATCAATATAATGCATTAGTGAGCAGCTGGAAGGATTTTCTTTTAGAATCCTTTTTCAGTCCATTACCTCTCTAATCCTGTGTGCTACCTGGGCAACTGCAAAGACCTGTTCTAGGAAGATCATCAAATTTCTTGACATACATATATCATATATAAGCAAAACATGGGAGCCTGGAAAGTTGCTACAGTTTTGTCACCAATCCAGTTCTAGACAATCTACCAAGATATGCCTATATATATCATCTTGATCTGTCCCCTGTAACCTGTGACATGTCAAGTCATACAGATCTGGAGAAGGTGCACAAGACAAACAAGTGAACCACAGAATCGGCATTGCATTTGCATATGATACATCACCATTGTCTGCACCAATCTCTCATTTGCCCACTGGTAATACTTTATTAGCTAGTACCAACCACATTAGTGTTTTTGCTTCTAAAGGGCTGAATAGCTTCCAAACAACTATCCTCCAGGATGCTCTCTCTTACACGGGTTCCTCCACTTTGGTAGCATAACCTATTTTGACCCACGGAGCGCATTTTCTTGTTCCCTTGATCCTTGAACACTTTAAATTCTTGGGTCCTTGATGATTGGGCAAGTCAATGTAATCATCTCATTCCTCTGGCTCACCTTGTAAACTTAAGGCTCTCTGTTGTCAGCCATCCTCAAGACTAGGCATTTCTTTCCAATTGCGAGTCCACCTCTCTATGACATTATAGACCACTGAGCATGTAAACTATCTAGCAGAGCCTCTGAAATTTGAAATTTCCTTCAATATTGATCCATGGGTCCTGTCCAATTCTGACTTTTCCTCAGTTCCCTCATTTATTTACCCACCAAGGGGAAAACTTTACCAAAGGATTTCCTTGTAATGGAAGCATCCTATGAGTGTTTTTTTTTAAGCCAATATTCCATGGATGCATCTCTTAAGTGTTTGGATTTCATAACTTGACCTCAGTGTCCATCATTATAAAGCAATCTCTAAAGGCTTTTAGTTGCAAATTTTGAGCTGAAGTGTTTTATCTGTTTTAAACCCCATTCCTAGCTTACTTGGAATTGGCTACCCTGTTCCATTTATAACTAGTGGAATTTCTTGGCTGTCCCTCGTATGTGAAGGATGCTAAAACACTTCTTTCTAATTTGGTTAAGATTCCTTTTGGTCGCTGTGCTATAGACATCCAATAATCCTGTATGCTCTCTAGAATAGATTAATGAAGGTTAATATACGAACCATAGGATAGTTACGGCCAAAATTTAAATGTCAATCATATGGTTTCAAGATGAAACCAGCGTATTTGACTTCTTGAAATAATTTATGTGAAATATGATTTTGGTCCGGTCTTTAAATTACTTTGCCAATCCACTTTACATTTCTGAAGACTTATTCATATTTATTACCATTCATGTAGTCTTGCAATAGAGGTCTAGAACCCCTTTAACCTTTTCTAGCTCCCTAACAGAACTATTGACTGAAAATCAAAGTGTTGTCTACCAAAAGTAAATGGGTGATATGAATGAGTTTGCTGCTTTAATCCCCTATAATTCTGCTCTAGCATTTAATTAATTTAGAAATTTTTCTTTATCGGGATAAATTGTTTTAAAAAATATTTCACACTTAGCTTTTATGATTTTTTATTGTCTATGTCCTATTTTTCTAGTAGCAAAAATCAGAAGTTCTATGATGTTACAAATCCTTCACAGCAACACTGGGGACTTTGTTTACCTCCACCAGTGGCAGAGGTTTCCTTTCTTGGACCTTTGGGAGTGTTAAGTTGAAAGAAATGAAAATTATGTTTTTACTTTATCTTGCATTGTCACAAATGTACCTATGTGTTTCTGGTATTACTATTGTTGTTATTTACTATCCTTGGATGCTTCAACATTAACACAGGGACCTTTGGGAGTGTTAAGTTGAAAGAAATGAAAATTATGTTTTTACTTTATCTTGCATTGTCACAGCTGTACCTATGTGTTTATGGTATTACTATTGTTGTTATTTACTATCCTTGGATGCTTCAACATTAAAATAGGGACCTTTGGGAGTGTTAAGTTGAAAGAAATGAAAATTACGCTATATATGTTACCACGTTCTTTTCTCCTTTACGTATGCACTAGTTTAACTTGTTCGTTAATTTATTACTACTGCTGTTATTGATTGTCCTTGGATGCTTCAACTTTAACACAGGGACCTTTGGGAGTGTTAAGTTGAAAGAAATGAAAATTATGTTATATATGTTACCACGTTGTTTTTTCCTTTACAATGCTATTTTAACTTGTTCGTTAATTTATTGCTACTGTTGTTATTGATTGTCCTTGGATGCTTCAACTTTAACACAGAGACCTCTGGGAGTGTTAAGTTGAAAGAAATGACCTTCCTTATACGATGATGATAAAACTTAGAATTATTGTACAGAACACATATGGACTATACCTTGAGAGAAAAGATAATTTTTTTTCCTTTCGTCTGTGTAGACAGATTTTTCTATGCTTCCATATTAGATTATTTAATAGCTTCTTATTCAGTCTTAAATAATCATTATTATAGAAGCTAATGTGCATTTTCTGTAGATAGCTTATGTTTTACTTCAGTGATTGTCTTCTAGATTCTTTATAGATGGCTTCAATTTCATTTCCTAATAATATATACCTATTCATATTTCCATGTGAAACTAGAACACAGGAGGTAATGCTGAGACTTCCCTTGCTAGTGGAGCTACTGGAAGATTAGTTGTATTTCCAGCTAGTGCATCTTGGTATGAAATTTGTTTCTTGTCATGGAATATTTGTTTATTTTTCCAGCACCCCCCTGGATTGGTGCAGAGTAACATTACACATTAATTTTAGTGAACATAAGCTTCCATATGATTTAGGAGTTTGTGGTGGAATATTACATATCTTACTGAATATTGAGACATTAATGGTTGTTGTAGGGGCTCCCATGATGCACGGGAAAAATCATTTAGTATGAGGATCCCAGCTATTCAGGGCTCCTCTAATCCTAAAACAAGTTCATCTCATTCACTTTCAGTGTCTCCAACATTAAATCTCCTTGCCTTGGTGGTGGAAGCTGTGACATCAGGGTTGAGTTCTGATCATGGCACGATGTTGGTCAATAAGGGTGGGAAGTCATCAACGTTTATATCTAAAAAAACATATTGATGCCAAAGCTAATGCAATGAGTGGAACATATATAAAATTAAATTCACGTGTAAATACCGTTGGGGAATCTTTCCATGGAAAGAATGCCAGTTTAGTTTTGTAATAGTAATAATTATGTAGTTTGTAGATTGATATCTATCATAAATTTGTTTGAATATCATCATTGTCAAGCAATAACAACTTCTTAAAGGGTGCTAGCTCAATGGTAGAGCACCTGCCTAAATATAGGTAGGAGGTTGGTGGTTCGATTCCTCCGTGCCTTATCATAAATTTGTGGCTACAAAAAAAACTAAATTAGCATATATACGACTATTAGTAGCTAATTTCTCGTATCTTAGTCGTATTTAGCTTAGTCATTAATATGTTAACATCTAGTAGTTTATTTAGTCATATATTTGGTCATTAATGGTTGCAATCAGTGACTAAATGAGTGACTAAATCAACGACTAAATTAATGACTAAATCAGTGACTAAATCAATGACTAATCCATGACTAAATCAATGACTAAATCATTAACTATCAATGACTAAAACAATGACTAAATCAATGACTAAATCATCGACTATCAATGACTAAAGCATTGTCTATCAATGACTAAATCAATGAATACTAAGTCAAGCTATTAATTACTAGTGAAATACGACTAGCTATAAGATAGTGGAAATTTGTTACTATTAGTCACCGACTCAAAAATAGTCGTTTATAGCATGATTTTAGTCATTTTTTTAGTCAATAATTTCTCATTTTCTACTAGTGACTAGTTACACCAGTTCTAGGTTTCTGTACTCTTGCATGGTTTCACGCCACCCTCATACATGCCACAATATTTTATCATATATCTCTCGCTCTCTTCATTTTGTAGCCATTTTGGCCATTTTTACGAGCACGGGGATGTCCACCTCATTTCTATAAAAAAACANCCCCTCATACATGCCACAATATTTTATCATATATCTCTCGCTCTCTTCATTTTGTAGCCATTTTGGCCATTTTTACGAGCACGGGGATGTCCACCTCATTTCTATAAAAAAACACATCAACAAAATTCCCCTTTGGAAGGTCACTCTTGTCAACATAGTTTGAAGAACCAACATAGAGAACACCAAAGAAACGATGAAGGATTATCGGCTCTATAGTATCCTCCGAACCTCATACATCAGGTGGCATGTGTTATCATGAAAAACTCACACGGGTGCGACAATTTCACAATTCACACGGTAAACCGTCATAAACATACAATATGCATCGATCCAAAGACATATTCACAAGATACAAAGAAAATATTGAATCAAAAATGGCCCTAAAGAAGTTAAAAACAACAACCACGTGGACTAAACTCGGTTTATACGGGCTACAACATGCATCTTCAGAACAACACCCATGCTGAAGCATGAATTTTCCTTCAAGATCTGCGCGACTGACACAAACAGTGGGATCTCACCCACCAACATCGCATTGAAGGATTATGAAAGCTCCACTTACTCCAAGAATTTTAATTTTGGTCTTCCACACACTTTGTTTCCTAAAATTGCCTCTTGGTGTAATTTGGAGCCATAACATGGATCAATGGGTTCACAATATGATCTTGTTTTTTCTTGGCCACCTCTTTGCTTATAAAAGAAATCCATGGGCATGATTATTGTAAGAAGAATTTTGAGCAAGGTTATGCTACTAGAATTGTGATTGATCTTCCTATTAGCTCACCTCTTCCATGTTGTCAAGCATTCATCATAGCTCCCTTGCCTCCTTCCATCAAGGGAAAAGTGTTATTCTCATTCGGCTCCTTAACCACTTTCCAAACAAGTTTGGACAAGAAAGGTCTCCCTTAGGAAGATTGTTTGCCTCCTTTTGGAGCTCACATCTCCAAGGTGTTGTACTATCTTGACCATTGGGAAATATACAAGTGGTTTGGCTCACATTGTTTGTTGGAGTTTTCATCCTCTACTCCCTTTTCCATTTTATTTAGTTTTGTTATCATTTTCTTTTCTTTTCTTCGGATTCTCTAATAATATTTTGCGGAATCACTTGGGTCACAATCCACCACCACAAAAGGGCTCCAAATATTGAGGCTTTATTGTAGACTACAAGGCCTAAACTTATTCAAAAGTGGGAAGGCACTCTTGTGCAATATTTCCCACAAAACTGTCATTGAATTTGATGATGAGCTAACTACTAATGTATGAGTGTTAGAATCTATAGAGCTAAGAGATCCCATTTGAATGAGGATACCCTACTCATGAGTAAGTATTTCAGCAATGGAATCAAAAGTAGGAGGGCCTTTATTTCAACGGCTTCAAATGCCCTCACCTCTTGAGATAGAATGCTTATATTTGTGACATTGATAGTTACCAAAGTATGACCCAGGGAATCTCGATTTGAGTAAATGTGGAAACAAACAATGAATATCATTCTCCTAACTCGGAGAGCATTGAAAATATGAGTTGTTCATCTTTCTTCTTAATATTACAGTCCTTCAGCTAAAGCTCGGGGGATTTGAACTTGGAAATAAAGTCTTGAATTTTATCAAAATTATTACAATTTAGACTAATGAGTTCATTTTCTAGTTGATGGCCATAAATCACATCTCTTTTACCAAACAATTTTTTAGGTTGATTCCATGTTTCATGGGGAGTGTCTATGCCTTCCAAGTGAAACTAGAGTTCAGGTGAAAGAGAGATACAGATTAATCCTAAGGCTTCATCACAATGATTATTCCATTAAGGCTTCTCAACATTTTGAGTGGGTTGTTTCTCTGATCTTGTGGTGACTCTATATAGACCTTTACTCCTAAGTAAAACAACCAAGGTTAATTTCTAGCTAAAATAGTTGTGAGGAGTTAAAACAAGGATTGCCAACTTATCTACCATAGTAACGAAAAGAAGATGCCAAAGAAAGATAATAGAGATCACCAGAAATGTGATTGATGGTGAATTCAGGTAGTAGCTTTTGAACAGAGATGCTCACAGCAGGGAGTAGAGCAAAGATGGAAGAAGGAAACTTGAGATGCCCTACAAAAATGTCAACCCCATAATAGGCAAAGGAGATGGACGAAGCTAACACCATGGTACTATGATACCATGTGGATTTAAACAATACACAATGAGATCAAAACTAAGTTAATCTCCATAAAAAATAGAAACAATAGAGAACTCGAACACAGAGAAAAAACATAGTCTTCTCAAGAGCAAAAAAAAACATACATTATATTAAAAATTAATTGTATATAAATCAACATAAAGACTACTAAATAAAAAGAGAGATAATCTAGCATTTAATGTGTTTAGTTGAGAGCTACACCAATCAAATTTACTCACTGAGGTGAGCTTATTTGTAATGTACACCAACAATTTTCACCATGATCAGATGCTAGAGAGACATGCCCCTGAAAATGTCAAACACCTTCTACACAAGAAGGTTAGATACAAGTAAAACAAGAATGAGAGGCAACTTCTAGAAACATGATGAATAAACTAAGAAACTAAACCCTAATGTAATAAAGGTAGGAAGCTAATGACAAGAACTCGAGATGAATAAAACTGAAATTCTCACTAATGATGAAAACTTGTAGTACCAACCCGACAGATTTGTAAATCCTCTTTAAAAAAATAATAGAAGGAATTGACTTACAAGAATCTTTTCACTTTGTCACTGGGTGTATGCACTTTCTAAGAAGACATGCACATGGGTATGTGCCTTCTACGAAGGTTGATCGTGTACATATGCGCCTTCGTCATCTGCAAACTACATATTTATTTAAAACTATGTGTATGCTCTTTCTAAGATAACAAGTTCTATGAGTATGTTCCTTCTGTAAAAGATGATTATGTGGGTACATGCCTTCACCATCTTCAAACTAGGTACTAGTATATTACTGCAACGAACTGCAAATCCACAAAAGCCAAATCCATTTAAACAAAAACTTACAAAAAATGAACTAGAAACAAAGAAAGAACCATGTCTTCTACAAGAGAAATAAGTTAGTATACAATGGACTTGAGCTTCAAACCAAATATATATATATGTATTTAAAAAAATATGAAAATTAAATAATGAAAGTTAGAATTAACCCTAAAAACAAAATTAAAAAAAAAATGAAACAACACAACCCCACACAACTAATATAAAAAAAAATCAAAATTTATAAAAACAAATTAAAAAGAAATTATAAAATTGGGAAAAAATATACTTAAAAAATAAACGAAAATGAACATTTGTTAAAAATTATAATTTATTTTTTAAATATTTATAGAGCATGCGCATGGTCATGTTGCTGCGGGAGAGGTTTCTCTATATTTGGCCACGCAGAAATGAGACAGACGTCTGTTCAATATTTCATACAGGGCATTTGCCGGGATGACAACTAGATCCATGTAGGTTCAGGATATGGGATTCGTTTACCGCGTATTTGGTAAATGAAGTTTGGCGCACATGGAGTTTGAGTGAACCCCGTGACTTACCATATATCTTGTCATAACAAGATAAAATTCAAAACTAATCATTTGTAACAATTTTAGTGGATTAACGTCATTTTTTATTTGTAAGATATTTTCTGTCCTCGAGCCCAGGACTCAGGCAGATTTTTCTAGTGGACCGTCGTCTAGTGGAGTGGTACAGTCAATTTGCCATCATCATACGTCTTCATCAATAGACAACTGGCCATTCTCGACAAAGTTTGCTCGGTTGGATCACAACTGCCCTCGCTGAAAGGAACGAAGCTGTAAATGGGACCATTTGGATTTTTCTGCTTATTTTTAGCTTAAATATGGTGAATTTAACTTACAAAATTTTGTATGTTTTATTGTTTGTCCGGCAATTTTAAGTGCAGAAAAGAAATCACGTGATACCAAAACCCCAAACACTCACACTCTCTAAAATCTAGCAACATTTTTACAGGTTTTGAAAATTCCGTGAAGATTCATGACAAAAAATGAATAAAAAACAGCCGAAAATAAAGGGAAAATCATCCCCTCGAAAAGGAACAATGGATGATGGATCTCTGTTTTCTTGACTAGGTACTATGATTCACGAGCATCACACATCCCTAGATAACTAGTGAAACCATGAAATGAACACACATCCCTAGATAACTTGTGAAGCCATGAAATGAACACATCTCACTTTACAGCCCAAATTAAAATGTGAGGGATTTACCTTTTTGATATTTATTAAAATTATATCAATAAATAAAGATTATATCATATCCTCTTCCGCATAGCAACAAGCTGTCAAAGCACATATTTTATTATTAGATCCTCTAAGAACATAGCTCATAGTGAACATAATAACACTCCCAATATGTCTTTCATGGTCTCAGAAGACTAAGAAACATGACAAAGGAAATAAAAAAGTCGCTCTTCTCCAACCTAGCTTTGAAAGGAATTACTCCTTGATATCATCAACTATGCAAAAAAATCAACTTATATGAAATTATATATATGATCAAACACTATGAAATCGAGGAGAGCAGTAACAAACATGGTAAAGGAAATTAGAAAACTTGCTATTTTCCAACCTAGCCTAGACTTGGAAGGAATTACCCCTTGATAATCATCAACCATGCAAAAACACTCAACATATATGCAATTCTATATGAACGAACACTATGCAATCAATGAATCCGTATCTTCTCTAAATAGTTTCATACTAGTGAGCATGTAGGAATGAGGATAACAAATTCCTTTGATGAAGTACAAAATGCAAGCAATAAGATTCATATCATTCAACCAAAACACCAACTCCAATCTCTCCAAAAAGGACCAAGCATTCCAATGTTCAATTTATGCAACTCATCCTTTAGGATAATCCTACAAAGCTCCAAAGTCTAAGGATGATCAAAAGAAAGGAGACCATTCTCTTGATAAAGAGCATGTCACTCCCTCAAAGATTAAGAGATCAAATCCTATAAATCGCCCCAAAGAAATATGTTGCTCCTGCTCAATCTATGAGATAAAAAATATGGTATCTCTATCACACATGACTCATGCACCCTCGAATTGCAAATGGGACGATAAGTTAAAGCCCAACCTAGCTTTCTACACTCCCACTACCAATCAACTGAACTAGAAACCATCTTCCAAGCAACCTAGATGATCCAAAAACGAGGGACGATACATCTAAAAGAGAATAGATGAGATGATGTCACATAGTCTAAGAGAGCCTTAGTTTCTACTTAATTATTGTATCAAAATCCACCAATACTAAAATAATATATGCCAAGTAGTTGAACCATCAAAACATCGCACCACCCAATTGGTTTCCAGAGACTCCCTTCAGTGACAAAATTAATCAAACCAAGCCACCTTATCCTTGGGAATTGTACCAACATCCCATGGCACTAAGGGAAACCCTATATCTCCACCATACTTCGACCACTGATAAGATCTCAAAATATGCTCAAGCTACCAAAATTGAGTTGTGTTTGGAAATTAGGACACATAATAAGAAAGAGATGCTTGAAGAATACAACCAACAACAATCAACTTCCATATGAATGGAAGGTCCTTAAGCTACTAGATATGAATCTTACTCTGCAATTTTTGGAAGCACCAATACCACATGGTGATTATAGACAACCCAACTCCAAAAGGAATCCTAGTATATCATTCAATAACACCAGCTTGAATATAAGACCAAACAATAGGGATCCAATCTTGGGAGGGTATCTAAACCTACTAAACAAAATTAAGTTTTATGAGAAGTGACTATGGAACAAAAGGAATAGCACAATGAATCTAAACAAGCAAGGGTACCATCAACAAATGCATTTTATTCTCTTAACATGAAGAGAAAAGATTCATCTGCAAATTAGTTGTTAACCATTTTCGAAATATCCGAGATAAGCCTACAATACATGATCCATATCATCTACAATCAAGATATTTAAATAAAAGGCCAAAGGACACCCCTAATAAATATAATGATTTAAATAAATATAAAGAAGAAAGGACTTGTTGACCAAAACAAAGGATGACACATTGGTGAATAGTGTTCAACATGGCAACACATTGAAGGCCAAACTCCAAAGAGATCAACCTGTCATAAATTAAAGACTAGTCAACTAGGTCATAGACTTTGTCAAGCTAACTTTTCAATATTAAAGTCTACTATTGAGTCTCCCTTTCCCATTCCATATTCTTCCATGTAGAAACCACGATGTAAAGAATGAATGTGCCTTGAACAAATCATGTTTTCTAATAACAAACCACATACTTTGTCACTTAGTGTATTTGCAATGACAAATACTTGGCCATAACTTAAATGAAACCACGGGAAAAGAGACAGGTTTCTAGTAGCCAATGGAATCCATCTTTGCATTCTTTGGCACAACCTTGATCATCTCTTGGTTGAAAAAGTCAAGCAATCAATAAGTAGAAAAAAATTTAAAGTCCAAAGAAAAAAAATCAATACCAATAGCATCCCACATGGCCATATGAAAGTGACATTGAAATGACATGCATATACATGAAGAGTTAGCATTCTTCGTAGAAGACAATGTATTAAATAAAATTATTCCTAAAAATATTATCTTTCTAACCTATTGCTATAACCATGTGAAACCTTACAAAGGACCATATGGCCCCAATCATTCGTAGTATCCATCACCCCATTTGTCAAAGAATAATCAGAAAAAATGTTATAAAATGTGGAGCTAAATATACCTCTAAGCTCAACGAGGCCCTTAAAAGAAGTCCATTAGTGTGACACAGCCCAAACACCCTCTCCATTTCCTCCTTCCAATTGATAAAATCAAAATTAAACTTAGAATCCTTATCTCCTCCCTAAATCCACTAAAGATGGCAGCCAACCAAAGAACCCTTGTCTAAGTAATCCTCATCCTATCAAACCACCATCTCCAAGTTTACAACCTTCTATTGATGGGTCACATGAGGGATATCCTATTCAAGAAAGGTGTCAACCTCCTCAAGTAATTACTGATATAGATGTAATTCGTTGTTATGATTCCTAGCTAACATCCTACCCCAACCTTTGATTAACTTAACAGTATGGCACACTACAACCTCCCACGAAATAATCCATCCCTGGTCCCCAATTATCCATGGGAAAATATTCCATAGTCTCTAAACAAAGGCCAAGGGGGTGAATTAACATATTGTCTTAAGGAAATTATACTATGAATCAATAAATTATCTAAACATGTCACATATATAAAAGAACATCAACATGATGAGGTTATCCAGAGAAATTCAAATCCTCCCACATCCCATAGAATCGATCCAGTCAAGATGGAACCCTATCAATACCTTGTTGGTAGTTAGACCAAGTATACCAACCTCCATAATATATCCCCTTCCACTTCCAATTGGGTTCAACAATTGAAAGAGTATATCTGTAAGGACACCAAGCAGACTTCTTTAAAATTTATACCATTGATCTTGAAAACCCGCTTTACCCCCATCCCACTCCACCATATTGAAACTCCCTTCAAAAATCCACTCTACAACATGAAGAGATTCATCAAATCCCACATATGTCATTGCTTTGGCCTAAGATTAGGAGCATAGACTACCTAGAAACCAACCGCCCAATCCTGAATCAATATTGTGACCCACACACCTTGATCATTTGAATTGAAACTAGATGTAACTAAAAAATTGCAAAGGTGAAAAGAGAGAAATCGCAACACCTCCAATCCATTGACAATGCTTGAAAGTCCTAAAACAATCGTTCCAACAATTATTCATTATGTTAAAAAACTTGAAACCATCAAACTTAATTCCTAAATAAAAATCACATCTACTCATACACGTTGGAGTACACTATTAGGGTCATACACCAACCCCCCCTATTTTATTAATGTACAAAGCCATAAGGCCCATTAGATAATTAATGGGTAGTAACTTAATGTAAAAATTATCTCTTTATTGAATACATGTCCCTATGTGGTTGACCCTCAATAATAGAAGGACCACAATTAATTGGGGTGTTGGCTATTAAAGAATCATATATGGAGTCACAACATATGTAATGTTTGTCAAGAACTATTATTTTATTTGGAGTTTGGCTCTTGGAGGTTTCCCCCTTGAAGAGGCAAGTGAACATAACTATCTATTTTGAATTTCCCTCATACAATATATTGTTTTTTTGGCTTTATCTATTCTCTCTTGTGTTTTTCTATATTTGATCTAAATTGCTAGGTATAAGTATACTATAAGTAGTATCATAACTCTTTCTTAAGACAAAAATGAATACTTTTAACCCTAAGGTTTGACTCCTTCAAATAAATTATCTTGAAATTTTTGCTCCAAATTTCTTGTTTGTGATGTTTCAAGGTATGCACTTTTAGGTTACATAACTCTTTCTTAAGACAAAAAAAGAATACTTTTAACCCTAAGGTTTGACTCCAAATAAATTATCTTGAAATTTTTGCCCCAATTTCTTGTTTGTGATGTTTCAAGGTATGCACTTTTAGGTTACAGTGAGGACATAAAAAAATAATGTGTGTAAACATTTCAACTTCTAGGCTCATATTCTTTCGGAGATACACATTGTGTAAGTAAAGTTTTTTGGTTAGTCCAAAAGTTTTGGTTTCTTCAAATTAATCATCTTAGACATTTTGCTCCAAAATTTTTTGTGTGACTTGAGGGTCTTAAATTTTCAAGTTACGGTGAATACATAAGGAAGTAACATGTTTCAAAATTTTATCTTTTGGGTTTATATACTTTCATAGATACACGTCGGCCATGATAGATTATAGTATGACTAAGTGAGGTCAGTTGTCTCGACTCCGAATGCAAGACCATCTCAAATGAAAGCCAGTGTTTGATCAGTTAGCGTCAAGAAGTTGACCACTTCAGCCGATCAGAACCCCACCATTCCAGTCGATAGGCAACCAATTGAATGAGAATGACTATTCATGAAGTCGCTTTGACAATTGTTCGTAGACTTCCAGTCGGCCAAAACAATGGTTTTCTAGACCTGCGGATTATACACCACCAAAGAAGAGGGACGTGTATTCTATCAACTACCACCCGTCTCCTCAAGTAAATGGTATAAAAAGGTTACATGTTTTAAATGTTGAAGGGTATAGGGGTAGTCGCTGAATGCAACATGGAAGGGTTTGGTAGAAAACAATGGTAAAATATAGTGGGATCATTGTGTGGTGTTAAATTTTTGTCAATGGTTAAATGTGGTTGAGTTTTGTCACCTTCCCATTCCCATTCCCTTGATATCACTTAGGTTGAAGAGTTCGTATCTTAATAGACGAGTTATTTGGTCGAAGCTAAACTGATGTAATGAAGACAAGAATATTTCATTGTATAAGGTAATCAATGTCGAGTTGGGTCAAAATCAACTGCTATATAATTTTGGTTGTGGTAGGGTCCTACTAATGTAAGGTTGTGGTCGAAGTTATGTTATAAAATTTTGGTCAGATAAGTGTATTATGTGGTCATGGTTATATTTGGTTGATGAGTCATTTTATTTTGAGTTAAGTTAGTCATTGTTTTGAAGTCGAGGGGTTTAAACGTGAGTCTCTTTTGAGGAAGGTGATCCCCTCTATTTTATGTAAATGAAGTTGGTCTCTTGAAAACCATTGTAGGTTGAGTTATGTTAAGTCAGTCGAACTACAAGCAGTCAGTTTGGACCGTGATGAACAACCAAGCATGCACATTTTAACTTGTAGGCATCATTCAATTTCACGGCAGCATAAGACATTGAGAGCATTCAAGTAAGCAGAAATCTTATACCAGACAAAAAAAGAGCTTAAACAATGACGTAAAGGACACTTGAAGTGAATAAGCCCCCACCGGTATCAAAATGTTGAAACTGTTCCTGGGTTGTGACCTCAGAAATCCAGAAGGTAGAGAGATGGTGTGGAATGTAGAAGAGCCAAAAGGCCCCACATGCCTGAGCCGATGGAGAGGATTGCCGACCAGATGAGCCGAGGTGAGGCTTTAAACCAAAATACCTCATTGTGGAAGGGGAAAGTCGATTGCCATTGTGAGAGGGTGCTACTTCGACGACCTACTACAAGATTGAACATGCATTAGAGGAATTTTGGGGGTCTAAAATGGGCCTCCTAAGGAAAATAATAAAATAATAGTTAAAATAATAAAATAATATTGATTAATTTTGGAGGAAGAAAGAA
>LPNX010118304.1:41229-119747 GCA_001517045.1 Pseudotsuga menziesii
TGATTGACCACCTTCCTATTTTCATAATGGAGCTTATGAGGCTATGGAACAACAAAATAGGAACCATGTGGAGTATAAGACATCAATTGTGAAGTTTATCCATGAGTGAGTAGGATCACGAAAAGAAAAGGTGGTTAAGTTGAAATGTGTTGTTTGTTGAGTGAACCTATAGGGTTTTTCAATTGTGTAACCTTGAAATTTGAACCAAAAAATGTAATATCGAGTATAGACTTTTCGAATAATAGTCCAAATAGGGCCAATGTTATGGAAATCCAACCACTAAAATATATGAAAGTTTGGAATGCAACTAAAACAAGTGACATAGTTTCAGAAACCATGGGTTTGTCAACTAGCACACTTGGGGCTTGAGGGGTGTTTTATGGATCCAATGGCGGGGAGGATGGATGTGTTTGCCATACAAATATGTTAACAAATGATTTATAAAATTCATATATCTAATAGTAAGGGTTCAAATGGTCGTTAAAATATATTTCATGAGGCAAGTCAGAAACATGTGAAAAAACATAATAATTAAGAGGTGGTTCATGTAAACTGTTTGAGAATTTTCCAAGGAAGGGATGGATCTTTCTTATTCAGATATATCAGAATGTGCATCTAAATCATAATTATAAGAAACACAAGAAGTTTTTTTTACTAGATCACTCAAAGCATGAAAATGATTCCCTTGGTGAGTAGCAAACTTTGCAGGTTCCTTCTTTCTTGCGAGATCAAGAGCATCATTGTTATGTTGTTCAAGAAATTGATTCATGATGTCCAAATTATTATTCAAACAATATTTCTCAGAATGGAAACCTTTGCTACAATATCCACACTTGATTCTTTCTTTCTTCGTCTCCATCTTCTTGTGATAGAGACCCAGACACATAACCTTATTTGTAGTTGTTTTATTTAGTGCCATGAAGATAGTAAAAGATAAAGATACATGGTAGTCCACGTGGCTAGATCTAGCATGATATTGACTACTTTTCTTATATGTATTTTGCTTCAAATAAATCCTTCGTTCTATGTTATATTCTAAGGAACCTCAAATCTGTCTCCTTATAAAGCCACTCTAGGTTACTTGGAATTGTCTTCGAAGTCACCTTTCACTTCCCTTTTATCCTTAGTGGCCAAAATAGAGGCAAAAATTCATGGGACAAGCCCCACATTAGGGGAGAGTTCTCCAAGCTCAACAATCAATTATGACTCTTCCATATCTTGATTGAGACACACCACCATCTCATCCTATATGGTGATTTATTTTCCTTAAGATGGAATAGGATGCCACTCTTCCAATTCTTTCGAGATGCTAGGTGTCAAGTTCCCAAAGAATTTAGCATTCAAAGAGTGCAACATTGCTTTCATAGAACATGAGTAGCAAAGATTTGGAATGAAATATAATTTTGCAAAGCACTCTCACTATATTTATTGCATCACTCGCAAACAATATTCCTACACAACCTAGAACTCTATATCTAATCTCTAAAGATATGCTTCACTTGATATCCTCTAAGCACATAGTTTCTGGTGAATAAAAAACCTTCAACATAAGGAAAAAAACCCATGATTGTTGGTTTATCCACATCCACAACCCCTGAAATAATAATACTTGCAAAGTCTAAAGTACCCTTTACTCCGCAATTCATACTTGTACCTAAAGAAAAAGAGAAGTCCCCTTCTTTACTAAAAGGAAGAGAGATGGGAAATGCAGATAGTTGCAATGGGGACAATATGGTGATGACCATTCAGATGGTTATGTAGACATGGACTCATTATCTAGTGCACGGGGAGGTTGAACATGACCTAGTGTTTTCATAAAGTATGCAAATTTAATTTCTTACAAAGATATGAATAAAATTGTATATTTTGTGATATATAGATAAAACAAATTATTTTCACTTATTTAATGTAAAATCTAATTTAACATAATATATATAATAATATGTAAAGAAATGAAATAAATATATTTATAAATCACCAAAATTATAACTTTGCAATTCCAATTCCATTCATTTCATTTGTCTTCCATGATATTGAATGCTATTGTTTGCAAGAACGATATATTGCATGCCACGACTTTGAATGCTATTGTTTTCAAGAACGATATATTGCATGCGATGACTTTGTTAAACATAGGAGGATGTTTAAATTTTGTTGCATTGGATAATGGCTTAAACACCCAAAACCTGATTTGTAGTTGTTTTATTTGTGCCTTGAAAATATAGTAAGGATAAAGATACATGGTAGTCCACGTGGCTAGATTTAACATGATATTGTCTACCTTTCATATATGTAGTCCGATTCAAATAAATCCTTTGTTTTCTTTTATATTCTAATATTTAAATTTCTGTCCCATATTTTGTTTCAAACGTTTTTGTGTGAAGATTTTTAAAAGCCATGATTTTTTTAAAATTTTGCTTTACCATCCATTCGAAGATATACAGGTTAATTGTAAAAACAAGGAAGGCTGCTGAGCAGCAAGTCCCTGCCTAAAGTTTCAACATGCCTAAAGTATACTTTTTGCTTTCTGTCCATTGAGAAGGTACGTAGCACCCCATCTTATATTGCTTTTCTGTCCCATTCTCTCTAGATGAAAAAGAGAAAGACACGGAATGGATGAGATCTGTTGTGCTTTCTTTTTGAGACCCGATCCCTCCGGGCGCACTCATTACATGCCTTGCCTCAAGCAGGCTGGTGAATTGTCATTTTCCTGTAAAATTGTTTTTGTTATTTTCATATGTATGCTATGTGAATTGTCAATTTGCTGTAAAATTGTTTTTCTTATTTCCATGTGCATACTTTGTGAATCGGTAGTAGCTATGTAAAATGTCAGCAGCCATCGTTACTATATTAGTGGCATCCATATGAGAACTGAATTTAATAAACATCTATAATAAAAAAATGATATTGTATTTTATTTACATCATAATGGATAATGTATTATTTACATAATACGATCCCTCATAAACAAAAATGGATAATGTATTATATACGTCATATAATGTATTAAATTTATATCATACGATCCCATTTTCATATAATGTATTAAATTTATATCATACGATCCCTCATAATCCCATTTTCATATTTCAGATCTGCTTTTTGGTCCAACGGAGTGCAATACTTGGAGCAGACCGCAAAGAATTACTAAGTGGGGGTTCTATTGGGTGGAATAATAATAGAGCAAAAGCCCCAGCAGCCATAGAAACCCAATGCAGTCCAGCAGTCCAACTTTGAACTCCAAAGGAACTCCGATTCAAGGGTAGATTCGGCATGTTACTACTCCTCGAATTGCTTGTCTCCCTAGGCATAGAAGCGCAGCTACATGCTATCAGATAATGAAACGAGTTTAGCGAATGCCATCTCTACTATACTAGTGGTACCTACCTGGTGGACAATCTCGCCATGGTCCTTCCAGGCAATTTCCAAGCTTCCATAAAGTCAGTCCCATACACATCCATTACTCAAAGGCAATCCATTGTTGTTGGCTTTCTCAATTAAATGTACCCTACATTTATATCTTCATGCAATGTATACGATCTTTATGTCATAGTTTTTATGATGCTTTGGAGGTGCCTTGTTTAAACTAATAGTTGTTGGAAAAATGTAATTACTCGCAGATCTCTACTTGGCTTCCAACCGACTCTGTCAGAGTCTGTGCAAGCCACGATCTTGTCTGTCAGTCTGACAAGAAGGAAAAGTCCACAAGTAGGCAGCGTAATTCAATCGAATTTATTTCAGAAGCTAAGTTATTAGGTAGATAGTTATTGCAGTGTTTAATGGAAAGTAAATCGGCCTATGCTGAAGCAATTTTCAGATTGCCTATAAATAGAAGAAGTAATTTGTAAATAAATAAAAAAACATAGGAACACAGACACAAGAGAGACATTAGACAGCAGAGGAACTCCGGGTGAGAAAGAGAAGTCGAAGCTCAAGCTTCTGTGCATGTGATTTAGTCGGAGAGCTGAAGCTCTGTGGACTGATGAGTTTGTAACAAACAAGTTTGTATTACTTTGTATTTCCGCATAGTTAAATATATGAAATAGTTTGTGGTTGAATTCATGATTATTTGGCCACACATATTTCCAGATTTACTTCTGTAAATGTCTTTTACAATTACTAATAAGTAAAAGAACAAGAACCCATAAAAATCTCACCACGTGAAAGTTCGAGGTTTTACAGCACTTCGGTCGACCCAAATCTTCCTACTTATTTGGGCATATGTTTTTCATAAGTTATTTGGATTTGTATAACTGGGTAGTTTACTTCATCTTACTCATAGGTAAAAACATTTGTAATTTCTTAAGTCTTTAGACTAAGAAACATATTCTATCAACTTGGTCGCATCTATCAACTTGATCGCAGATAAGTTGATCGCATCTATCAACTTGATCGCAGATAAGTTGATCGCAGGTAAGTTGATCGCAGGTATCAACTTGATCGCAGGCAAGTTGATCGCACCTACCAACTTGATCGCAAGTATTAACTTGGTCGCAGCAACCGAAATGCTCAAAGAAAACAACCGGTTGAAGTGAAAAGTGAATTTTTTTTTTAAATATTGACTGAGCCCTAAACCCAAGTTTAGTCGGCTCGGTTTTGGCTATCTGGTATCAGAGCGAGGTTATATCAGGGCGAGGTTATATCAGCCCAAGGTTTATAACAGCCCAAGATTTTAGGAAAGAAATCTTGTCTTAAAAGGTGGAAATTAATTTTCTACGGAAAGTTAATTAAAAATTAAAAATGGTGTCCACTTCTGGTTCATTGCAACCTCCAAGTTTTACAGGAAAGAATTATGAATATTGGTCTTTAACAATGAAGGCTTTATTCAGAGGACAAGATGTCTGGGAGATAGTTCAGCATGGTTATGCAGAACCAGCAGACATGGCTGCATATAACAATCTCACACAGGCTGAGAAATATGTCTTGAGAGAACAGAGGAAGAAAGATGGAAAAGCTCTGTCCTTCATACATAAAGCTATGCATGAGAGCATACTCCCAAGAATAGCAGCAAAGATTAATGCCAAGGAAGCATGGGATACATTGGAGACTGCCTATCAAGGTTTGGATAAGGTAAAGACATCCAAGCTGCAGATTCTGAGAAAAGACTTTGAATCTCTGTGCATCAAAGATTCAGAGAATGTAGACACATTCTACACCAGAGTTGTTGGGTTGATAAACCAACTAAAATCTCATGGAGAACCCGTATCAGACCAAAGTGTTGTTGAAAAAATTCTCAGAAGTCTTCCCCCAAGATTTGAAAATTTGGTTGTGACCTTAGAGGAACACACAAACATGTCGACATTCAGCATTGATGAGCTGCAAGCTTCACTCATCAATCATGAACACAGAATCAACAGATCACAGACATCACTGGAAGGTGCATTTGCAGCACAGTCATCCATAGGTCGTGGTAGAGGCAGGGGGAGAAACAACTTCAGAGGCAGAGGAAGAAGTTCTTCAAGAGGAGGACGAGGCAAAAGTCCTGCAAATGTCGGTGGTAGAGGAGATAACCAGAACCCAAGTCAGCCAAGTGGCCAGAGGTTTGATAAATCAAAAATTCAATGTCATTAATGTAAGAAGTTTGGTCATTATGCATATGAATGCAAGAAGAAGCAATATGACCAAGGAAGGCAAAGCCCAAGTCAGTCGACCGGCACCAACACTTCGACAGGTGCAATGTTAATGGCATCGACATCTCCACTTGAATGCAATGCTGTTCAAGAAAGTCCACATGACATATGGTACTTAGACTCAGGATGCAGCAACCACATGACTGGTAATTTAAATCTATTTTCCAGTCTAGATACTTCAGTTAAAACTGATGTTACACTTGGAAACAATGTCCAAGTTATTGTCTTAGGAAAAGGCACTATTGAT
This sequence comes from Pseudotsuga menziesii, assembly GCA_001517045.1. NCBI lineage: Eukaryota > Viridiplantae > Streptophyta > Pinopsida > Pinales > Pinaceae > Pseudotsuga > Pseudotsuga menziesii. The sequence continues at coordinate 47,107 of LPNX010118304.1, forward strand.
ATTCTAACCAAACAGGGGGAGAGTAAGTATATTCCTGATATCTATCATGTTGAAGGTCTGAAACATAATCTGTTAAGCATTGGACAGTTGTTACATAAAGGCTACAGAGTCTACATGGAAGATGAACACTGTGTGATCAAAGACAAGCGTCCAAGCGACCAGCTAATAAAAAAAGTGCCAATGACAAGCAACCGCTTGTTTCTATCGAGGATAGTTCCCAACATAAAAGGGAAGACAAAGACAGGAGCTGCATTCAAGGAAGAAAGTGAAGAAACAATCGAGATCCTCGACAAGAGAGAAAATTGCAGCGCTAATTTGCAAGTTGCATTTCAGACAAAAGTTCAGGATGAATCCTGGTTGTGGCATTTCAGATTTGGACATCTGAATTTTGGTGGGCTAAAGCTACTTCACACAAAGAATATGGTGAAGAGATTACCATTGATAGACAGACCAGAGAGGGTTTGTGAAGGCTGCATTTTTGGCAAGCAGCACAGAGAGACACTTCCAATTGGAAAGTCCTATAGAGCACGCACACCACTTGAAATTATGCACTCTGACATCTGTGGTCCAATGCAGACATCATCCATTGGTGACTGCAAATATTTTCTAACCTTTATTGATGACTACTCAAGAAAGACATGGGTATATTTCTTAAAACACAAATCTGATGCATTTGGTTATTTTCAGCAGTTCAAGGCACTCGTGGAGAACCAAAGTGGTCACGGCATCAAGATCTTAAGGACCGACAGAGGAGGTGAATATGTTTCAAATGAATTTCTAAATTTTTGCAAGACCCATGGCATACAGAAACAATTCACTGCACGGTATACACCTTAGCAGAATGGTATTGCCGAAAGAAAGAATAGAACCATCATGGAGATGGCACGCAGCATGTTGGCAGCCAAGCATTTTCCAAATGAGAATTGGGGTGAAGCAGTCGCAACTAATGTATACATTATGAACCGATGTCCAACAAAGAGTGTGAAGAACAAAGTTCCCCATGAAGCATGGACAGGTATGAATCATAGTGTTTCACATTTAAAAGTTTTTGGTTGTATTGCATATGCTCATATTCCAGATGAGTTGAGAAGGAAGCTAGACAAGAAGGGACAGAAATGAATTTGTGTAGGCTATTCAAAAGACACAAAAGCATACAAGATATATGACCCCGTCACAAGGAAAGTGATAATCAGTCGGGATGTTCAATTTGTCGAGAATGAATCATGGGATGGAACTGTCAACATAAATGTCAAGATCGTGTCCAACATCGACAATGATGATATGGAAGAGGAAGTGGTTCAAATACCACATGTAAGTCAACCGGTAGGAGCACCGTCGACTCCCATGACACCAAGACACGGTTCAACACAAGGACCGTCGACACAAGTAGTAGCTCAAGCTACACCAACAAGTACACCAAGAGGACAACAGACTCCATCAAGCATTTCATCGAGGTTGACATCGACAGAACCGGTGAAGACAAGAAGTCTGCGAGAGATATATGAAGGTGGTACACCTAATTCATTCTCTCTGTTTGCATTATTTTCCCTTATATATGATCCACTAACATTTGAAGAAGTTGTTGAAGAAGAAGTATGGGCACAGGCCATGGATGAAGAAATAGAATGCATTGAGAAAAACTAGACATGGGAACTGGCTGATGTACCAAAAGACAAGGATGTAATCAGTGTCAAATGGATTTATAAGACAAAGCAAGATGCTGATGGGAATGTGCAAAAGCACAAGGCAAGAATGGTAGAAAGAGGGTTCACACAGCAACCCAGCATCGACTTCAATGAAACGTTTGCACCTGTTGCACGCATGGATACAGTCAGAACAGTTTTGGCCATTGCTGCACAAAACAAATGGCATCTTCATCAAATGGATGTCAAGTCGGCATTCTTGAATGGCTATCTAGAAGAGGAAGTATATGTGGAACAACCACAAGGGTATGAAGTTCCAGGTCAAGAGCACAAAGTGTACAGGATGAAAAAGGCACTCTATGGTTTGAAGCAAGCTCCTAGAGCTTGGTATAGTCGTATTGATTCCTATCTCATTGAAAATGGATTTCACAGAAGTGAAAGTGAACCGACTTTGTACACCAAAGTCGATGAGCAAGGTAAGATGTTAATTGTCTGCCTATATGTAGATGATTTAATATTTACTGGTGATTATGGCATAGCAGATTTTAAAACAGTCATGGAAAGTGAATTTGAAATGACTGATCTGGGGCTTATGAAGTTTTTTCTGGGCATTGAAGTTCAACATTCTGAAAGTGGTATCTTTAAATCACAGTCTAAGTATGCAAGTGAAGTTTTAAAAAGGTTTAACATGTCTAACTGTAAGACAGCCCCAACACCAGTAATAACAGGTTTAAAATTGAGCAAGGATGATGAAGGATCCACTATAGATCCTACGCTGTTCAAAAGGCTTGTTGGCAGCCTTATGTATTTGACAGCAACAAGACCAAACATTATGTATGGTGTAAGTCTGATCTCAAGATTCATGGAGTCACCAAAAGACTCACATTGGAAAGTAGGTAAAAGAATTCTGAGGTATGTAAGTGGCACAAAAGACCTTGGTATTATGTATTCAACTTTAGAAAATTTTAAACTCATTGGTTACACTGACAGTGACAATGGAGGAAGCATAGATGACAAGAAAAACACATCTGGATACACATTTCATTTTGGTACAAGTGTTGTTTCATGGGATTCAAAGAAACAGCCCATAGTAACTCTATCTTCAGCTGAAGTAGAGTATGTTGCAGCAACAAGTGCTGCATGTCAAGCTCTCTGGATGAGAAGAGTCTTAAAAGACTTGTCACAGAACCATCAAGAACCAACAACAATCTTCTGCGACAACAATTCAGCCATAGCATTATCAAAGAATCATGTGTTTCACAAGAGAACCAAGCACATCGATACAAGGTTTCATTTTATAAGAGAGTTGCTAAACGACAAGGAAATTTGTTTGGAATTTTGCAGGTCTGAAGATCAACTGGCCGACATCTTCACAAAGCCAATGGAAAAGGACACATTCCAGTATCTGCGTAGTTATCTTGGAATGACAAGTTCTCCACAGTGAACTTTGTCATAAACAGAGCATGTCTAAGCTCTGAAACATTTTGTAAATTTTGTTTTAAGAACTCCATCAGCTTATAATTATGGGGGAGTGTTGGAAAAATGTAATTACTCGCAGATCACTACTTGGCTTCCAACCGACTCTGTCAGAGTCTGTACAAGCCACGATCTTGTCTGTCAGTCTGACAAGAAGGAAAAGTCCACAAGTAGGCAACGTAATTCAATCGAATTTATTTCAAAAGCTAAGTTGTTAGGTAGATAGTTATTGCAGTGTTTAATGGAAACTAAGTCGGCAAGTAAGTCAGCCTATGCTGAAGCAATTTTCAGATTGCCCATAAATAGAAGAAGTATTTTGTAAATAAATAAAAAAACACAGGAACACAGACACAAGAGAGACATTAGACAGCAGAGGAACTCCGGGTGAGAAAGAGATGTCGAAGCTCAAGCTTCTGTGCATGTGATTTAGTCGGAGAGCTGAAGCTCTGTGAATCGACGAGTTTGTAGCAGACAAGTTTGTATTACTTTGTATTTCTGCATAGTTAAATATATGAAATAGTTTGTGGTTGAATTCATGATTATTTGGCCGCACATATTTCCAGATTTACTTCTGTAAATGTCTTTTACAATTACTGATAAGTAAAAAAACAAGAACCCATAAAAATCTCACCGCGTGAAAGTTCAAGGTTTTATGGCACTTCGGTCGACCCAAATCTTCCTACTTATTTGGGCATATGTTTTTCATAATTTATTTGGATTTGTAAAAGTGGGTAGTTTACTTCATATTACTCACAGGTAAAAACATTTGTAATTTCTTAAGTCTTTAGACTAAGAAACATATTCTATCAACTTGGTCGCATCTATCAACTTGATCGCAGATAAGTTGATCGCATCTATCAACTTGATCGAAGATAAGTTGATTGCATCTATCAACTTGATCGCAGATAAGTTGATCGCAGGTAAGTTGATCGCAGGTATCAACTTGATCGCAGGCAAGTTGATCGCACCTACCAACTTGATCGCAAGTATTAACTTGGTCGTAGCAACCGAAATGTTCAAAGAAAACAACCGGTCGAAGTGAAAAGTGAATTTTTTTTTTTTTAAATATTGACTGAGCCCTAAACCCAAGTTTAGTCAGCTCGGTTTTGGCTATCAATACGTGGAATCTGTGGTTTATGGTCCTCTAACTATAAATTGAGTTCAAGTTTGAATTTGAATTTGAAATTGAAATTGATTCATATTGCTCAAGGCAGCAAGCCTGATTGACATGACTGTAATTCAAAAGGAAACAAATAAAACGGAAACTGGCACAAAAAGCAGAGCACTCACTCACTCATTAGACTGCGACCATGACAGATCTTGACAAAACCCTTTTTGCCATGACCCAAACTAGCGATAATTGTTGGGTTTTCATAACTATTCTAATGGATCTTGGTAACACAAGCGTTATTATTTCTTCGTTAGCCTACAAGAAGCATCGATTATTCTATTTTTCACCCTGCGCATTATTCTCAGAATTGAAAATAGGGGCTATCTGGATGTTCCAGGATCTCCAGGTTTAATGGCATGCTTCAAAGTCATATCACCGGTCATTTATGGATTGAATTGTGGGGAGACCTAGAGGAGGAAGGAGCACATTTCGGTGTAGAAGATGTTGTGCTATTTGTTAGAGGATCAACAGCCATCAGCAGTCGACTCGTTGGGTTGGCGAGAGAACGTGCTTCAAGCCCAAATTCTGCTCTGTTATGACTCGTGCCACTTGTTGGCGTCATTCCCCTCTCCATTAATAATAGGTCACCCTCCATTCATTAAAATTAAAATAATTCAGATGACTCAATCGAATTTCAACTCGTAATTTGCCAAATCTAACTAACGATCTTATTAATTGGCCTATTTGGATAAATTTTGTAACTATGGTTCATAAATAACCAAACTTAGGCCAAATACATTCATTGAAAAATAGAGAACCAAGCACTAAATCATGATATAAATCATCAAAATAAAATCATAGTGAATTTCCGATCTTATTAAAATAATAAACATAAAGACATAGTGTGTTATAAATTTAAAACTATTAAACATCAACAATAATAAAATTAAAATCAAAATTGCAATTATTGTAAAGTGACCTTGAATTTCAACGGCCTTACGCATAAAGAGTTGTTGTGCGATATAGATCAGATTGAAACTAAGGAGCATCGAATCAAATAGAAACCGGTGGAATGGAGAACATAAGGAGCAACTGAGTACTTTATATTCATCGGACATATTGCATGAAATGTATAAATTTTGTAACTATGGTTCATAATTCACATTGGCTCTTTGCATTTGGTGATATCTAATCAATTATTGTATTTCTCATATCATAACCAAAAAATAAATTTCAATATCTATGAACCATTGTATTTCTCATGTCACACCAAAAATAAATTGTAAAACAGTTCAACTAAAGTAGAATGAATGGTCTCCACATCCACAAAGGAATCACAGAAAAACCTACGTAACAACTCTAAAGCAATGCACAACACCAAGAAAAAATAAAGCCAATGGTGAATAAGATTTGTCTTGGGTTTGTTTGGGCTTTAATGAATGGTAAGAGGGTTGGTGGAAGCCATAAAGACAGGGAAGGATGAATAGGTTTCTCTTTTTTTAAGTTTTCTTGTTTATTTTTTTTAATGTACATGCTGGTCGTATGCAGAACGTATGCGCAGGTGTCCCTCGCATCTTCGGTACATACAGGAATCAGGGATAGGACACGAACTATAGGAGTGGAAACATAACCATGCATCCACTGCAAACCCAGTCGTTTCGCGTAGGGCTGGGCCATACCCAGGACGTACCCCACATACCTAAAACAGCACCCCCGTATGTAGCATGGACCTATCACCCAAACTACAGGTTGGCATACCCATGTAACCCTGGGAGCGACAAATGGAAAGCTGAAAAAGCGAAGATATAATTGTTTAGCACCATTAACATCCACATCATTGTTATGTTCTTGGCAGATATGCTGGAACTACCTACGGTTACGTATTAATAGGCAAGGTTTTGCCAGAACGTTGACCCAAATTGCAGACAATGAGATGTAGAATTGTATATCATATAAATGATAAATATACTGTACAAATCCATCATGGTTATAATCAGAATCTAATCAATAGGACTGTGATTACAACAATGATGAAAAAATATGAGATCTGAATCAATGTGAGCTGAACTTGCCCACTTTTCAATGCCACAACTTGGTACAGAAATCATTGGGTAAAACTTTCAGCCTCTTAATAGAGACAAGTTCGCAGAAAGTATCAACCAGCTGTTGGGCCAAGCTAGCTGGACTGTTTAGAAAAGTGTCAATAAAAACATAGACCATCTTCCTCTGCTTAGTTGTTGCGTGCAAGCTGAACCATGTTAGAAATTTCTTTCTGAACTCTTGCTCTATGTGACCTTCACGTTCCAACCATCAAATGATATTTATGCTATATTCATAATCTTTTTATAGACAACCAGGTGTATCAGATGAAGCTATATGAGAACCATTTCATAAAGCCCCATCACAGTCGTGCAAATCACCATATGTATTTAGAGTCCTTTTCCTTGAGACACCATTTTGTGACTCAACAATAGGAACTTCTCTGATTGGTTGTACAACCCAATTATCCAAGTCACTGCCATTAGAATATGAGTGTCCATTCGTTATTATTCCATCTTTTGGCACATCTAATTTGCATGTGTCAACAGAAAATCAGGATATGAACAATCCAAAGGTAAAACCACCATGTCACTTCTAGCTAATAAACTATACTTTCTCTTACTTCACAGTTTCTTTGAAATTGTCTCCTTAGATTGATTTTCATGATCCTTTTTAAACTTAGGCCAAATACATTCATTGAAAAATACGCCAGAGTGAGATACGTGGACGCTAAAGTGAGAGAAAAGTCATAAAAATCTCAAACGTCCAAATGTCATTTTGCAAGAAGCATCTGTCGAAAATCTCAAGCATTTGTCCATTGATGGCCTTTGCTGAAGTTGGGAAGTAGGGGCGGTTCCAGATTTATCGATGGTACCTCGACCACACTCCGGTGATTCTGCCTTCTGGCCCCTTCGCGCCACCCCCTCCTGTTATAATGAAAGTGCCTACCTTTGTGTATAACCTCGCAGCTACCACTTAGAAGAGTTGTACCCATTATTGCATCAGTGGGAGGCGCACTACTTCTTGGAGAAGGGCTTGTGTGAGCGATCTTCTTTGCAAGGAAGAGGCGGAGCAAAACAGGGATGGAAAAGCCAAAGACAAACATAAAGGCAGCAGATGCAGACGATTTTGAGGTCGAATCGAGATTTCTCTCGAACATATCGAAATTGTTGGCATCTGGCAGATTGATTCACTTTTCATTCAATGAAATTCAAGAGGCCACTAAAAACTTCAGCGGGGCGCACAGAATCAAGGGTTCGGTCTTCAGCACAGTTCTGCACAGAGAAAGAGTGGTGATCAAGCAGATGAGAGGGCAGGTATTGAAGGAGATCAACACCCTTCAGAGATTCCACCAGCTGAATCTCGTCACTCTGCTCGACATCTGCGTGGAAGAATCGTCGGACCAGGACTCGTACCTCGTCTTTGAGTACGCACAAAATGAATCTCTTAGGTGCACAGTCAGTGCTAAGGATTTGATTATGACTTGGAACCAGAGGCTGCAGTCGGGATTACCAGAAACTTGAACAGGAACCATGCGGAAAATGGATCTCTCAGGCGCACGATCAGTGCTGGGGATTCGATTATGACTTGGAACCAGAGGCTACAGTTGGGACTACCAGAAACTTGAACAAGAAGCACGAGCAACAATCAGGTATAACCATCATTTTTCGTCGCCTACATCTTTTATACAAATATTAGAGCCTGTTGATTTCCCTGCTTCTATCTCTTTCTCCACTGAACATTGTTTGTCTAAAGGTGGGATTCCATGGCGACTTTGTTAGCAGCAACCATGGACCGCCAGGTTGAAGAGCCCTCTCTTTGCCCATCTCTCTCAATCAAATATATTGGTAGGTTTTCATGATCTCTCTCATGCCGGCCCTTCTTTTCAGATCATGGGTATTTGGCAATTTCAAGATTAATAATACTAATGTTGACAGTCTGCCTTTAATCTCAGGCTAAAACTATTAAAGTACAGTAGTTTATGTTCTATACAAAGTATAATTTCGATATTGCAACTAGTTTTCTAGTTTTCTATGATGATTTTGAGTGCAGGGTTGTTGTTACCTTTGTTACAACTTTGCTTTCTTGTGTAACCTTTTCTTGTTTGTGGATCCAGCAGCTTCTGATCTGTAGCTTCCTCAGAGAGGGATTTGGACCTGGCAACATGAAGAGGTACTTGGACTTTCCAAAGTTTGATTCTGTTGAGCTTAAGCTTTCCTATAACAGCTTCTCCCTTCCCCATCTGTCGATCAAAGCAAAACACACTGAGTGCAAGCATGCAAAACACTTGCATCTGTCGATCAAAGCAAAACACACTTGTTGCATCTGTCGATCAAAGAAAAACACACTTGCAGTGCATGCAAAGGATAATCATGCCAACAAATGATAATCATGCCAACAGACAGGGGCATTCCCAGACAAACACGTGCACTAAAGCACACCACTCAACAATTCAATGAAGCAAGGCATTTGTGGCAATGAAAATATGTAACATACAATACCTGGCATTTAATGTCAAGAAGTAATGCTAACAAAATGCTAGCATTATTTCAAAATTGCAAAGCAATTGCTCATAGCTTAGATGGAAGGAAAAAAAACCATAGGAAAACAATGACATTTCCCTCTTATTGTCTTATTGCCTTGGGATGAGGCCAAATAAGACCCTCCAATTTGTTGATTGGTGGATGAAACGGTTGGTGGTTAATTGATTGGATCATGAAAAGGCATCCACGTTGATAGAAAGGCAGCTGGAAAGGAAGTTGTAATGGATGAAACGGTTGGTGGTTAATTGATTGGATCATGAAAAAGGCATCCACGTTGATAGAAAGGTAGCTGGAAAGGAAGTTGTAATGGATGAAACGGTTGGTGGTTAATTGATTGGATCATGAAAAAGGCATCCACGTTGATAGAAAGGCAGCTGGAAAGAAAGGTTTACAACTTAGAACAATTTTTTCAAACATGTTTTAGTTAGCGCGCTGATTAATGAAAATGGCGGCAAGCCTATTACGAGAGTCCCTGCTAGCCGGCAGTACTAAAAAGTGTTAGGACTAATAGGACTAATAAGTGTCAGGACTAATAAGTGTTTAAATTTAATGAGATATTTTTCTTTTTAAGATTTCACGAGCCAAAAACATAAATATTTAAATTTGGTCTTCAATAGATTTTAGAATATTTAGTTTTATAGGTAAAGATATAAATTAAGGAGGTGGATCCATAATATCATTTTCTCTGGACAATCTATATTTAAATTTGGTTACAATTACTCAATATAAAGCTCCTTATTCACAAAGTTGTTAGACAATAATTGAAAAAATCCAATATATTTGGCTAAAATTTCTCAATATGAACCAATCTAATATAGCAACTAAGACATATAAAACTTTTGACCACAAAATCAACCTATCAAAATCATATCCACTAAATCTATAAGCCTTATTCATAAGGCACATTCCCAATAAGGAAATCATCACTAATCTAAATAGTGTAATACACTTCTTCCCTACATGCATAGCCCTATCTCCACTTTAAACCATATCTCCATCTTCTTTATCCTTTACCAACATTTTTCCAAAAGAAAACCATCCACTTACACACATATGTACACCACTTTTTATGATTTTCTTCTAGGTAAAAGAATTCTAAAAAATGCGGAATAAAGAAAATGTAAAAGTGTAAACATCTACATCTATGTGTGAATGTATAAATATCAACCTCTATAAAATCACATTTTTCTAAAGAAAGAAAAACATATGTATATATATACACACAAACACACTACACCACATGTACAAACCACATTTTATGATTTCCCTTAATGTAAAGTAAAATTACATAAAAGTGTCAACATGTATAAATATGAAGCTCCATAAAATCAATATTTTTAAAAGAAAAAACATTCATATACACATCACTTTTTAAGATTTTCCTCAAGTAAGGTAGAGTAAGAATAGTTGAAGTGTCAATATTCAAAACACTTATGGGTTCATCTATGAATATAGACCTCCATAAAAATTGGATATATATTTTAAAATATATTATTATTTTTATTTATTTTTACAATTTTTTGAAATATAATTTGGGGTAGATTACTATCTATGTTTTTTCATTTATGGACGAGGATGAAAATATAATTTGGGGTAGATTACTATCTATGTTTTTTCATTTATGAACGAGGATGAAACAAAAGAAGTTGTTTCTTTAAGATTTAGGGTTAGTTACGACTTACGTTTTTTTATCTAGGGACGAGGATGAAACAAAATAACTCGTCTAGGGACGAGAATGAAACAAAATAACTAATAGCTAGTTGATAAATGGATAACTAGGAGCAATGCATGTATAACTCATAGCAGAGGAATATATAACCAACAATTCATGACAGATAACTAGAAGAATGTGAGATAAAAAGAAAAATAATATAAAAAATAAGTTGATAAATTGATAAGTCGATGATAACATATAGCTACGAATGGATAACTTAGAGTTGAATCTATCTTTCATTCCATAACTATCTCTCAACTATTTGATCTCTATCTACCTAATCCGACTACAAACTATGTAGATGTCCTCGTTATATAATTACGCCAACAGGTGTTTTTCTCCGAAATCCGGTTTTGAAAAGGACTGTACAGTTTTGGTCGTCCCTCCCACCAATATCTTTCTTACGCGTGTCTTCCCTCTTGTCCACTGGCTCTCTGTTTTGTCCGCTGCTTCTCTGTTTTCCCACGTTTTTTTTTGTTTTTGTTAATGAAAGCATGATAGAAGTATTAAATTCCAAATCCGTCTAAATATCAGCAGTTATTATTTAGGATCTTTATAGGAGTCATGTGCAGATGAATGTGTGAAGCCGAAGAGCATCAAGGGTTAGCAGAGTGTACAAAGCTTCACCCATTAATCGTTTATATGTGCTCTCAATTAGAAGAGCTACCAAGTCTGGAAACATTGGAATCCTTGGACGTGTTGAGGGCAAACGGATGTAAGAAACTAAAGAGAATACAACGGTTGTCACAGGTTACAAAGCTTCAACTCTTCAATGTTAGCAGGTTCTCTGAATGAGAAGAATTAAGTTTTGGAACATTGGTATCTTTGAAGGAGTTGTTGGCAACATAATGTGAGAAGCTTAAGAGCATACAGGGTTTGGCGTAGGTGAACAACTGAAGCTATATTCATACCTCTTATTATAAGCTTCCCATGTTCCAACCTCATAGTGAAAATTTTAATTTGTATAAATCATGAGTACTGGAATCCATGAATATTAGCTAACCAGTAAGGTTACTTTTGCATTTAATTGACAAATTTGTATGAATATAGGTATATTCTCTACTTCTTATTAATGAACTGACATCATTTACCGGATTTGGAAACGATATCCCCATGTGGTTGGCTTATAACTCCATGCACTGAAATTTGCATTCAACATTATAGATTTCCAAACGGTAATTTGCCTGTCAATCATGATTTGACTTGTGGATTTTGTAATCCTTTCAACCAGTGTGATGACGGACAATAAGCATTGCACTCATAGATTTGTTTTAGATTTATCAGTCTCTGTTATTAATCGAATCTAATATAAGACCTCTAGACACATGAAAATAAAGGATTTACATTGATAGACATGTTTTGGCCTTGGACATCTAAAAAAGAGGGCCTGTTTCTCTATACATTGAATTACAAATAAAAAGTGTAAATACATAGAACTCAACCGCTGCTGCAGACTTTTTGGGCAATGAGTATTAGGCGCATTAAATTAAAAGCTCAAAAACACACAAAACACAGAAATTCATCTGTGAGCAAGGCAATCTACTTGTTATTCTTTTGCCCTTCCAAAAATGTTATCATAGCACACATCCATTCCCTCCACACCAACCCCCACCCCTCCAAAAAAAACAAAACTCTCAGACTCCACTTCGCATTGTGGGAATGGGTACCAAACACAACCCTCACTTTCTGAGAACCCCACAATCCCCATCAAAATCTCCTACTGGCAATACCATATTGATGCCTTTGCTCTTATTATCCTTGCCTTTGTATGCCTACAAGTAATGCATTGCTAATATCAATATATAGAATGCCTCAGCTCACTAGCCTTATCAATATATAAGGAATATGAACATTCCCTACATCCTAGGAGTGTTTTTACTCTTACTATCATTTCATAACAATAATAACAATAAAATAATTTGTAAACCTTAATTCTTTGCTCCATTTCACTTTTATAATCCATTGCTACGCCCAACGTTTCTTCTCTGCAAATCTGCATAACAGTTACACCCCAATTAGACCCTAAAAAACAAAAGAAATGGATGGTATAATAGACTTGTAATAAACACATGCATCACCACCAGTTGTATTGTTATACATATCTATATTTTCCATTTCAGATCTATTTGTAGAGTCTATTTTTTAAGTTTTTGCTCTCTTATGATACTGTATATACAACATTGAGTAGATGGATCTTACTATTTTTTAAGTTTTTGTTCTCCTATCATACTGTATATACAACATTAAGTAGATGGATCTTACTGTTCTCTACAGAAATATGGATTGTAGTAAATCCAAGCGCTTGTTGACGCATCAGCCTATCAATACATGATAATTTCTATGAAAAAAATACTCAGATTGGATAATAGTTCCAAGAAAACTGAGAACCATTAACATATGAATAGAGAAATACTAGATGATTTAACTTCATTATGATTTATATTTTTTTCCTGCTTGATTATGATCCCCTTAGAGTGTCCACTTTGGCTTTCTGAAGCTTCAACACAGTGACATTCCATAAGCTTGAACACAATGATCCAGCACGGTAAAAACATTCACACTTTGATTTAACAGAACTAAATGAGGATCTAAAAAAAAAACCCACCAATGTACCTCATCACGAGAATTCGAAAAGACATTAGACAGATGCATAGAATCCTTGTCCTCTACTTCATTCTCTGTGAATTCACTCTGCACACAAATCGCAATCATAATATGCCGAATTAATACTGAAGATCAATTTACTTTCACAGGGAAAATGCATCTAACGATTCCAAAACCTATATGCATCAGTACTTAAATTGCATGTGTTCCATGTAGCTATTACAAAATGCTTCGATTATCAATATTGATACATCGAGACCAAAATATAATTGGGTAACTGAATATTGAGAATATTTCAATATATAATTAAAAGGGTATGAAACCATTTTGATCAGCCCTTCTGTGTTGATGATACTACTTACTACTATACCTTAGAGATGCACACAGGCGAGCTTGCAGTGTCTTCTAGCAGATACAGGTCCTTCTCAATAGCATCATTTGATTCCAGTCTTCTATGTTTGGATTGCCTAATCTCAGGAACATCAAGAGAAGTTAATTTCAAATCGCCTGATCATTAAAAGATAAAAGTCTATGAGGACCATTTTGGAACTCAGTAAGTTAGGGCACATCTAAGAGATGATGAGGTCCAGAAGAAGCATCAGAAGCCATGGAAGAGTCTTTCTCTTCAAAGTTGGCATGTTGGTAATGAACATCACTGTTGTTTTTTCCAACATAATCCACAAACCCAATGAGGCTCCTATTATTATAATAACACTCAAAACATTCATCCAAGGATTGATCTAAATACATTGTCCATCCATATTCAAAAACTCCTTGGCTCTCATCAGGAGTGCCATTTTCCACTAAAGGGAAATTATTATCCAATGTGAACCTGCATTTAGGTCCAATGGAAGAACAAACAAGAGGCTACTTGTACTACTGCAAGATGTTGACAAGCATAGACGAATGACTCCGGTCTGTGTTGCCCAACTTAAGCACCTAGGGGGATTCCCTACTACTCAAATAAGGACACAACTAGCTCTCAATTCTGCACAACCCAATTCACATGGATTCCTCAGATCACCAGGTCTCCTATTATTAAAAGAGAAATTAATTGTCAAGGACACATGGACAAGCCCAGTATGAGAAAGCACCTAAAGGAGAAACCATTGAAAAGACAGGCCTTAATGCAGTGCCAGCATATTCTCCTATGAACTCTTCCTAAAGAGAGAAAATTCCCCACTTTCCCTCAGTTAACTGTTTTCCACTAACCACATCTTCTCTTACAAGTTATCAACAATCTACAGATGACAACTTAGAAATAGCACAAGAATGAATTGTGAGGTCCAATGAAATATTAAATCTCCCTGTACTAAAACCTAAAACCTAAACCAACAATTTGCTTAATCTAAATTAGGAGAACCCATTGATGCAAGCTAGGGTGCTCTAAAAAGTCCTCTTACCATCGCCTTAAACACAACGATTTCTGCATCCCGATAGTTTAAGAACCCCCAAATATTTTTTGCCCCTGTATATCAAATTTATCGCTTCTTACAGTTACCACATAATAAATTTTCCACGCTTTTTAATTTATTTTTTTTGAATATTCCTCTTACCGACACAACGATTTCTGCATCCCAAGAGCTCAAGAACCCCCTAATATTTTTAGCCAATGTATATCAAATTTATTGCTTCTTATAGTTACTACATAAGAAATTTGTGGCTTTTTAATTTATTTTTTCTGAATTTTATTTAGCAATTTGTAGTTGGGAGTGGGATTCAGATTCAGATTCTATGTAACAATTTGCAACTGGGAGTGAGAATATTTTATTTTTAGAAAAATCAAAGCTCTCAAATTTGTGGCTTTTTACAGCCACTGATGTAGCAATTTGCAATTAGGAGTATTATCTTTCTAGCAAATCATAGCTCTCAAGTTGGGGATTTTTATAGGCACCTATGTAGCAATTTACAACCTTTTTAGCAAATGATAGCTCTCAAATGTGTGGCTTTTTACATCAAAGTATAACAAATTTGTGGCAAACTCTTTTTACTTCATATTTTATGTATCAATTTGCAAGCTGTGAATTGTTATTTTTATCCAGTTGTAACTGTAATTTTGGTTGTCTGAGTTGTAAATTTACTTCACTTCAAGCTAACTATATAAGCTATAAAACTAAGGAATGTTATATATATTGTTTGTCCAGTGAAAAGCTATGTTCTTTTCCGCTTGAATGCACGAAAGTTTAAGGACCTTTTAAGAATAACATTACACGCTCTGGATTTTCTCTTTGAAACCCAGTTCTATAGACTTCAAATTACAAAAGTGAAAAAAACCCAGTCGAAGATGAAGATAATCTTGTCACCTGGTCTTCCAGACCTATCGCCAATCCACTCCATAAAGCTTTTGGAACATATTTGTTAGTAATTGTTTGTAGTGTTTCAGACAAGCTTGCAAGCATCAAGCTCATGACTTTTTTATTTACAAGTATCCCTTGCCTTGCTAGGGCTAGGGTGTTTACTATTTTGCAATTATGGTCATAGAAGCTACTGCAATAATAGTTTTAAGTGTAGATAATTACATCGATGAATGTATAGGCTAGTACGAGAAAAAAGATTGCATTTTTGGTCTGCCTTTGAAAAAATGTTGCCAAATTCTGTTTGGGATTATAGTTCAGGTTCTAGTGTTTAAAATTACCTAAAATTCCACCTTATTTAAAGTATCAACATCATGCTTCACATACGTTTGCCAGCGTATCCCTTCTCTTAGAGAATGTGCAAGCTCCTCTATTTTATGCAAAATTCAAATGGCAAGATGAATTTCAAGGTGTTTGAAAGAAAACAAAGGCAATCAAATTAATTTGGTTTTGACTATGTTTTAAAGAGGAAAATAAAAAAAAGTATAAACCAAGTTAAATTTCCATCATACTATCATGTTCATAAATTTTATTTCAGATTTATTTATTGCTTGGAATAAATACATACTACTACCGTTAAATATTGTAAATTTCTACATTCAACCGGTTATAAATGTTTTCATCTCTAATGAAGAGCAATTCTTTAAAGTTTATTATGTATTTATCATTAACTTCCTTATCTTGTTTTCTTAGTTTTTCCCTTTCTTAAGGTGTTGTGTATTTTATCTTTTAACCAAATTCTAGATTTTTTACTCGTTAGTGTATTCTTGATTATTTTTTGTTGACACCATTATACTACTGCATGAAAAAAGGAAGTGGGGAAGGACACCTACACCTGAAAAGTACCTACACGTGAAGCCAACAAGAGGTAACAAGAAACTATTTTAAATTCCAATTTTTTATTATTATTGATGCTTCCTGCTCACATTTTCCCTTGAAATTGCTTTTTGCTTTCAGGACTTCTATTTTACTGTCCCCATTATCCACTTGCATTTTTATTTTTTGTATAAATAGGGTCATGCATGCTAGAAGTCTATTAGGTTCATTGCTTCCTCCTTTGCTCCTAATTATATATACGTGTTTAATTCTTATGGCTATTGCAATTGCCTTGATTTATCCCTTATCTTTCCATTTATTTGATCAAATTTTCTTGATATAGAGAGAAATCGTTGTTTACTTCCCTCTTTTCTCCTTGCTTTGACATTGTGTAGGTTCATTACTATTTTTCATTTCATATGGGCATGTGTTTTTCTTCAAGTACAACATTGGTTTGACACATTGCAAAAAAGAAAGACTGTCACTATCTTTAGTGAACAAGGTGACTTTTATGCCTATTGTGAACCCATATGACCTTTTAAACTTATGCATTTGGTGTTCTAGATGTATGTTCATTTGTTACATTCTTTTTATTCAAAATCTATTTAAAATACTTGTATTTTGATTTAAGCTTGCAAGGATTTGTAAATTCAGCTAAGATAGAAGTAAAATGCTACTATGCAAGAAGCATTTTGACTACTAAGTTATGCACAACGAAATAGGTTCATCCAAATTTTATGGATTCGAAATGTCAAGAATGCTCAAATAGTTAAATTAATAGAAATATTATGAATGGAAATGTCATTAAAACAAAATTACAATACTTCTTGTAGATTGTTAGTTTGTTTCTATGAGCTTTTTTTCATTATCCTTTCTCAAAACTTTTTCAACATCCTTTTTATAATCTATATGTGATTTCAATACATTTATTCCTTCATGTAGGGATTGTTTATGCTTTCTATATGTAAATGTGTCTCACCTATAAAGAGTGGTTACATTTATCCTCTTGAATTGTTTTTTAATTTTTTTTTGCTACACTTGGATAATAGCATATTGTAATAACAACATAATTTGAACTTGATAAAATGACAATGTAGGGAGAAGAAAACAAAAGTGAACTACACTATGCTTACATATCTTTTATTGTGTAAATACATTGATGTGTTGCATTTGTAATCATGTTTTTCCACAAAAAGAAAAGGTCATTGGAGAAATATCTCAAGGATTGTGATAGGGATGTAGCTGCTATCATGGCTTTTGTGGCATTTGGATTTACAAAATAGCATACCATGGTTTTTCAATGACAGCACCTCTTTAGTATCCCTTCTTTTTGCTCTTGAAATAAATTATATATACAATTTACAGTTATATATAGTTCACATTATTGTGCAAAGCAAACTCCATTCTAGATTCCCAGACATCAATACAAATTTTTACATGTCTTGATTACATTACAGAAAATTGCACAATGAAGAAGAAATAAAATTGGTAGTACTAGTCAAAGTTAATTTCAAAATATGTATGGTAAAGTTGATTTCAAAATATGTATGGTATTCTTTCTTTTAATTATGGAAATTTAGAATCATCATTGTATAGTTTATGGTTGGGAAAATTTTCATGCCTTCACTGTCATGCTTCGTGACAGACAAGCTTGATGGTTTTAACTAGATTTTAGGTATCACAAACATTTTCTTTGTAGTTAGTCATTTTCCTCTTGAAATGATGCATCAAGAGAATCTCTCATTAGCAACTAAATTAACCATTACATCTTGTAAATAGTTCAATCAAAATAAAATAAAAAATTTCATGTGCATTATCTTTTGTTCTTCTAGCAACTTCTTTTTGGTCCAAACCAATGTTTCATGGGAACCTATTCCACTCCTACGAACATATCCTTAATGTTTCTTGTCCAATAAAAGAGGATGTCCCAGAGAATGTGGCAAACTACTCTCATGTTACATGCATGTTTCTCATAAAAGAATGACGATATGTAGGAAACTCCCTTTATTGGTTTCAATGACATCTAGATGGCTCTTATCTAAATAAGATCTCATGTGATATCAGTTCTACAAGAAACAAAATTGTTACTCTTGTCAATGTTGGTAAACTAGAGCTTACTACCTCAACTTGTGCCCATATTTTGCATTTTCATTTACCATTGATGCAACTATGTCATTGTAACATACAGATGTGCCATCTAAAATCCAAGCTATATAGTTGTTCAACCTGGGTCGGTCTTTGTAGTATGTAATCTCATCCCTTGGGAGTTGCTTATATAGTTTCTCTATATATATTTTATTTTTAATATGTATTCATTGCAATTTGACTATGAGAGAAAGCAGATTTTGCAATATTACAGAGTTATGTGGCATGTTGATTCATTTACTTATCAAAGTACATTGCATTGCATTTAATCTTCCCTTTATGTACCTTCACAACAATACTCACTAGAGAAAATATCAATGCCTAAAAGACATAATCTGTCAATTTATGTTATCAATTAAAATATGAATTCTCCTCATATTTCATTGTCTTCAATATTGCATTCTTGAGAAATTAAATATTGTGTTCTACATTTTTAATTGGATGAAGCCCTGGTTGGAACTTTATCAATACTGAGATCAACTCAATAAAGAAAATTTCTATACGTAAATGATATATATATGTGTGTGTGTGTGTGTGTGTGTGTACATACACACACACACACATATATATATTAAGAAGGGTGTCCTTTCTTATATTTGAAAGTTGTTTAAGGTAAGTGTCCTAGATGAACTACCATTCTTACACACTCCTCGAGCAGTTGTTGTAGCTTTTATACATTTTTTTGCAAATTTTACTTTGTCCCATACATTTTCCATTATATTTCTATATGATGTTCCCTATTTTCTCATGATTAATGAAGTAAATTTAAGATCAATAATAACGGATAATCCCTCCTTTGTACTTTTCTATGAGAACAATGCAATGTCCAATCTCTGCCCCCAAAAAATGTAATAAATATATCACATATCTATTTTCTTTTCAGAATTTAAGGTTGAAGAAAGAGGGACCATGTCACGTCCCCGTCCCTCAACCGGTGAAGAGGACGCGATGAACATCAACAAAGCAACCGGGCAAACCACCCCATGAACATAGACAGAAAACAAATGCTGAAATTGGGAGCTTTAACATGCATCATAACAGGAATGCCAAGCATACAAGAATGCACAGATGCATAATCCTTTAATTATACAGCGGAAACAAACATACATTCCAGCATTGAACATGCTCATCTTTTCACATAATACAGTATATAAATTGCAGAGGTGAAGTAAACAGCAACACTTATCTCTTGATGAAGAATTCACCCGCAACCAGCTACGTCGCTGCAACGTTCCACCCAACCATAGGCCAGCGTGCTCATCAGTCTCTCAGCAACGCTGCCACCCCCGAGTTGGGCATGATTCCTCCGGAATAAGGGTCAATTGCAGGCTTAGACATAGCCAAGGGGACATAAACAACAAACCAACACAGCTGGGTTTCACAGGCTTTCAACAACCAAGCCAAGCCAGCACAGTCCGAAGACTAACCATTGCACTCAGGCAATTACTTAGTTGTCACAGCTTAAACAGGGAAAACGAATTCTGAGTCATTCTTGGCCCTATCGTGGCCAAAATGACTCTCACTTGAACTCACAACAGCCCCCAAACGTAACAGTAATTACATTCACAGCATGGGGAAAACTACATCCCCGAATCTATCAGTGATCACAACTTACAGCAGGGAAAAACGACCCAAATAGCCTGTGAGAGCCAAAAACGTGAATGGCCCTTCACAGTCAATCGTGGATGCAAGAGCACGGCTCTCAGTTCTCCATGTGCGCCCCAAACAGAAGAATACATGTGCGTGGTTAAACAATCCGAACCAGCAAGGAAAGGAACAGACAATGGAGGCCCTGCGTGAGGAAAAACGGCTCTGTTTTTGTCCGTGGATGCACACACAACAGGGAGGACGCGAATTTACAGGTCGTGGGTGCTCAGCAACTCGTGAGGGAGAGGAAGAAAACCTGGGTGAGACCAAAAACGCCCCAAAACCTGTGCGTGAGGAGCCAACAGACCAAAAATCGTGGTGAGAGTCCACAGACTAGGGAAGAGTGCGTGAGAGAGAAGAATGGGCAGACGTGGGTGGAGTGGGCATGTGGGCAAAGGACTGACAGTCCTGCCACACCCACCACCAATGGCAATAACTGCCTCAACCACTCAGCCATAACTCCTCAACCACCAGCTGAGCATTAAAGAGGTTAACAAGGTTGGATGAGACAAAAGGTGACAAAACAACAAAGGTGGTGAGACAACAAGGTAATAAAACATGGGTTTTTCCCCCATAAACCAAGGTTTGACATCCCCCACCCCTTATCCTTTGGAACCATGCCCTTCTCATTCAACGTTGCACTGCCATAGCTGGTTGTGGTTTATTTTAATTGATGTGCGGGTTTACATGATGTCGAATTATAATGTGCCTTATAGCATGACATACCATCGGCAATTATCCCCATTGCCGAAACATACACAACCAAATTGATGGTGGGGCTTTTGCCTTGAGCTCCTCACCATGATTAATTACAATATATACATCATGCAAACGGGGTCAAAACCGGGGACATTACAGACCAATAGGTGCAATCATTGTTTTTTGCTTTTTAAAATTGTCAAAATAAAAATGAAAAGAACAAGCAAATGGGTGTTCCCGGTATTGATTTTGACCTCTTATAAATATATGTAATTTGCATTACCTAATTTAGCATTGCAATATCTTTGGAAATTGTAGAACATTTCAATGTCTTCCTTAATTTGTATCATAGCCCACATTGTTTTAAAACTTTTTAGGTTGTTTGCATAATTAAATTTTCTGATTATATCTTTTAGACATGTAGTCAATAATGGTTATAAAGGATCACATACATTCAAAATGAATTTCAAAGTTTAATAGAAAAAAAAATTGTAATTATGTAACAAGAAAATATACACATCACTATAAATATTAATATGTTTAACTTTAATCTTTAAATTATAAAATACTTACATCTTAATATCTTTTATCTCAATACTTAAAAAAATACTTAAAAAAATTGCTTTAGCCATATCCATTTATTATTACACCCTCTTGGAACAATGGCTAGTTAATAAATTTATCATAACTTATAAATATGATAAAAATATGTATTGCGTAATGTGTTACGTCATGGAACATTCTAACATGAAGACCTGTTACTCTTTCTTTCCGAGTAAAGAACTACATGATCTTACCCCGCACGTGTCCTCTACTAGATTCGTCTCTACAACAGACCAGAAGTCCGCGCTTTTGATACGCACACAGATGCCTATATACCGCCTCCGCTCAGTCTTCACTTTATTTCCATCAACTAATTCCCACAAGCTGTTACTT
This sequence comes from Pseudotsuga menziesii, assembly GCA_001517045.1. NCBI lineage: Eukaryota > Viridiplantae > Streptophyta > Pinopsida > Pinales > Pinaceae > Pseudotsuga > Pseudotsuga menziesii. The sequence goes on from LPNX010118304.1 coordinate 68,835, forward strand.
TACTATGTTAGACATCAATAATCAGTCAGTATTTTTTTCTCAGCACTACAACAAAGATTTTTCGTTAACGAATATGGGGAAATTCCCCGAGTCCGAGGAAGACCATGGCCAATTAGCGTTACCGTACCAAGATTCCGGACAAAAGCGCCCACAATTCAAGGGAATCCGTTTGCGAAAATGGGGAACTTGGGGTTCCGAAATCCGGATGCCCAAAACCAGACAGAAGATATGGCTCGGGTCCTACAAAACCGCCGAGCAAGCCGCCCGCGCTTACGACGCCGCAGTGTATTGCCTGAGAGGCCCCAACGCTAAATTCAACTTTCCCGGTTCTGTACCGGCAAGCATTCCGTCAGCGTTTTCTCTTTCTCGCCGGCAAATTCAGCTCGCCGCGTCTAGATATGCCCGGGACGAACTCCCTTCGAATTCGAGTTCGCCCTCTCCGCACAAGAACAAGAACAAGAACAAGGTGCGGGAAGAGCCCGATTGCCCGACGGAATCATCTTTGGTTTCAGAAACAGTGATACCGAACGAGACTGGCCAGCAGATTTCCGAGGAGTGGGACATGGCGTTGTGGAAATCTCTGTTTGACGGCAGTGACTGCGCAAATCTGGAGAAACTACCGTCGATTGACGAGGCGTTGGGCTTCGACGCCAATCAGACATTACAGGAAGAGGAAGAGCATGATGGGTTTTTCTGGAACTTGTGACGCTAATATACTGAGAGAGATGGAACTTGTGACGCGTTGCTGATTGAGAAAAGCAATATATCTGCATTCTATTATTTTTATTATTATTATTTAGTCGATTTGCTGTTAGACCTGTATTAGGTCATGTTTGACCACCTAAAATTTAATTTTTTTACAACGCTTAACATTATAAAACAGATTATATATTTTATTAAATATATTAAAAACGATTTATCTGCAATTTGTTTGGTGTATAAAGACAACGGTCTTATTCTTTTAATTCTCCTGGGGGTTCCATGTACTCATGTACTTAATGAATTGCATTATTTCTCATAAGTTATTAATATAAACAATTATATATTTGCATTGTTTGTGATTGTCTTTTAGCTTTTTTATCTTTTCGCAATAATGTAGGGTTGGAATTTCATTTCAACTCTATCTTTTAAATTTTTTTTATAGTTGTAACATTTTTCATTAAAAAAATTATTCTTTAATTATGCGAGCATAATTCTTTCGTTAATAATTTTTTAATAAAATTTTAAGCAATAAATATACTATTTTTTATTATATACTTAATAAAAATCTAACAAAATTATTTATCAAAATTAACACAAACCAATAATTGACATCCACCAACATTATGCAATATACACCCACCATCATCCATATTACCTGCAATTAAAATTTGGGATTAAGAATGGGTTTCAAAATTCAACCTCTTAAAAAACTAACAAAAATATTTAATAACAACTTATAGTTAAGTGTGAAGAGTAGCCATGGCATTGTTAGTGGCCAAACTAATATTTTTTTGACATTTTGACTTTTTATCTTCCGTGTCACATAACATTTTATTAAAAGAGTTATCCTTCAACTACGAGGGTAGAATTCTTTTATTAATAAATTTTTATTAAAGAATTTAAGCAATGAAGAAATTTGTTTTTATTATATACTTAACACAAATCTAACAAAATTACTTAAAAAAAATAACACAAACCAATAATTGACACCCACTAACATTATGCAATATACACCCACCATCATCCATATTACCATCAATTAAAATTTGGGTTTGGGAATCGGTTTCAAAGTTGGACGTCCTTAAAAACTTGCAAAACAAAATTAATGATGATTTATAGAAATAGCTAAACTTAAAAAATGAGTTTTGGAAAATTGTTTACCCATTTAGTCTCACGGTCTCTCAAGATATTTAGAAATATTCGACTAAAAAAAATACCCCTCCAACACTGGTGGCCATAAACACTTTATAATAAAAAAAACTTTGTCATAAATGTTAAACTCCCACTAGAATAAATCATTATTAAACTCCATTTTCTAATCCCATTGGGTTTGAAATCTAGCCTTTACATTTTTATTCAATTAATTATATCTAGCAATTGCCCCAAGAAGGTGCAATAATACGCCGATAGGTTGGAGGGTTGGGAGGTAAAGAAGGATGAAAAGGAGAACTAAAAAGGAGTTGGCATGGACCTAGTATTATACCTTGAGGAAATCAACTACAAGCTTTTACAGGGAAGGGAATGATGATCCAACTATAAAAATCCCTTTCAGGATAACACTAATAGTTACATGAATTATCATATCACAAATAAGCAAATCTAAGTCAAATTTAATATACCATATCATAATCAAATTCCCTTGAGTAATACATTAACCGACTTTGTTTGGAAGTATTAACCGGCTATGAGTTGTATGAAAAGTTATTAATAATAAAACGGCCTACCTTTGAGTAATATAAAGTTAGGTTCCTAGCGAGATGATTCTCTTAGAAATAGTGAGTACCACCATCGAGACTGGAACTGGATGAGCCAAAGGTTGGGCCAAATGCTCTCGCCAACTCATTATTTTCTAAATCTTCTCATCCTACAAAATCCATCCTCAAATAGAGCTCTTATATTTTCCCTTCAGTTCATACATCAAACACTTCGATTCTAAAACCATTCTCTGTGTCAAGGGTGAAATGCTTCCATATGTCCGAGTCCTCATGATACCTCTCCAGACGCATGCCCTTTCCCTCAGATCAGGAACTGTACGAGAGTTGATAATACACTCAGGGAAAATGCATAACGTAACAAAGCGCACAAATAACAAAGTGCTCAAAAAATCTAGACTTCCAAAACACACAAGCAAAATCGTTGTCAACACCCTATTCATTCTTCTTATTTGTCTACTGCCTTTCCACTGTTTGGTTTCTCCTTTCCTCTAAGAGTTTGTTGTTTCCTTGCTAACTTTTCTTTAGTCCTCAATGCAAGTTGATACACCTCATCTATTCACCTAAACTCTATCATACAAATCAATGTTGCAAACATCGACACAGGGAAAAAATTGGCATGGTCCAAGAAACATTGTTTCGAGATATCTCAGCAAAACATCAACAAACATCGGCAAAAAATTGGCAAACTTAAAAAATACAAAAATATTCATTTTTTCAAATTTTTAAACATCTAAGGCAACGATAAAATCAAGTAAACACATTGCCACATGAATATGGAAAGAAAAACAATATATAAGATATATAATGTCTAGAGATACATCACACATAAAAAATGGATCATGTCCTGAATCTTGAGTCATAAAAAATATAACAAATGTATCGCATGATCATCATCATGACTCATGAGTCATCTACAATGAAATAAAATAAATAAACTATCGATTCCCTCTACCCCTTTTACCAGAAAAGGTTATCGCTATGGAAATGACCCTTTATCTAGAACTATAAGTAGGCGCCGTTGAGACTTATGGGCCTCATACGAGACTCTGATGTCCTCTAGAAGAAGACCTTGCAAAATGATGTCCTCTATAAATGGGAGAAGGTGGTTGAAACTGATGCCCTAAAGAAGAAGAAGAAGAAGGTTGAGGAGGTGGTCCTAATCCTACTCCTCTACCAGTACAAGTGTTACCACTGAGTCTATCTCCCTCTAACTCTGACCGTGGCACACTCCCAGACTCATTGTAAAACTCCTCTATAGCTAGAACATCCTCATCTAGAGACTTTGTATCATCACCATGATCACTATCAGTATCATGATCAACATTTAGTGAATCAAGGGCTACTTCCATAACAAGCTCCTTAGACTCCACACTCCATGCACCGGTGGTGTCAATCCCATCCAATGAAATGGTTGTCACATCAAATTTTCTCTCATACTGCTTCACCCACAACCTGAGATTGTAGTGGGCATAAACGAAATCATTAAGGCATTGGGTATCCAACCTATAGGAGGATCATAATTATAAAATAATAAATACTAAATTTATAAAATATAATACATAAATTAGAAGGTAAAGTGGCATAAAATTATAAATTAGAGTTTAATAATTTATAATGTATTTGAAATTCTCTAACCTGTTGCATTTTGTGGAGTGTACTTTTTCAAATACACTCCAGTTGCGCTCATAATCGGAATAGATGCATGTCTGGTTGAGCATCCGAATGGAAAGCCTCTGAGAATAAGTACCCAGACGCCATATTTTTCCCACCATGCATCTACAAAGAATTAAAGAAACATAAGAAATGACAATAAATTTTAAAACAAAGAATTAGAAAGAGAAAATGAAATTTGAAACTTGAAAGTTGAAACAAGGTGAAGCTTACTTGGCATTAGGTTGGTCCTGTCATTTATTGCTATATCAAACCCAAATAATCCCATGGCTCTCTTATACATTTCCAACTCTTGGAAAAGCTATCTATGCTCATTTGCACCAGGCACTGTCCTCTGGACACACTTGTAGAATTTAGACATAACCTCTCTGTCAAATCTAAAACCATAGGAGTAAACAAAATGCATGGTTGAGGTATAACCCTACAGCATGAATGGGGTAATGGAGTGTGTTGTTCCATCGCGCATCAATCACCCCACATATCATGCGTTGTCTCTCTTGCCGCTGATCTCCCTTGTCCTCATTATAGGAACAGATGGATTATTTGGCCCTATACATGGCCTCATATAGGTATCCCATTACGAGATTCTCTCCATCAACCAAGCGGAGAACCTTTACCAAAGGTTCAATGATGGTGCACACCTCCTTCGTCGCATTTCAAAAGCTCTTGTCATATGTAACTAGCCTGAATGTTGCTTGCTCCTCTGTTCTAGTGCTAAATGATAAAGCACACCACTCAAGTGAAAGGAACATCACCTACAAGTCTGACATAGAACTCATGAGAGACTAAAGTGAAATAAAGCCAGTGGTAAAGCATGTGCTGGCAGGATGCACCAACTATTTGTCACCTGTGAACCTTCTCATCAAGCTAAGCACCTCTACATGATTGTTTATGAATTTTGTGATGCTTTGTGCTAAATCAATGGTATCCTTGATCCAATCAATCTTTCCTAATTCCGCTAAGATCAAATCAAGGAAATGGATGATGCAAGGAGTCCATAATAGTATAGGATACCTAACCATGAGCATCCTACCAACAACCACATAATTTGGAGCATTGTCCATTATGACTTGGACAACATGCTGCAACCTAATCTCTTGGATCAACTCATCCAACAAACCATATAGTAAAGTTGCATCTTTGATATGTGTGGATACATCCACAGATCTCATAAACATAGTCCATCGCAGTACATCCTGTTAAGTCCCATGATTTTCGAAGCTCCTCCAACCTATGAGTGCAATCGACCTTTTCATTCTGAAGGATGGGCACTCTCAACTACTCATAACAGGGGTCTTAAACCTTGGTCCAACAATAGAAGCTGCCTCAAACATGGACATATAAAACAGTTTCTTGGGAAATTTGAATGGAATAACACCCCATAGCAAGCATCAACCAAAAAGTTTGTTTCCTCTTGATTTCTCCTTTACTTTCACCATGGACTTTATAGAAGGTTGTCCACCAAGTGTGCATCTTAGCATAAATTAAGGTGATGTTTCCAAAGGAGAAGGAATTGTGGACTGTTGTGTGGAGTAGGTATCAATATCTAGACTCGTCCCACTAACCCACACTCCCACTATGAACTTGGATCTTGTAGCTATTTCATTTCTCATGGCCTCCTTGTATTGTTTCTTTATCCCAGTGCCCTCAATTTCTTGTGTGGCCTTAGCAATGAGTTTCGGGGTATGGTTTGGTTGTAAGGACCCACATCATGCCCTGTTATTTATGCAAGGTGGTATTTCAGTTTACTTATCCCACATGTCATTCTCTTCCGAAATAGATTACAAGTGAGAATCTTCCAATTCTGAATGGGTCAATGGGTGTGCCCCACTCCCAAAATGGATCCAAAGTTTTAAACATCTTGTATATGGAAAAAATGAAGTTTGAACCTATGGAAAGAAAAAACATTTTTAGCATATGTGATTGATGGAATTGTAACAAATAACAAGAAATCAAAGATACATTGGGCATTCAAACTTTGATTTGATGAGAGAAAATAAATGCAAATTTTTGTGAGGATTTATAAGGACTTAGGGCAAGAAAAAATTATAAAACATTTGTTTGGCATGCATAAGTATTGCAAATATCATAAAAAGTGCAAAAATATTGTTTAAGAGCCTTTAAAAATTAGTTATGAAGATGGAGAAGTCATTGCCGATGCAAACCAACAAGAATCCCTCTTGAAATAATGAGAAATTATGGGCAAATATTTGTACATACCTTCAACAATGATAACTGTGGAAAAAACTCAAAATGGCCCTTAAGGTCCAATCTTCAAATTTTGATCCTTGATGGCGAAGGAAATGATGCCTAAAATCATCCTTAAGCAAATATGAAGTGTTCTTGGTCTCCTTACCTCTCCTCGCAGTCTCTGTAGTGTCTAAATGAGCAAAAAGACAATAAAAAAATGACTTAAAACCCCTTTTTTTGTCCCTTTCTGTGTGGACTAATTTTTTGTGTCGACTCGCAATTTGCCTTCAAAATATTGAAATTTCTCGGACATCAACGATTTCTCAGCCGTTGTTGGTGACACTGATATAAATCTCGTCTTGAATGGCTGGCCTCATGCCACTCATGTATCTAGCAACTGACTCAAGACCTTCTTGTTTTGTGTTGACCTTATAGACAATTTATAAATTTGTATGTATACTCTTTGATGAGCATCTTCTTTGTTTTAAATTCAGCAACCTATGAAACAAATTCGATTCAAAATCAAAGGAAAAGATATTTATTTTCAACTTGGCCACCACCCTGCACCAATTATTGATCTTTTCTCTTTGTTGTGCTAGTTGATCTAACTACAACTTCTCCCACCATAAAGAGGCATGTCCTTTCAACTTTGTGCATGCAAATCACACTCCTTTGGTGTCTTCTATTCATTCAAACTCAAAGAATTTCTCCATTTCATGTCATATCCAATCAATTAGCACATCTGGATTTAGGTTTCTCAAGTATGTTGGGGTATGCATTCTAGATCCTCATTTCAAATTGAAGATAGCTCTTATTATCCGGTCTTTAGGGTTTCAAGCTCCTTCCAACATCACATATTCTTCTACTTCACGTATTTTATCATCAATGTCATAATTTGATATGGTTGTTGTTCTCCTCCTTCGAGAAGCTTCCATAGAGTCTAACCTCGTTGTTATGGATTTCAACATTTCCATAATGTCCTCATTCCTTCTAACTCTCTGCCCCAATTGAGATTCATTCCTCCGCATGCCATACCCTTTTCTCTTTCCTACAACACACTTTGTAGACCTGGACAACACCTTCTTGTTCATAATGTTGGAGCTACCTCTCGCCCTGAAAAACTCTACCCGACAACCTCATTGGTTGGAGTTGTCCTCACCGCAGGTTCACCCTGCTCTGATACCACTCTTGCTTGGGAATCTTGAACCTGTAGGTCAGAGTGCAGAACAAAAAGAAACCACATCCTTACTGAAACAAGGTAAACACCGATAGGAGCACAACTCTGATGATGCCATAGGAAATTTATACTGCAAGTTCTAGGTTCTTCACACCATATAACCAACATCACAGGCTTCATTTACTATCAAGATCATCCAAAGTATTTAGTGCACTAACAGATAATTAATCTCATCATGTGCAAGTTACCAAGAATATCAGCAACACGGTGTCTACAATTAAAGCAGTTCAGAAATCTTATCAGTGTCACTTGACAGGCTTAGTAATTCTATCCTTTACTATAACCTCAACAATCTAACATTACTAGGCTTGTTAGTTCTATGCCTAAATCCACATGCTCTTACAGCAATGACAATGACAATCATACATGAATCAAGCTCCATGGGTTGTTATCTACAACATAATCACAGTGATAGGGAGTGAATGATTCCCTTAATAGAACAAACATGTTTACAACCAAGATCAGGCTTCAGGGCTTGCTTCTTTCCCCATGGGAATGTAGTAACATTCTAGCAAGGGCTACAGACCAGCAAAATCTTAATCCATTGTTTCTGTCAACTTCACCTAAGTTCTCTTTCCACTATCGAGCTCCACTTGGATGCATGATGCAGCTATAACCACACTATAAACTATAACTAAGCTCCCAAGCTACTCAAAGATGGTTCCAATGGAAACATGTGCTCCTTTTATAGGCCCTAAGAATTCTTAAAAACCACTAATCAAAGTTGACCCTATTAACTAGGTCCACTTCTCCACAATTACCAGTTTCCATGTGGAGTCTCACCAACAGCTCCTACGAAAACTAAACAAAAAAAAATCAAACAAAAAGAGAAATATTTTATTGCCAGCTACCTCAATATGCTCCTACACTAATAAAGTTTCCTGTATTTAACTAAAGCAAATATCAAGCTGCATGATAGGAGAAACTTAAAAAGATAAAACACGATGATCAAAGAAAACTAATATAACATTCAAACACTTATATTTGACAAAGAGAAAACAGAGAAGATCTAGGGGTGATTCCATGAAGATGGGTAACACTTTTTGGCCAAATTTGGCGATGAAAACCTGATTTTTTACTCATGTGCTAGATAGAAGCCCTCAAAACGCATATATGCCATGTGAATTTTGACTTGCAGTAAGAAAACAAATTGTAGAATATTATGTTGGCTTCATAGTGATACTTTTTTTAAAATATTCCGATGTCATTTAATGTGTGAATTTGTGCATTTAATGAACTGTGTGACCTTAAAAATTTGAAGAAGCTAATAAGTGGCTCGTGTCCACGTAGAGTAATTCAATCTTGCATTAATAATTTAAAAAAAATAAATATATGAGCATGATCTACATAAAATGCAGTGTGATGTGCATATTTTTTTGTTAATTTTTTTTCGCATTATACAATTAATTATTATTTTTTGAAAGTGACCACATTCGATTTCAGCATCGTTTTAAACACATATTTGTCCACGTAAAGGAATTTTTTCTATTTTTTCAAAAATTGAAAAACCAAAGATACCCTTTTGAAGAGGACACGTCGATATGTGATGTGTGCATTTTTAAGAATTTTTTGGCTGTGTATTTTTAACTCTGCGGATTTTTCTTTGAGTTGCTTAGAAGTTGTAGTGTGGTTTTCTAAGTATAAGTTTTAGAAGTAATTAAAAAATAAATATCATATGAATGCCAAAATGCGTGTATGATACGTCAATGGATAGAATATTTGTTGGTGAATCTATCGGTATCAACTCCGCTCAGTTATGTGCTAGGAAAGGCAGGGTTTACACCTCTGCAAGGCACAGTAAATTTTCCATTTGTTTGAATGAGGGCTAAGTCTGTTTTTTTAAGCCCTCGACCGAGGTATCTAAATACCTCGGTCGAGGTATTTAAATACCTCGACCGAGGGTTTGTAAAGCCCGCAATACCTCGTTCGAGGGCTTGATAAAACCTCGGTGGAGATATTAAGACCTCGGTCGAGGGCTTAACAAGCCCTCGACTGAGGTGCATTTTTCTGTTTTTGCCGAAATGCGCTTGCCAAAAAGTGTTACCCAGGTCCATGGATTCACCCCTAGCTATTAGTTACAGTCTTATATATCCGAACACTAAACTTTTTAGATACTTAAAATCCAATGCTAACAATAACAACTTTTGGAATCCATCAATGCCACGTGTTTTCAACTAAAGATTCAAAAGACCAGAAATTCGTCTCATTCCTTTATTGGGTTAAATCATACAAATGTAGCAGATCAGAAAACCAGAAAATCCAAATCTTAGTGTCAAAAATTGTGAATGCCCATATGGAAAACTGTTGGAGCACAGCAAGCTCTCGAAGATGTATTTGCTGCAGAATTAAAATATTTGACATTTAGTACTCTCTCCATTTCTACAATACTAAATCCCAACAACCCTTTCATTTTGAATCACCAAGGTGGGCTAAAAGTAAAATTTTCATAAGAGGGCCTCCATTCTTGGCCAATCTAGAATTTGTTGTCTAAATAGTTTCAACTTTCAGATCTCAGAGCTAGAATACACAGGAGATGGAAACCAATGTTTAGAATAGCTCTACTTGGTCATTGGCTTCGAAATTTACATCTTGACCTTTTGACGAAGCTGTCTCATTTTCACAAATATGGTTTTCCAAATTCCATATGTTATTGTGAGTCCATTTAGAAAAATAATTGGCTTATTTCCATTGGTTATGGAAAATGATAAGTGATAAGATTCTTTCAGAGCAAAATCCAAGCATGGAGATGGTTAACTAAAAATAAGAGTAATAGTGGCTAAAATCATAATCCAAGTGCCCATATGGATGATGGAAAACACAAAGGAGAAAGGATGCACTTGTAATATAACACCATTCTAATATTTCAGGTAATATACTCACTAGTTGCCATATGGAAATTAGGTCTGAGAAGAGATGAGGCTTACCAATTGGTAATTGGATACATGTGTACTTAGAAATGAACGGTATCTCATACTCATAAGGCAGTAATCTAAGGTTGGAAGAGTATGTCTTGTTTGTTATTCCAGTTTGTCCTCTTAAGTGCATATTGCGCTAATGTCTTCTAGACATGCTAAATCGAATGGAACTTATCAGAAACTCACATGGTAACTTAAAGTCTCTAATAAAGGTTGCAGGCTTGCTCCCAATCCCCATACTGTATTTTCTCATAGATTATTAATGCCTTTGAATAAGGCCCGCATGTAGGCTTCCTCCCTATCCCCAAAATGTATTTTCTCTCCACTCACAATTCATTGGGCATAAGTACCAACAACTACACTTGCTAACATTGCTTCCCATCTCGTTCAATCTGCATGCCATCCTCTCCATATCTCAATGTTTCCTGCACACACCCCTTCTCACACCGCTCTCTCCATTCATCCTCTTAGTGCAGACCTCAAAGATTCATACCAAATGGATTATAAATAGGCACTCCTTTGGAATTTTCCCTCATCTCAGTGATCTATAAGGATGCTATGGCATGCTTCCTGTTTATTCCTTCCATTCTCCCTTTATTGTAAGAATGGATAAATCAAGGTGCAATTTAGAAATATTTTGGAGTAGTCTAGATGACATAGAGAATGTATCCTTAAATACCAAAATATAAGCCCATTAGTCCCTCCCAATATCTGGTGCAAGTACCTTCAATTTACTATGTGGTTTAACAATGGTCAGTTTAACAAGAGTCAATAAAGCAAAACTTTTTTGTAATGGTGCATTAAAGGATATCCTAGACATTCCCTAAGCTAAAATTCATCCATATATACTTGTCGAGCTAAGTTAGAGGAAGCCCAAAATACATCTTGATAGTATACTTATCAATTTTTGGAAAAATATATTTTAATATAGATGAAAATGTCCATAAAATATTAGAACATCAGAAAACATGCAAAGTATAAAGACAAAATTTAAGTATTCATCTATGGATTTCCGCTCCAAATCTTCCCACTTTCCATACAAAAGCATTATCCATTCAGTAAATAAAATATTCCCCCAAAAGAGATATGGAATATTTACATTTCATATTTCAGGCCAGTTTTGAGCAAGTTTCAAGTGAAATACATGTGAAACATAGCTTTTCTGGAAACCGTTGTAAAATGTCAGGTGGGGACCAATCATGGTGATCAAGTGAAGAGAAAGTATTGCAAAAGGTTAGAACTCCATGGCGATTGGAAATAGACAAATCACATGTCAATGTAATAGATTTTTTGTATATTTCTTTGAAAACACAAAGGGTGCCATCATTCTTCAAGTAGGACAAGCATTTCTCAAAATGAAATATATAAAGTTATAAACCCTATTAATGTAAATCTAAAAGCCCTACTATGACTAATTACAATACATTATATAATAATGACCCCAAAAAAATGGAAATTGGAGAAGCTCAAGCAATTCATTCAAATTCACCTTAGATTTCCTAGCTGAAACGTTTTCAAACCACATAGTGAAGAGAAGTATACAAACTTCTTGTCAATCTACTAGATTCTTTTAAGTTCTTGAGAAAATGAAAAGATGACATTTTCCTGCTGGAAGGAGCATGGTTTCGAAAAAGGAAATGTGCAAAATGTATAAAATAATAACTATGAATCCCCAAAAAATGACATTGGTACTTTCATCTGGTAAGATTAATGGTGCCATTGTCAAAGCCTTGTGGGCCTTCTCTAGCTTGTGTTTGCTATCTAAGTGGTGTACACAATCTCAAGTTATTAATGTAGTTGCATATCCTCATGGTGAGATTTCGTTCTAGGCTAACAAACTTAGCCTTACTCTACTATTTGTCTTACATGCTAAAGGAAACCTGAAAGATCTGGAACATAAAATATTTTTTCATGCTTCTAAAAATTTTCTAACTCTAACATTGTGAGTCAAAACAAATCTTTGCCTTCTGATTGAGTGGAGCCCATAATTTGTTTCAATAAACATTGAGGCCCTTTTCTGCTAAATATTGGCATGACTTTGAAACAAAATAGGATATGCATTTTGCTTGCTATTAGTAACTAATAGTTTGTGGAGTGTACTACATAACATCGCCACAACATAGAAGAAAAGGATAGGTGCATTCTGGTCGAAGGTTAGAAATTAAAGGTGAAATATACACAGTCCCTCCTGATTTTAGTAGGACATATGGAAGCATAATAATGCAGGAGGCTTAATTGATGCCTTTATGAACATTTCTTTGTGTTGAAGCCAAAGCCAATCGCTCAGTACCTTTTCTAATGAATCTAAGCCCTTCTCTTCAACACTTTTTTAACTGTAAATGCTGGATTAAATTTCTATGAAAAGTAGTTGCATAAGGTATCAGAGTAATCTTTGATACATTTAGAATCCTTTACGCTGAGAATTCAGAAATACCATCCATCACTTCCCCTGTATATATATGTCTGCTCAGTGCTCACTTTTCCACTGAGCACAGAATGATCCTTGACCAGGATGGAGCCCTGTGCATTCTAAGAATTCTTCAAAGAACTGAATGAACTTCCGTTGGGGAGGACATTGGCTACATCCCTATTGAAAGCATGATAAATGTTTGTAATAGAAAGATACGTACCATTCTCCTTATCGAAGGAAGAAAAGTATATATAGAGAGGAAATGAGCTCGAAACTGTTTTAGATAATACTGATTCCAAAGGCATCTCCACTGTCGCTTTCTCGATTGTTTCGATTTTTAGTTTCACAATTTTAGTACCACCCTTGTGTTCAAAAGTGACAAGATTAGAGTAATTGAAGATTTGCAAAACATGAGTTGTAAGGTTCCCTTGTGTTGATTTAACCCACCTAGAATATGAAATCGTTATTTCACCATATCTTCTAAAGAACCCATCGAAACCCTCAAAGTTTGAAACTAGAGAAAGGCTAAAAGCAGGTGCTTTATAATCCACCAACATTCGTAGTGTCTACACACTAACTTTATCCAACCACAGGTGCAAATTTGCATCCACAAACCAAGTGGCAATACTGTCCATTACACTAAGGAAAAAAGTGTGATACTTTCCATCCAAGAACTTCCCAAGAAAAGGGGTTACCTCAAGGTTGTATGCAGGTAGATTGAAATCTCTGATGCCCACAATAGGTTCCCAAAACAGAGGGTTTATTCCCCCCTATAAACACAATAGGAAAAGGACAAACAACACCCACAACAACCCCATCTATGAAACTAACTACTTCCCTAAAAGCCTCATTGCCACTAGGGCTGGTCAGGCTATTGGCCTCTATGTAAGCATCTGGGGGGTTTGAGTACCAAAATTCATCATTCACATGGGTTGACACATAAAATTCAACAACATCCTTATAGGCATTTGATGGTACCAGCAATTTCTGTGATTGAATATCATATGTATTCTGCAACCAAAACCAATGAACCCCATTGTCGGGTGAGGCTTTTGAGATTGGGAGGGTCAGATCTGCTGGTGCGGTGTATTTGGGAAATTGGGCATCATGGTTTGCAAAAAAAATGGAAACTAGTGGTGACATGTTAAATACCAGTAAAAGTTCCATCAACCAAATTTTCCAACATTACAATCAAAGTCTGAGGCTTATTAAGTAATGTAGAATACATGCTTATGTCCTTGTTGACCTCCCATGAATTGCCTACTGAAGTAGGTTCAACTGTGCTTATTCTAAGGATCTCAATGCCACTCAGCCAAACACCTGCAATTATTTCATATTGTTCCCCTTTGCAGGCATCCCTCTATGGGAGGACCGCTTTCTCCCAGTTATTGGAGCATTTTCCAGGTGGGTTGTAGGACACTTTGACAGGAGGTTTGCCATAAGTGTTTATGAAATCATTCAATGCGCATTAGAACTAGTGGACATAGTGAACAACCAGTGGACACCAGAGAGCGAAGACATTATAGACAAAAAAATGCATAAATAAATGTGGCTGCATTTTATTGCATAGATAAATTGCGGACGTGGCAGTCAATGGTTGGCGGGAGGGACGACAAAGTGAACAATGTTCACAAAGCCGATCTCAGAGAAGAAAACACCTAATGACGTAACTTGATGTCATTTGAGATATAAACTGCACTATCATGAGCTTCTCATGGCCACTTTTTTGTCTTTCATCCAGGTCATAAAATTCTTTTAAGGTATGTCAAATCATGAATATCATGGCCACTCTTTGTCTTTCATCCTTGTCATAAAAGTCTTTTAAGTATGTCAATTCATGAATAAATTGTCATTTTGTACAATTGCCATGCACACAAGACATGAATTGAATAAAATAAAAGTTATAAATATTGTTTTATCTACATTGAAATTCTCAATTTGATAGATAAAGCTACTTGAAATGCATGGGAAATGGCATGGAAAATAAAATTTTGTCATACTTTCAATTCAATAGTCATATTTCAAATCAATTTATTTATATTTTTTTTTAAATTTTAAATTAAATTTTGTTTTATTTTTTATTCATCGTATCTGTAATATAGGAAGATGATTTCACTATTTAATTTTTCTTTTAACAATGTTGGAATGGTCATTGTGTAATTTTTGTTTAATTAAGTGGTTAATTTAATTTTTAATAAATTTTATTGTGATAAATTTTACAAATATATATATATATATATATATATTATTGTAATTTTTTTTTAACCATGGGAACAACAACCTCTTAAGAGTCTATCCAATAGCCGGCAAGTCAAAGGTCCGGATTCCCAACAATTTGAGCCTCTATCCCACAGGTTTCCTACCCTTCTAGCCTTGTCACAACGAGCCAATGAGAAACCCTACCCCCGTTGTAAATGTTATCATGGTTGGAATGATTATTGTGCAGAGTCCATTCAATTAAGTGGTTAATTCAATTTTTGATAAATTTTATTGTGATAAGCTTTACAAATATACTATGGTCAACATTAGACTTAAATAAAGAAATACTATACATATATTATTGTAAATATTATCATGGTTGTAATGATAATTCTGTAAGGTCCATTCAATTAAGTGATTAATTCAACTTTTAATAATTTTTTTATATACATTCAACTTAAGTGGTCAAATAAAGAAATAATATATATATATATATATATATATATGATGATGATGATGATGATGATGATGATGATGATGGTTAACATCCACTGAGACCAGACTTTGGTCTATCATACCCAAAGAAATGCATTATTTAGTTTGTTTTAAAATTGTATTTCTATGCTCAAAGAGCTTGGAGAGAAACGTCTTGAGCTCACTATAATTTTGACAAGTTAAAAGGATAGGAAGGTCAGAATTACAACAAAGATTATGAAACTGAGATCAAATGTGGGTGTACACAGGGAATTCTAAGAGGAAGTGTATTTCATTCTCAATGTTCATATTCTCACACAGATGGAAGATCCTTTCTACCCATGGTGTTTTAGGAACCGCCCAACAACCAGTTTGACTATGAAGCTCATGAGAGTTCGTTCTTATCTTGGCTATATTAATTTTTTTCTTTGAACCAGTTAAAAACAAGAGATACTTTTGACCTTCTAGAGTAGGTTTGATGACCTCCTTATAATATCTTAATTTTATTTTATCCTCTAAATCTTTCTTACACCACATTTTCTCCTTAAACTTATAAGTGACAATATTTTTAATGTTATTTATATTTTGCAATGCAACATTTTCGTCGATCTCCCAATGGTTTAACCAAGCCCTTGTATCTTTATGCCAACCTTGCTTGAGCCTAAGGTGGTTTTGGATGGAATTTAAAGCTAGTTTAGGAAGTCTATGGTCTCCCATGTTATTGATTTTGTGCTTGTACAATAGGAGCCTAGTCATAGCTAGGCTCTTGATAGGGGAAGGAACCACTTCTATAAGGAGAATAGGGTAGGGTGTATTGCTTTTAATTTTAAGGTTATACGTGATAAAATGTTTTTTGGATTTGGTCAATATTTCTCCAAGATTCTCTAGAGATGCTGCAACCCCACACCTCACACCCATACAATATACCAGGAGTGACTAAAGTTTCAAAGAGGAGCTTCTTTTTATCCCACATCACAAGGTTTGCTTCTTTACAATTATTTTCAAGACCAAAATAAGCTTTCCACCCTCCATTAATCCTTTTCTTAATGCTATAGTTCCAATTGAGCTTGTGATGAACATCGATTCCTAGGTATTTGTAAGACGAAACTTCCTCCAAGTTACTATTGTCATACATAAAATTAGCTTAAGGGTCCTTCTTGGACTTGATAATCATAACTTTTTTTTTTTCAATGTTAACAGTCATGCCCATGGTAGAGCAAAAATCCTTAAGAAGCCTTAGTTGCTTATCAACATCAGATGGACACCTTTCTAGAAGAACAATATGGTTAGCATAGAGAAGAAGGATGATGACTATTCCAACTAAGATCGTGCCAACACAGCCCGCTTCCTCTAAACAACCTTCTCGCTTATCTATAAAAAGGGTGGGGGAGATGGGGAAACCTTGTTTAACTCCGATATTACAATTAATATTTTTCGACCACCCCTCGTTGGTCTTAAACTTAGCAATGACATTCTCGTATAACCTTATTGCAGTGGCTCTCAACTCGAAAGGAACCTTTAGCTCTTCTAATCTATTCCATAGGTTACTTCTAGGTGCTATGTCAAAATCCTTTCTAAAGTCCATGAAGCAACAAAAGAGATTGGATTTATCATTAGGACACTCCTCCACAATTATCCTAAGCGTAACGAGATGGTCCATTGTAGAGTGTTTCCTTCTAAACCCGCTTGGCCTTTAGCCTGCTTACCTCCACTTTCAAGCCAATTGCTGATATTATTTTCCAAAATAATACTGTATAACTTGCCTAAGAGAGGGCTAATCATAATTGTTTGGTAATTAGAGGGGTTTTTTGTATCCCCACTTTTAAAAATAGGGATAATGAGGCTTTGAGCCCAAATTTTAGGGAACCCTTGCTTGACGTTTGATTGAAAAGCTTGTGAATGTGAGGGTTGAGGACAAGACCTCCAATTTTTAAGATTTCAACCTGGTAACCTTCGATGTCTTTAGCTTTTCCATTTTCCAGACACTTAACCCCAAAATCTATGTCTTCTAATGAGAAAACTTCTTCTGTTGTGAGCAGGGTTTCAAAGTTATCTATGCCATTCGAGGATTCATAAATATTTTTAAGATAGGAATTCTAGTTGTGTAAAGAAATTCTATTATTATCTTTAGTTTTTCTAGTTAGAATCTGCCTTCAGAATTTCTTAGGATCCACCTTAGAGAGGTGTAAGAGATTTTCTTGTCTTTTACGAATATATTGCATTTTTTCCCTTTTAATTAGGGCTTTGTAAATTTTTATCTTGTCAGTTTTAAGAGTCTCATCAAGAGATTCCTTAATGTTTTTCCTCGCACTTTTACAATCTTTATCATACCAAGGGTTGGTTTTGTTATTTATTTTATTACTTGAAACTTCAATTGAGAACTTGTTAATAGAATATGAGAGGGTTGTGGTAAAATTATGATAGAGGTCTTCTATGTTGTTTATACTTGATAAAGGAAGCAACTTAATTTTTAATTCATTTAGAAAAATATTATTTTTATTTCTATCAAAGATCAAGTTTTTTTGGCTATGAGGATTATCTTCTATAGGATCTCTATGCATGACAAAATTGAGAGTTACAATTAAAGTTCTATGATCTGAGTCAGGCTCGTGGTCATTTAAGATGTCAAAATTTATTATTTCGTTGTATAAAGGGATATCAGAAATAACATAGTCCACCACACTTCTACCAAGCCCATGGATACAGGTCATCTGGCTATAATTGGGACACTTTTTTAGACCGTTGGAAATTATGAGATCTTGAGCATTACAAAGCTTGACTAAACCAGACCCAAATAAATTATCCCCTAGATCTTCAGAGCTTCTTTTGTACCTTCCAGCTAGAGTAAGGTCTTCGTCTAACCAAAGAGGATTAGGGTTGGAATGATTGCTTAGAAAAATAGCTTGGTTGTTTGAATTTTGAGCATTAAAGTCACCCATTAAGAGGATATTTCCTTCATTCCTTAGGCTACAAATATCATTCTCTAGACCATTGTAGGGACAATTTTTATCTAAATTTGTTTTTTATTATAAAAGTTAGAATTCATAGGGGGGAAATAACAAATTGCTATGTAGGTTTTTTTATCATTAATGTCCATAATCTCTATCCAAATATACTGGTTGTAAGGGTCTTTTTTATAAATCCTGGCATGGGAGGAAATGTTCTTCCTAATGTAACAAGCTATACCCCCAATGCCTCTACAGTAGGATCGCTTGTTCCATATTGACCACAGTACAAAGCCATCTATGTTAGGGACCTTAGATTCTTTGTGCTCCCAAGTTTCAACTAGCAATATAATATCAAATTCATTCGAGATCCAACTTAGCTTGGGGCCTTTGTTCCATGGAAAGCCTCGACAGTTCCAAGAAAGAATCCGAATCATGTTCAATTGCTATTTATTGCTGTATTTTTGGTTTCTATCTTGAATAACGACTTTTCTATTTATGATTATTGCCCATTTTTCTTCATTCCTAGCATCTTTTACCTTTTGAACCTCCTTTCTTAATTCTACTTGATCTTCTGGAATGAGATCTTCGTTTATGAATATTCTCGTTCCTTTTAGATTTGAGGTTTTACTAAGTATGTCATACTTGTTGTCGATAGAGCTCACCTTTATCATGATTAGCCTTCCTTTGTTCTTATTAATTTTCCCAACCTTGTTGCTTTTGTGAGACATGTTTTTTCAAATTGTAATCTATTCTGTAATTCTATCTGGGCTATGGCTAATGTATCCTCATCTACCTCCTCTTTCACACCGAAGATTACAAGTTTCAAAGCCCTTTTGTTACGTTCATGGTCTAATTCTATCAATTTCATTTCCTGTTTAATGGGTTTGATATCTATTTTACCTTCCACGGTATTTAGGGTGAGATTGTTATTAACTTTTTCTTCTAGTGTTTTTATCATGTCCTTCATTTTAATACTTTCTAAAGTATCATCTCCTTGTTGGGGAGTTTGGATCTTATCTTGGCCAGGTGGGTTGGCTCAAGTGGTTGAGAGTCGTTTATGCTAGGGGGTCAAATCCCCGGTGGCTATACCAAGGCCTCACTCGATGTCCTCACCTCAGGTATGTAACATTCCCAAAACTAAAAAAAAAAAATATTTATTATTTATTTCAGAAAAACATTATGTTAATTTTTAATGTAAAGTTTATGACCAAGTGGGTCAAGGATGACTATAATGGAAGGATTATTTATTTTAGTAATTAATAAAAGGAGACACCTATTCAAGGGCGACTGTTAAATGAGTGTTCGTGTCCACTAGGAGGAAGGAGAAGTTGTAGAAAGCTGGTTGACAAGTGGCATCACCAGCATTCACTTTCTAGTTGTTGCAGGAGCATAATCCCTAAAAATGTGGTCATGTTCTCTGAGAGGGGGAACTGAGTTGGGTGGCTCATTAAATTCCAAAATTGAACCAAAGACCTAGGCAATCTTATATAAACCATCAAATTGTGTAGGAGGGTTCACTACTCATTCTAATTTTGGAGGGAATGAACTTTGTGATTGCTGCAAATTGAAAAGTCAGGCACACAAAGAATTTGATGAGGGGATAGCTAAAGCGATATGTTGAGTAAGTGTTTTGTTGAGTGTTAAGTTGCAGAATTCTACTATGTAGCAGAGATCTCCTTCCTAGTGGTGTAGTGAGCAAGCTCGGGGGTCCTAAGAAAGTGATTTGGATGCTTAAGGAAAAGGTTGGGTGGAATAGTCTCCCTTGGGTGTTAGTCTCTTTTTCTCCAACATGATCCAAGTTCCAACCTTATATCCGTAATATGTTATTTATTTCTATTTAATTAAGCTAAGATTATTTTCAAATGTAATAATAGTTAAATGATAATTAATTCAGTAATTTTTGATGAATTATTTGCATAGAAACTGATTGGAAAAGAAATGAATTTGAAATTATCTCCTGTATTTTTCCTCTCACCGAAGTGACGTACTCTAGTATAGGAAGTATACAATTATGGTAATAGTGGTATCAGAAGAAATGAATAAATGTGTAGTATCGTTAATACAAAGTATAGAAATGTTATATATTATATTCTATATAAAATCAACTCCACAACTCTTAATTCAAGAGTTAAACATTTAGTGAAATCAAACTTTCAATAGAGTACAAGTATAGAAATATAAGATAAGTGTAGAGTCCTTTTATTTTATGTAGATATCAAAGTACTCTTTAATTCTCAAACCACATTTACTTCTAACTGTATAAGAACCCAACTATACTGATCCAAACTTATTTTTGTTTTATTATTTTAATCTCTGTACAATCAAACTGTATTTTCCTTAATCAAACTCTAATATTATTCTATAATAACCCGATTTAAAACTAAGTCATATTAAAACTAAACAAGAATTCTAAAAGGTATGTTAACCCAAATTTCTTAGCAGTTAAACAATTAATGTAACACGAAGTCGATATTATCGACATTCTTAGCACTGATCTCAGGCTTCCGATTTAAACTGGCCTGTTATTTCTGCAGTAGTTATCTACAGAAAAAAGTCTCAAATAGTATTTTGACTTATTAAAAATTACTAAACACCCAGAGTAGAGATTTACAGTTATAAAATAACGAAACCATAGAACGGTATACCTGAGTTCTTTCACCAAAAATAGTCTTAGGGCTTAACTATTTTTTAACCATAGTATGGTTAGTATGATTCTTTATAACATAGTTAGATAATTAAAGTAAAAGTTGTAAGAATATTTCTGAGACATGGTTTATATTTTAATAAGAGAATAGAGAATAGTTTTGCAGTAAAAGAGAAGTTTTACAAT
Source organism: Pseudotsuga menziesii (assembly GCA_001517045.1). Classification (NCBI taxonomy): domain Eukaryota; kingdom Viridiplantae; phylum Streptophyta; class Pinopsida; order Pinales; family Pinaceae; genus Pseudotsuga; species Pseudotsuga menziesii. Next base: position 90,126 of record LPNX010118304.1, read on the forward strand.
AACTTAAACCATTCAAAATCAACTACGATTTAGCTAGTAACCTAGCCGAATAACAATCCTGTATATAAACTGTAAACCAGTGAATTCATGAAAGGAAATGACACAAATATCATTCTACTCTAAGCTTTGTATGCATAGCAGGCTAAACTAGTTTTTCCAAAAATCCCCTTCCAGTATTTAATATAACAGCTAGTAGAGGCCTTACGGCCCGTGTTCCCAAATCCTTTCTGTGGAAAGGGAAAGTTTCCATCGCCGAATTCCAATTTTAAAATTTTTACAAAATACATATTAACCTAAAAATTTAAACGATATTAAAGTTCACGACTACATTTTTTTCTTGGAAGGAATTGTATCTATTATGTGAAGAAGAACATAAAGAGAACCCTCACAAGTTTATTCAACAATCTAACCTTATTTCTATCTAAAAAGTAAAGTAGTGCGAATAATACCGCTAGGTAAAGTATTACAACCTAAACTCATTTTTACAGTCGAATTTAAAGAAGTAAAGATCCAAAAAAGATATAAATCCCTCGTAGGTTTAAGCTCACTGACAACATTTTACATAAATAACATAGATTGAATATCAAAGTAAGATACTTCTATCAAATGACGAGTGATTTGTAAAATCAAACCCCAACACTACCAAGGGTTTACCCAAAAGAAAACTAATCTATGTTCTCTTTCCTACCAAAAAAACCAATACAAGCAAATAGTATTAAAGTACGAAATCCAAATGTTGCTAGTTTTATTTTACCAATGAAATAACAAAGCTATGAGCCATAGTGGTTGTCTTGGCCAAACAAAATGAGCAGATTGAAGGCTCATGGCCATAAATATTAAACACTCCAAATAGCTAAACCAAGAAGCTCTTACAGAAATAACCAAGTTGGAAATCTGCATTTTATAAAACTAGAAGAAAAGCATTGACCACTTAAATTATAGAAGTATTATGTAGCTGTCCATTTAAGGATTATATTACAGACTAAGTTTTACAAATTCATATAACCAAATGAATATACAGAGTAGCTTAGCCAACTACGACTCCACAGAACGCCGATAAACATCATTATTTTAACTACCTTCAATTTACAATTGTATAAATACCAAATTTAGGTATCACTTTCATATCAAACTTGGAGTGTAGGAACGACCTAACACCATGAGAGCATTCCACGAAACCAGTTTCTCCTCATGAACCAAACAAGGGAGTGACAGAGGCCTTACTAGTTTAAGAGGAAGACTTTGCAGCTGGTTTGGGCCTCCACCTGATCCCAGTTTTCATGCTTGCAAACAAAGCATTTTAACTTGAAAGTTATATCATGAACATTTCAAGAAAGACTTGGAAATAAAAATAATACCAGTCTAAATTCTCAGATACCTTTTTGGGTTCTTCAACGGCACGTAGTAATCACCAATGTAGATTTTTCCAGCTGCTTTAACAACTAGATCAAGCTTAGGCCGATGCAAGTGGAGGCCGATTCGGGTGGTTACAGACAGGGAAGAAATAAATCCAAGTAGCCGAGGACCTTCAAAGGAAATGAAGAAACAATGAAACCCATCCATAGCCCTAAAGAAATGACAGGCATAACTTTCAAGACACCATAAAACCTCTAGGGTTTTACAATGCTTATGATTCTGACAATTGGAGTCTAGATTGATCTCTTTTGGACCATAAGGTAGCATGTTAATGACTCTTACACCTTTACTTTCCCATCGAATTAAAGTCAACCAGTATGCCAACATAAGGGACGATGAAATCATTAAAATTCATAATTGATTGTACCTAAACTATTTTACTCCTTCTACATAGTTGGATTCGATAGGCTTTACCCTTATCAAAACTATGGGTATGTACAACTTTGGTTATAGATATTGTTAAACCTATAAAGAAATCAAGGAGATTGTTATGTAGTTTTAGCTCCAAACTCCTAAGGATTTTTATAATAGGAGATGAAATAAAATAAATTGGGTAGTATGTAAAATGGATTAATAATATAAACTGAGATAAGAATTAAGACCTTCTTTTCTAAAACCAAGAGCTTACCTTGTATCTTTTATTGACCTTATGGCTAAAATGGTTTCTTTCACTACGATGTCGGAGTAACCATCACCCACCTGCACATAAGTATAACGGTAAATCATGCATTATTCATAACGACTAAGTAAGGTCATGAGTTATCCCTCATGCAGCTCAAGAGTAAAAACATGCTAAGAGCGATGACCAAACAGTCTTACGACAACAACTACATCAGCGACACACTTCCCTTTATCACAAATTAATGTCATATCAGCATAACACAATTTAAGCAAGCTAATATTAACTTAGATTTATGATGGTAGTAATGATTGAAAGAAATACATGTACGTATTAAGTTCTCTTTAAAAGATCATATAAGATTCTATTTCATATTACATGCAGTAAATAAAAAAAATATTTATGAAATTAAGGGATGTTACGAGGTACCATCCTAAAATAAATGGAGAAGTACCTTAGCGTTTCCTGAGCCATGTTCCATCTTAATACATATGTATATATATATAATTGTAAATGTTATCAATATATCCATTAGTAATTAGTTTTATCTTTGCATCATTGCATACTATTTACTTGTATTTGAAATTTGTTTTCGGTTGTACTACAAGTTGGACCATATCCAATGACAACATAGCCCATGGCTATGTCTATTGCAAATTTCATATCTTTGCCTTCATCTTTTATGAAATGGTGTCATGCTCTTAGGCTATTTTAGAATGTAAATTACAAATAAATATCAATTGACCATTTATAAATGTGAGTTCGTGACCAATTTAGGGCATGACTTAACTAAACAATAATATCTTCTAATATTAGTAGTCTTAAATATTTTTATGCATTTCTAAGGATATGGATTTTCTACCACTTAACCTTGTTTAAGTGCATGTTTGGACGAGCCAATTCATAATTAATAGATTCTATTTTGCTTAGGAAATAGGTTTATTTGTGTGTTTTCCAAGTTTTCACTCTAATATTATATTTTCTTATCTCATTCTTAACTCTTAACTAAATCTTAATATATTCAATATTTTAATTTATTTTTTAATACTTTATTAATGAATTTTGTATTTTCCCCAGATGCGGGTGATAGGTAGGTCAACGAAACCCAATGCCGGAATGACGTGCCCCAACACGTCACTAGGAAATCCATTCCACCTGGAGGAGCTGACACGACTCACACGTAGACAAATGATAGCTGGATCCTCTATGCATTAAGACGCGCACAAGACTCACACACAAACTTGATGCTGAATCTTCCGTGCATGACGACTCTTTAGCTCCCGGTGACGGCGAGCATGCTTTTCCACAAAGAACGTGTCCTCTTAACAATTAAGGTCGAGCAGGACGAGATCTATGCATTAATGGTCAACCATAATGTGCATAGGGATCTGTGTAGGAGGTTTAAGGTTTATGTGGTCCGTCATCTTTCCATGTTCATCCTTGCTCAGCCTAATCTGCAGAAGATTTTCTACCCTCCATCCAAGCTTCAGTGTGCAGATCCGAATTCTGGCCACCATTCTTCCACCCTTCTCCCCTTTGCTCCCAGGATTTTAGATATTATAATGCCACCACGTCGACGCGACACCTGGGGTGGTCATGGACGTGGAAGAGCTGGAAGAGGCTATTCCAGATCGATTCCTTTCATTTCCAAGGCCAGTTCAATTGGATTCGACGTCGAGGTTTCGGAAGCTCTACATGCAATGATGTATGACTGGGAGGACGATCTTTCACGCTCTCTCTCGCTGGCCAACCGAACTCTAGCCCAGAGAGGGAACTACTGGTTAATTAAAAACTTGATCACCTGTCTCATTCTGTGTTTAGTCGCTCTCCATGGAGATCCTAAAGTTCAACCTGTTGGCCCCGCTCCTGAAGCTCAATCTGCTGACCCTGCTCCTCCCGATCCCGCGCCACTCTTAGGGCCTCTGGCCCATCTCCCCCGTCCTTCCACCTCTGTTTTGGTGCCACCCTGAGTGCTTCCATCCCTGGTTCTTCATCCCACCTCTGTTCCCCCTCACCCCATTTTCACCCTTGTTCCCTGCTTTCCCTCTACCTCGGCTCCCTTGGACACCACCCACAGTCTTGCCCCCCCCCCTCGGCGTCAGTTTGCTACGATAAAGGGAAAGGCGACCACCGTTCTTCCACCCATGAAAATGACCCCTTTACCGGTTAAGCAACCAAACCCCGCCAGCAAGGAAAGCATGGACAACTCCACAGGAAGCCTAACCTCCAGCAGCGCCAACAGCTCGGGTGAAGAAGCTGATAACACTAAAGAACAGGCCGTGCAATGGGGTACAAGCTTTGATTGCCTGATCATTGAAGTGCCCTTCAAGAAGCTCTAAGGCCAGGTTAAATGCTCCAATCTTTCTCCTTTTTGGTTGTTATCTGGAATATTGCTCCATAGAGATTTTTTGGTCAGGTTAAGACATAATATTTTTTTATTCCTCAAACAACAAACTTGTCTTGTAATATATGTTTTCCCTATTTACGGGGGGATCACCATAATAGTCACAACATCCCTATCTTCTCCACGAAGACTAGTGTGCTTCCTCGGTTTTTGCGTTCATGCACGATGGACACACTAAATTGTATTTTTATATGTATTTTTATTATCCTTAATAGAATAGACATGAACTTAAAAAAAAATTGAATTTTGTATTTTTTTAAATTTAAATAATAATTATCATAATTTTTTTACAAAATTGGTTTTTTACATTACATAAAAAAACATAAAATAAAATGAAGATGATTTGTTTTATCATAAAATGTGTAATTAGCTAAAATCATCAAAATATATTTAAATTATAAAATAGTCTCTATGCTTCTTAGATTATAAATATTAAAATAAAAAATCCGCACATGCAATTAAAGTAGAACTAACTTTTATGTAATGCCTTAAACCTACCTATTAACTGAATAAAAATTCTCAAATGCTTAAAAACAATTCTATACTATTTTATTACTAATTAAATTAGATTGAAATTTTTTTATTACATTACATTTAGTTAAATCTAAATTATCTATGTTGTATTTTTTTAACTTTCTTAAAATACAATTTAATTATCTTTCTACACAGTCATAAAAGCTTACTACTATTATTAATGAATATATCTTCATGACTAAGTAACAGCAGCCTTTATGAAAAGAACGAATTTAACATAGAGAACCCTAGAATTATAATATACGGTAAATGGAGTATTCAAATATTCATTGGTTTTGCTAAATATTTTACAGGTCATTAGATTCACGTACTTAAAAAATATTATAATGTGAAAAGATGTATGAGATCTTTGATAAAATCAATTTTTACAGGAATGAAGTATTCCCATAAAAGTTTCATAAGTTTTAAATAAGTCACATTTTAAAAACGTTGGTTAAGTGTAGTTACATGAATAACCTTTATATAAAGTTAGTGGGAGTCATAATTCATATCCTTAGTATCAAATATTATTATAATGTTTTCTTTTTACTTGAAAATAATTTAGATTAAATATATCTTTTATGACGAAGTAACATCAGCCTTTTCGTCTTAAAAAAAAATAAGAGCAGCTTTTTTGAAGAGAACGGATGTCACAGAGAGAACCCCACAATTATGATATATGTAGTACTAGCAATTGTATCTAGGGGTGCAATAAAAAAACGCCGTGTTGTAAGCTAAGCAAGGAGATGTGGACATATACAACAAGACATTATATTCTTCACATAATTGGCCATTACATTATCAGCTTTTCAAAAGTAATCATGAAAAGTATTCTTCTCTCATCCAAATGAGAATGGATTGTTAGTTTTTGTAGTTCTTATGTTACAATCAAGTAACATTGCATAAATTTATGGATCTATCTACTATCTTGTTGCTTATACTAGTGATTGTCAAATTCCAATTTATTAATAAAATCTTTGTGGGCATACTTACATCCTTGTCTTGACACGCTTAATCATTCTCATTCTATTTTTTTTTTCATTCATCTTTATAACAAACTATATATATATAAGGACTCTACATTTTATAAATTGTTGCTTATAGTAATGATTGTCAAATTCCAATTTATTAATAAAATCTTTTTAGGCATACTTACATCCTTGTCTTGACACGTTTAATCATTTTTTTTCTATTTTTTTATTCATTCAACTTTTTAACAAATTTTTTTTAACTTACATATTTTTTGACAAACTTTTATATGGCATACAATTAGCTTTTTGATGTACTATTTGTAAAAGCAAACTAGCTGCTAGTATGAATTTTTCATGCTCTATATAGCATAAAGCAAATTAATGAACAAAAGGACTTCATTTTACAAAAACACTCACACTTAAAAGATTAATATCTCACATAGCATTTTTTTTACAATCATCACATGCACGACACAACAAAAAAATTTGCATTCTGCAATTTGACAATATCAATTTTTTATGCTTAACTGACTTAATTTTCAACTCTAAAATCTAATGCACAACTTACTTCAATTTGGATTATTCACATAAGTTTGCTTTTGCTTGCCTTGTCATTAAAATTTTTACTAAATTGACCCCTACGGTAATGCTTTATCTCTTGTTTGATTCTTAGAGCACTTGGATCATATGGTATGCCTTGTTACTAAGCCCAGGGTGGCATGCATTGAATAGAGGAGACTTCATGATATATGGTTCACAAGTTGAACACTCCTCTTTGCACATCTTTCTAAGAGATATACCCTTCCAAGTGTTGTTTTGGATCCACGTGTTCAATGTGCATATAATAACTTGTAAAACCCAATATGACTCTTTGATGTCGTAGTGTCTAGATCTAGCTTCTTAGATACCATAATTGTGCCTGAATCTCATACCATATAAAGTTTGTACATACACTTCTGCAAAATGGTTGAAAAGAAAAAGAGTCTCGACATAATATTCAACATGTAATAATGAATACATAAAATATAATATGTATGAAGTCCCCTTACATAGGGATACAAATGTTCAACACTAGACAAGTAGACCATAAAATTAAGACATTTCAAGATACACACACGCACACAATTTCAAAACACCAAGGCATTGGGAAGGCATGAGATTCCTCACTCTTATATAGCCTATGCTCATATCTTGTAGAGAAATGAGCGTTGGTGCTTCATGATACTATTGGATCATCCTTCACACCCATCCCCCAAAAATAATCATCATCAAATTCTATGGCAAAATTTCCACTATCAACTCCAAGAAGGGATCTATTGCATCTAGTCAATGAGATATGCATCAAGGATTTTGTTCAACAACTGGTTGTGCATAAGTGGAAGGTTGCGATGCATGAAGACAAGATCATTCAACCATTGTTATTCCAAGTAGTTTCTCTTCTCCATGTGAATGCGTTCAACGACAGACAAATTATGCTCACACTCTAAAACACTACAAATTTGACTAATTGCATAATTTTTGCACTTGAGGGCATTGTCCACCAAATGCTTCGCCCCAATTTTCTATGATAAATCAAACTCCGAATCAACTATCTTCATTGTACCTTCACAAACTCCAAATGCTCACAATCAATGAAAGAAAGAGGTGTGAGGAAAACATGAGAGATGTTTGTATATAACAATGATCTAATAGCCCCAAGGGTTAGCTTAATCGATCTTGAGCCAAACGGGAGATCTCTCCCCCCACAGTAGTGGAGGTCACAAGTTCGACTCTCTTGATCCCTTTGGAGTGAGGCTCCGTAATTATGGCCAATAGCTTACCTCATTTATCATCCATGACTCATGGTGAAGTACTCAGAGTGTTCCCCAAGATTTCTTCCATCGAAAAAAAAATAGCAGTGATCTAAGGTTTGCGGGGTGGGCTTTAATTTCCTTTTTTCTTTGACTTTCCTCTTCTTTTTGTTTCAAGCATGTGCACATTTAATGCTAGATTTTGTCATGAATTCATATGTTCAGGATTAAACCAACATATTTCCCCGTTTCAAATCCTAATTCAACACCCATACCCACTAAACCGGTCCAAACGATCCAATTCCAATGCGGCTTGGCCAATATAATATTGAAAAAATTGAGGTCAGAACTCAAGTGAGGCAATTGTTGAAGAATATACTTAATACATCGCAGAGTTGGAAGGGTCGAAGCCCATAAAACAATTTTGCAAACTCTTTTCAATAAGCCCAAGGGTAATCAGCTACACCCCCCATAAATATTTTGTAGCTGTATAGAACAAGTAAAACTCAAATAGTTAGAAGAAGAAAAGACACAAATTTAAAAAACAATATGAATAAATAAAAAAATGGCAATAGAACTAGAAGATCATGACAACATCAAGGACAATAAAGTTCTTTAAAACAGTGAAAAGGAGAATGGACAGATCTCCTTTCAATGCTCTGATGATCTTTTCAGTAGTATATGTGCAGACCAAGACCAGATCATGTTCAGATTTTGGCTTTATTTCAGATCTTATCTTGGGATCGTAAGGTCCTTATTTTGCATGAAAGTAAAGACTTTTTTCTGGTTTTTTGTATCATTATCTTTCTTAGAGTTTATACAAATTTTTTACTTACAGAATAAGTATAATTTCTGAATATTGTTCTGTTCAAAATAAAACTTATAATAGTTTCCTGATTGACAGATGCAAACCATTATCTATCCACCCTTGAAAATTTGATCCCCTAATAATTGCAATTGGAAAGCTGAGGTACAGACTACCCATGTATTGCTGACAAAAGCTGTGAAGTAAGTGTATAACTAAGACATTTCTAAAATCCCCTGATATAGCTCTATACCAAATAATATTGAACTTAACAAAGAAGAAAAGAACAAATGGTGTGGTTTACTTAAAAGTCTAAATGCACAGAACAAAAGACTTTCTACTAAATATGAGTAAATCATGAAAGTAACTTATAACTATGAAGTATGAACATAGAGAGGGATAAGATACATACTCTTCGTAGCAAAGTAATGAATAGGACCATGTGAGGGTGTGTTTGTAGAGGTTTTCTGTTTAATTCCAGGTACCTTGTTTTGTTCCCTCTTCCTACAATGCAGATCCTACAATTTAATAAAGCATTCTACTCAATACGTTCAAATTTCAAAAGAACAACAATTATGATGACTTAGACATTAGTTCTTAGCTTAAAAGTGAATAGCAGCAGTATGTACTATGTATCATATGTTGGGAAATTACAGATCAAGGTTGAGAATCATAAATTATATTTGTCAATGTTCAGTTTCATTAACTTCGTTCAAAAGCAGAAACTCTATGTTGGTCGGTTTCTCAATATGATAAAATATTAACTAACACTCAAATCCTTTGTTTGAGAAAGAGTAATTTGCTTCAATACAATAGTGATCCATTAGGTGTTTCAGTACCAGATCCATTGTGTTTCAATAACATGCCCAAAAAGTTGCAGTGAATTTACTACTTCCATGGCAAAATGTTGCAGTGAATTTACTACTTACATGGCAAAATGTTGCAGTGATTACTTCTTGACTAAGAAAATAAAGCTCTTAATTTCATTGTAGTATGGATTAAAACAGAAGTACATCTACTTCTTTTCTTTTCTAGATACTTCTTTATAGAAATTGTAATGTATTTTTATGGAAAGCCTAGTCCAAATCCAAATCATTTCATAATCATTCCATTGCAACACAACTCATTCTCATAATCATTCCATTGCCACATTTATTCGCTGCAACCTCACTGGAGGCTTTATTTGCTACAATCTCACTTGATGCTTTAATAAATTTGTAACAATTAAGAAAAAGTTGGGGAAGCTTTGCAAATTTGAGTAGAACACACAGAATGAATTTCACTGGCGAAACGAAGTCTACATCTCTTTGCTAGTGATGAACAAATATTAAAAAAACCGATACCATGCATAGCTAGAATTGGGAATGACTCTAAAACGAAAGCAACAGATCTGATTACACTAACATTCTATGTAATTCACTAATGAGACTTTACTGTAAGCAATGCAGACTCGCAGAGAGTGTTATGAATATATTAATAATATTTATAGGCAAGGAACTTTTGGTTTAGAGATCCCCATGAGCTTTCCCAGCTGTCTGTTTGATCTTCTCCCCTGTTTTCTGTGCAATATTTCTTTTCTAGACACTTCTTTATAGTGATTGTAATGTATTATTGTGGAAAGCCTAGTCCAAATCCAAATTATTTCATAATCATTCCATTGCGACACAATTCATTCTCATAATCATTCCATTGCCACATTTATTTGCTGCAACCTCACTGAAGGCTTTATTTGCTACAATCTCACTTGATGCTTTAATAAATTTGTAACAATTAAGAAAAAGTTGGGGAAGCTTTGCAAATTTGAGTAGAACACATATAATGAATTTCACTGGCCAAATGAAGTCTACATCTCTTTGCTAGTGGAGAACAAAGATAAAAAAACCAATACTATGCACAGCTAGAATTGGGAATGACTCTGAAACGAAAGCAACAGATCTAATCACACTAACATTCTATGTAAATCGCTAATGAGAATTTACTGTAAGCAAAGCAGATTCGTAGAGAGTGTTCTGAATATATTAATAATATTTATAGGCAAGGAACTTTTAGTTTAGAGCTCCCCATGAGCTTTCCCAGCTGTCTATTTGATCTTCTCCCCTATTTTCTGTGCAGCCTGTTCTACATTCTCTATAACATCTTGGGTTGCCTTGTTTCCAATTTCATAGCCGTTAGTTGTTGCTCCCTTCACTTTTTCAGCTACCACATTGTACTTTATTCAGCCTTTTGCATTTTCATTTCCATTTAAAGAGTCAACACTACAAATAAATTAACAAATAATTCCAACAAAATAAAAGGAATTTGACTGGAAAACAATCATTGAATTATGCAAATTACTACTAGTAAAAGGACAAAGTTAAAGGCATCATACTCATGAAATAGAATTTTGCCCAACCGAAACAGAAAATGAGGTTTCACATGGTGAGGCTTCGACTCTTCGATGTATCTCTGCATAACAAGAAAACGTTCTCGGATATCATCCTTAAACCTTTCACATATTTTTTTCCATGGAAAAGCCTCATTAATGGTTGAGGACCGCATATTTTTTTTCACTTCTAAACCCTCTAGAAACCCAAATAATAGCATTATAAATTTTGTTAAAATAAAATTAGGAAAAAATAGTACATTATGTTTACTTAATTACCATGATTATTTTAGGGCATAGAAATTGCCATTTACAAATTTACATCAACTGAAAACACCCTAAAATTAATTATCTAAGGATTTAAACATGGCATCGCAGGAATATAACTTCTATTTCTCAGACTAAACTTGAAAAATTGATTAAACAGAAGTAATGGAATTAATTTTGAGGTTTTAAATCACAAAAAGAATACCGATAAATGTAAGACGAGATACGGGTTACAGTTGTTACCGTTTATGCGACGGTTTGCAAAGAGCATGTACAACTTTCTATGTTGAAGATGTTCATACGTTTCACCATCGAAAGGCTTGATTTCTAGTGAAAAGTTGGACGTATCATCACTCCCGTAAACTGCAAACCAATCCCAGAATTTAGATTGGACATTTTTTGTAGATGAAGAAGAAGAACCTTCTCGAACCCTTCTGTGCGGCGACACATATGCCATGGGTTCTGCTGCAACTTTTAGATAGATAGATAGATTTGTGTGTGTTTTTCTATCTGAAAATATCAATTATATCAGTTTGTAAAGAAACACGATTGAGGAATTATAAAGATGAAATACAGAAGCCCTTCATTAAAGACGAGTGAAACTTTGCTTAAGGAGTAAGCACCGCTGCATGTCTGCAGCATGTTTCTGTCATGGCTGGGCTGGGCCGCATGAGTCCGCATATTAATGCAATTCATAAAAGAAATGGGAAGTACCGTTAGGGTTTGGAGTTCTTTATTTCTTCACAATATTTTAAAGCGTCCAACACCATTGGCATGGAATAGCATATTCGGCAGCAAATTGCAAGAAACGTGTGTTTTGTTCATTGTAAGGCTCCAAGCGACTCGATCGGAAGGCTGTTTCAAGAAAGAAAACAAAATATTCTTCATTGACACAAACACAATGACGCATATTTCTTCCTGTGCTTTGTCTGCATTTCAGAATTCCAGCAGGCTTCATTGCATTTCAGAACGACAGCAGGCTTCGCTTTTATTCCTATCAGCAAATCCACAGACGGAGCAGCTGCAGCTGGAGCAACAACAACAACAGTAATGGCGGACTGGACTATGCAAATTTCAGGCTTTTGGCAAAACGATTTCATGAAGGAAGATAGGTAGAAGGGGAAGAAGCAGCCACTATGGATTGATGGTGATGGGATGTGTCACTGTGCAAACCTATCAGCGATACAGATTATCCGAATCGTCGGACAAAAATATCGATGAATTAGGAAAAAAAATGCATTAATTTCGGGGAGTAGAGTCTCACTTGTTGAAACGCCTTACGGCGTAATTAAAGTACATTGATTTTGCAAAATATTTTATCAGTCATTCGTTTCAGGTACTTTAAAAATAATTTAAAGTGAAAATGATGTACCAAATCGACATAACATCTTTATTGAATCAATTGTCACTGAAATGAAGTAAATCCACCAAAGTTTCGTAAAGTTTTAAAACAAGTACGATGTTGGTAATGTGTTACATGAATGGTCTTTAAAGACATTTGGTTATGATTTATTAAATCGTGATCTCCTAACAATATTTAGCTTGTTGTTGTAGGTTATTTAATGTGGTGGTAGCAGGTATATTGTTAGTTGAATTTTAAGTTGTTTGTAGCACTTACTGTCATCTCATTAGTATTGTTAGTATTTAATATAAATTGAAATAAGTTATTATTATGATTATATTTTGAAAAATAAACATATTATTAATGAATATTAAAAAAATAGTTAATTTTGCAATAAACTAATTTTATTTTCAAAAATAAAAATAAAATTGATTAATTAACTATAATTATATAAATATCCTTTCTTTAAAAATATTAAGATTAAAATTTATAAAATTATAATTTAATATATAATATAAAGAGCCATTAATATGATTATTTATTTTGTAGTTATATGAATATCATTAAATTCATTAAATAATAATTTAATATAACTATAAAGAGTCATTAATATGAATATTTATTTTGAGTAAGGAGGTATGAGTGATTTAAAGAGGTTCATGTTAAAATTCATAAAATAATAATTTAATATATAATATAAAGAGTTATTAATATGATTATTTATTTTGACTAAGGAGGTATGAGTGGTGAATGAGTCATTAATATGATTATATTTTGAGTAAGGGGGTTATATTTTGAATAAGATGTGTGAATGATGAATGAATCATTAATATAATTATATTTTGATTAAAAAATGTTAGTGACGAATATAAGCAAACTAATTTTATAATAAATTGATTTTATTTTTATATAAAAATGATTAATATAAAAAATGATTTTATTTAAATTTTTTAATATAGTTTGAATTTTAAAATTTTTAGTAATCTAATTTAATCATAATTATTTATAATAAAAATAATCACTAATATATATGAGTTATGTTTACTCATTGATGGCCTTCACTCAAATTCCTTTACATTTTTTTACTATATCTTTCTTTTTCATAATTTATATTTCCAAGTTAATATATATCCATTTATACACATATGTTAAGACTTCTAACACATCTATTTTATACACATATATTAAAACTTCTAATATATCTATTTTGTATATGTTAAGGCTTAATTTTTTATTTTTTATATAGAGCATTTTAAAAAGTTCAAAGTATATATTTATATTTGTAGTTGTTCTTTTTTTTAATGGTTTCTTTCCTTTTTATAATCAATCTTGTAAGAATTACATATACTTTGTACTTGAAGGTTGTTTCATAATATTTTAATAAATTAGATACAACATAAACAAAAAAATATAATAATATTCATCAAACCTTTTAAGAAGGTTATAGGTATCTAGAATGGATAAGGTGTCAAAGTTTAAGATATTTTAAGAGATCATGTCTATAAAAACAAGCACCAAGACTTGCTGGGATATTCATGTGTTATTATCACAACTTCATAATTCTAAAAGGGTTGACTAAAAAGCAATGGAGCCCACATCTTAACGATGGGGTTTAGTTCTACTTATGAATATTGGGTAGTTATACCTTTGATTTTTATTTGAAAAGTAATTAATACTTTGTGTTCCAAAATGGACCTATGGTATCTATTTAAACAAGGGACTTTCAGCCTTAAATGAATAGGAGGAAGCTCCATCCATTAATTCAATTTGTGAAATTTGTCTCCTTCATCTCTCTCAATTTCCAAGACCAAAAATCTTCAAAGTGATTAAAAACACATTTAGAAATCCCTCATCTTGATTAGAAATCTCTTGATTACGCTACTCTAGAAGTCAAGGAATATATGATTGTGCTCAAATTTGTGTCAAAGTTGACTTTGGAAAATAGTTAGAAAATATTAATCTATGAAGGAACAATCGGGTGCACATCTAGTTAGACTATGAACACATACATGTCTTTTTATTATAATGGATACAATGATTATACTTCTTTCATGGAGACCTATCTAATGAAATATTAATCTATGAAGGAACAATCGGGTGCACATCTAGTTAGACTATGAACACATACATGTCCTTTTATTATAATGGATACAATGATTATACTTCTTTCATGGAGACCTATCTAATGAAATATATACCTCCCAATATGAAAAAGGAAAAGATGAAAACAAACATTTCACATGTTAAAACTAGAAAAAAGGGGGGAGAATCAATTGGCTCGACAACTAATGAAATGAGTGATAACACCACATTAATGTCAAAACAAGTTCAACATATGGAATCAAAATCCATAGAGTGAAATATTACCACCAAACAAAACCCTTAGACTCTACAGAAATCCACAGAGGGGAAGTATTAGCTTAGTAAGAAACAAAATACCTTTAAAGAACAAACAAATGAGAGAATTAAGAGTTAGAAAATGAAGCTAAAGAAACTTCAAAACCCAGTGATAAGGAGACCTTGTTCTTCTATAACCATGAATATGTTTCTAATGACTTACTAAAAGTTATTTTGATGATTCCTTAATATAGATAATAGTTATTTCGCTAGGATGTATGGGTGTCCATTTCACTACGATGGATGGATGGATTGATGCTCATGTTTGGTACTATTTGATTACTATGCATAGTAGATCATATTATGTGGTTTCCTTTGATGTTTAGAGGAAAAGAATGTGAAGGGTGATAGAATTTAATGCACCTACGAAAGATAATATGGGGTTCCTAGGGAGGTAAAAAATGTAATAGGACAAATACCACTTGGTCCTCTTTCATAGATCTCGTCAAGGAACAGTATTACCATGTGGGAAACTATGATGACTAGTACACCAAACGGACCATTCTACGTCAAGAGAGGGACTAGACAGTGTTGGAGTACACCAACAACTTTCATACCTTGCGCACAAAGTTGGGTATCAAGGAATCCGAGCGGCACCTGATTCTGAAATATCGTAGTTGTCTACATCGGTACATCCAAAGCACATCCAAAGTGATATGGACTTCCTGAAAATCACTTTAGTTGGATCTTCCTATCAGTATGTTGTCAAAATCGAGGACAAATTTCAACAAAATAACGAGAGAGACTCCGGAGTTGTGAATCCACTACAGAAGAAAGGCAAGGGAAACCCTGGTTTGCACAGCATAGGACAGGGAAAGGACAACCAGTCCTCACCACAAGCAAAGAAGGGGAATGGAAAGACAAAGAAGGACATCGCGAAGTGGTGTGAATTTAATAAAATCCCTTGGCATAAAACTGATGAATGTCACTCAAAGAAGTCATTGGTGGTCGAGATAAAATCTTCAGAATCAGATCTCGATTCTGATTCAGAACCTAATGCCACAGTCGTAGACCATGGGAAGCAAATCATTGATGTAGACCCAACTGCCACTATTTATATCACACATATTCAACAAGAGAATCCTGGCGAGTCAGAGGTAGAGGAGCGCCTCTTCCACTTGTAGATTTGGGTGAAGGGAATTCCTCTACATTTTATTGTTGACAATGACAACCAAAAGAACCTGATCTTAACAGAAGTCGTCAAGAGATTATAGCTTCCGACAACACCACACCAGAAACCCTACAACATTGGTTGGCTAAGCCAAGGATGAGGTATCCACATTACTCACCAATGCCTCCTACCATATGGCATAAATCCCTTCAAAGACGAGGTGTTGTGTGATGTGGCCCCACTTGAAGTCTGTGATGTTCTTTTAGAATAACCATATATGTGGAAGTGTCATGCTATATATGAGTCACGACCTCACAGTGTAATTGTCACTTTGGGAGGACAAATTTATTAGATCCCAAAGACAGTTGCACCTGCAACAATATCCCAGGGTAGGAAGATAAGATCCCACACCAAGAAATTATTCCGCTTCACAATTGCATCTGAAGGAGAACATAAGATCACATAGACCTCCACACCCTCTGCACATGGTGTCTCTACTCATTGGACACAAGGATAAAATGGAACCATTGTTTCCTCATCTATCCAAGTACCTCTACAATGCAAGGCCACACATTCAAGGTGCTCCTCTAAAAAGAAATCGTCCATACACCAATTGCATCCCTCTTAGGATTCCAAAGAAAATCAACCTCTTCACTTCGACAAATTTCGCACTAGGATATCAACTCAACACATAATTCGAGATATGATATAGGATTCAATGTAATGGAGAAAATTTCTTCCTAAGGAGGGAGGATTGATCCAGAGGGAAATCCGTGGCAAGGCACCTATTCCACTGGCTCAAAACAATTGTCCATTGCGGTAGTTTCCTAGTTATTTTTCTACAGTTTTTTGGGTCCTAAACGTTTAGGGACGTTTTGAGGCCCTAAACGACGTTTTCTGGCGATTCAGGTGGCCAACTGTTTTTCTTCAACATGCTTTTGGCCATAGTCCCAAGATGTAAATATTGAATATACCTTTCAAATGGGCTATCGAGTGCCCAACTCGAAGATCGTATGCAAAAGTTATGACCTCAGGAAGTTGACTGTTCAACTTACCACTTTGGGACCACAAACTTTATGGCGGTTTATCTTCTAGGGTTATGGTTTGGAATTTTGGGGTTCTCGCCCTCGTCCTTATTACAAATAGGCCCCTTTGACATGATTTCATTAGAGGAAATTTCAACTCAAAATGGGCCTTTTAACTTTTATTCAAATTCCATGTCATCATGTGTTAGCCAATGAAATTGCTTTAAATTTGAATTACCGTATAGGTCTTAAACACTTTTTTAATATAAATTTGGGGATAGGTATCATAAAAAAAACTACTTTTTTGTTTCTATTTTTGACATATATCCCCGTGTTTTTACTCAAATTTCGATCAAGAGAGCTCATTGGATGCGGAATTAAATTACGCATCCAATGAGTGCCCACTCGGCATACTTTTGACAGACCCCGCTACCCCAAAAACAAGAAATACCTGAAAAAACGTAATGATGATGTCATCATTCCGTTCTTTCAGGTATTTCTTGTTTTTGGGGTAGCGGGTTCCGTCAAAAGTATGCCGAGTGGGTACTCGTTGGATGCAAAATTTAATTCCGTATCCAACGAGCTCTCCCAATCGAAATTTGAGTAAAAACATGGGGAGATATGTCAAAAATACAAACAAAAAGTAGTTTTTTTCTTTTCTTCCTCCAAAATTAATAAATATTATTTTATTATTTTAGCTATTATTTTATTAGTTCATTTTAGGAGGCCCATTTTGAGTTGAAATTTCCTCTAATGTGTCTTCTATTTTGCGCAGATGAGTGTAGCAGTCACATCTTTTCTCAGAGATAGCTACCACCATTCTAGATATTGTATTGCAATATATTATATTGCTGCCATTTAATAGAATATGTGTTTATTGTATCTCTGTTATCTTTGGAATATGGTTGTGTTTATGATTGTTTATATTTTATTTCGTCTTGTTCTCACATAAATCTGGATTAGTCGTATCACAACAATATACTCTTTGATTGTTTCTTGGCTTATGTCCCCGACGAGGTCCGGGTATAGAGAGTTTGGTCTTGAACTAGGTTCACTTGATCACTCTCGCTGTCCCAAACGACCTCTCATGGCAGAAGAAAAGAGAGACAACAGAGCAGTATATCCTATCAAGTCGTGTTGGCACCCCGACAACTCCCCTTTCATTTTCCAAAATAAAGGGGTCATTATTAAATTTTTTGTAAATACTTAGCTTATGGTTTTTTTTGTTAATTTCGTAGGTGATTTCATGACCTCTTTGCTTTGATCCTTCACTCTTTATGCTACATCTTCTTTTGCTTGGTTCTCATTGCATACTATTTTAGTGATTCAATCAATCTAAGTTGCTTGGAAATTTAGGCTTCATGGTTGTTTGCATGCTTTTATTGAGTCTGTCTAAGATGACAATATGCGTCAGTTTGTGAAAACTTGATCAAGTGTTTTCGACAATCTCATGAAATTTATCCCTCTTAATTAAATGAGCACTTTGGAAAATTGGATTGATTTGAGTAATTTCTTCCTTTCCATAATTCCAATTTACATCTTAAAATAATGCATATCAAGGTTTATTGTTGAGGGCATGATTCTTTTGAGCATAATATGATATTTTCTAATATCCAGATCATTCAATAATTAGTAATAAAAAAATAAAAATAAAAAAGTCTCCTTGTATTCTATTTTTTTTTTGTCATGAAATTTTTATTAATTATTTTCTATACAAAATTTTCATGATTCAAATATAACCTATAATCTTAAATTATAATGGGAAATTTTAATTTATATTTCTTTTGGGATCCTCTTGAATATAGACAAATATGAGAAATACACAAATAACTTTAATTTTTCATTAAAATTTCATTTTATGAAATTTATAAATAAACTTTTTGACAAAAATTAAAATGCTCCAATAATATATATAGATTTCTATTTAAAAAAAAATTAAAAGAAAAACGAAACTAAAATTACACAAAATTTGAAAAGGTTCTCAACACATCTTTAATATTGTATTTAGTTGATCAAAGAGTATTTTAAATCATTTTAATATTTTCATAATATATGCCACATGGGCGGTCAAAGTTTAAAGGACATGAGATTAACATAGATCAAAAAGTGTAAGTTAGAAGAATATTACATGGGAATATATTTTTAAGCATCTGCATTCATTTTGCGGCTGAAGGATTTTTTTAAGGGGACGACCAGGGATCAAGATTGAAGGGCTGGTCTTAATTTCATATGGAAGGTTATATATTCATGCAGCCCTTCATCAATGAAGGGCTTTCAAAAAGCTCACATTTCAAATGACAGTAATAAATTAATTGTACATTTCATTTACTTGATGATGACAAAAATTTAAAACAAAAAATTAAATTGCAAAATGGGATTTGTAAAATTGCACAAGTGAATGTATATCCCTGCCTACATTGTGTTCAATCTATTTGATTGGGGAATAAGTTTACAATTGCTCAGACGCTTTAAGGTTTATAATAAAAAAGGAACTCAGACAGATGGTCAAGCCGGATAGTACAATCTATGGCTATAAATTTGGAAGTATGGATTGAGGACGAGAAAAGGTGCTCACTTAAGAGACCATTCTTGATGGCGTTGAAGGAATTCAAAACAAGAGGCAGCCTATGCTAGAACTTCGAAGCTTCAGTCATAAAATAAAATCTATTGGGGAAGTAGAAGCAACCAAAGCTGAATGTTTTGAGATTACTTTTGAGATTACTCAGAAATTGATAAACTATCAAAAAGATGCAGACCTGAAGAATAAACAATGGAGGTTTTTGCACAGTCATCATCTGAAAGTTTCACCGGGCCAATTCAAAGAATTATCCTCTGACAAATATAAAACTAAAGTCTTCAAAAAGTAATAGGTTGTCAACTAATTAACTTGTGCTTGAATGCATGCACATCTCCGCCTTACAGTAACAGGAAAGGAAAATTTATATAAAATTACCTTGGCTGCCGGAGTTAGCCAATGAATCTAACGAGTTCTTCCTCAGCCGTTCATTGTGTCCCGCCAACCTTCTCCTGCAACTTCTCTTTGCGTCGTTAAATTCTGCTATGCCATGGAATCTAGATAGGCACAACAACACCCAATTATTCATGTGTATTATCAAATTATATACTTAATATGTATGGATCCATGTTGACTTACTCAAAGAAAAACCAGTGAGGTGCAACCATCTCCTGGTTAGTTACCTGCTACACTGCTGACAGAAGCGTTGCTCGGTACCAAGAACAATGACTTTGGGGGCTTTGGAATGCATTTCACAGACTTTATGTCTCTTGTGATATTCTTTTGCATTGGCCAACACTACGTTGCATCCTTCCACTTGACAACGGGGAGGTTGAGCGGTCGAAGCCGGCAAAGCCCTCGGCTTCTTATAAACGCAATCGCCAGTGCTATTACCAGTGACTAGATTAATTACCTTAGCCGGATTCGCAGCGTCTCCAAAATGCTGCCGCTTTCCTAGCTTAAGGCACGTTAAGGAATCCCCTTGAACAACCTTGATGACATTAATGTTATCTCTCATGCGATCCTCATTAGCACTCTGATAATTGTCATTCCTCCGGAGTCCCACCCAAGCCAACTACCACCATATTTCTCTAACCAGAATGGCTATACTCGGAACCCCCAAGAAAATTACCACCATTTGCAACCCCTTCTACAAGCCAACCCTTCAATAATCCATTGCCTTCGCTTTTCACAGAACCCTCAGCCAAAGGATTCTGATGAATCTTGACATCCAGAGGAAACTGTGCCTTGTGATTGCCTGAAAAACTCCCATCGTTGATGACTTCAGTAAAATTACCAGCAGCCATGAGAGGCTCAGACAGGGGGAGGACTCATGAACCATGTTCGTCCCACGGAATAACTCCTTCCCAATATTATAACCCTCTTCTGAACAAACCCATTCAGCCATGGGTAATCTCTCATACCTATCCTTCGTCGTACTGTAAAGCCCTGTGCAACCTTCCCAGTCCCAAGGACTCTTTAAATGCCAATCCTGCATCTTAGAGGGCCAGCAATGATCATGGCTGCTGCTATTGTTACCACCATGATTTGCCATGGAATTTGAGTCCATATTCTTAAAAATGACTTCTTCTTCACAAGACCAAAACTAATCCAAGGAAAAATACAGATACACTTTCAGGCTCTTTTCACATGATGAATATTTACCAAATCCAGTGATCCCATATTTGCTTCGATTTCCAAATCCGGGATGATTAAAATACTAACCTAGTTGTCTGAACAAAACTTCCATAAGAGCATTACTCCCCAGAGCCTCGTCCAACAGATCCGCATCAGAGAGCCCCTGAATCAAACTAATGTAGGTAAAAACATCTGGGGCCATCCCCTTCTCAACCATGAGAATCTGCATTTTCAAGGAAAAATCGAGCTCGCCCATTTTACAGAGCCAGTCTGCTTACCACCGGCTTTTGCATAATCAACTGAATCTACTTATGGGTAAGCTGGATCAACAGACTCAACTGGATCATCTTTAGCGAGGACTGCTTCGCCCATCTGGAGCTGAGCTTCAAGTTCTACTCTGTGAGCCCCACTGTGAGCGGTGTTCTTGGACAGACATACGGGGCAGAATACAGGAGCACTGTGAAGATGGGGGTGGCCATGCCCGTCATGGGAGGAGAGTCCAGTTATGTCACTTCCAGTCTGTTCGCCGCAGACTGCAAAGTTGCCCGCTTCGGCGACGCCTCCTCCAACGATGATAAATTTAGCATGACCAGTGCACTCAACTGCGACAGCGAACGCGGCGGTGGCCGTGGGATTGACTCCACATCGCCCAACGCACAATAAACTCGCCATTGGCTGCGGCTGGGAGTCTTATTAAGAAATCCCTTGTACCAACAGTTTTGACAAGGATCTGGAAAGATCGCAAGACAGATAATTAAAGCTGTACTGTGATTTCAGATTTCAGATGAATAAATGTTTGATGGGAAGTTTTACACCTCACACTTCTAATGAAATTTTAAAATAAACATTGCACTTCTTGATAACCTGTCAAAATTTAAAATTGTCTTTTCTTTTGACAGGCAATTATTGAATTACACTTCTGGGACGGGCTAGGAGGCCTTTGACGGGTTCAATTTTGATCCCTGCTGGGAGTCTTATTAAGAAATTCCTTGTACCAACAGTTTTGGCAAGGATCTGGAAAGATCGCAAGACAGATAATTAAAGCTGTACTGTGATTTCAGATTTCAGATGAATAAATGTTTGATGGGAAGTTTTACACCTCACACTTCTAATGAAATTTTAAAATAAACATTGCACTTCTTGATAACCTGTCAAAATTTAAAATTGTCTTTTCTTTTGACGGGCAATTATTGAATTATACTTCTGGGACGGGCTAGGAGGCCTTTGACGGGGCTATGACGGGTTCAATTTTGATCCCTGGGGACGACTCTCGAGCTTTCATCGTTTGTCGAGAGCCTCTCGGGAGCCGCCCCGTGTTATTATTAATTTAATAAATTAAATCAAATTTTTAAATAAAGTCAATGAGTGTTGTCATAATGTTGCCGCCCTATTTGAAGTAGGTGTCCTCTCTCCTACCTCATAGCTTTCCCCTGTGCTTTCTACAGAACTCCAATGAGGCTCCTTATTACCATGCACCTCAGTTATCTTCTACCTATCCCTCTTCTATATTAGAAGGAAGCTTCCCCGGAGCTATCTTCAATATTGTTCCCCTGTCTTTGCATTCACCCTCACCTGTTAGCCATATCGCAATCGTTGGACCGCCTACGAGCTAAACAAGATGTTCCATTCCATGACGTTCAACACAGGGACGAAGTTACTGCATGAGATTTTGCAGAAAAGAGGGAATTGAGGCTGGTCCGTGCAGATCATTATTACAAAGAAGAGGAAGCACCTGATGGATCAAAGGCAGTGTATATGGGGAATAGTATGAGACGATATTTCATAAGTGCAGAGTATCTCAAACATCCACTGTTAACGGTACTCACCATTGGGCCACACACGACCTCTCCTGTGGCTCGATTAGGAAACATGCAACCTCTCCTTAACAGTTCTCCCTTCATTCTGATGACTTCTCGTTTGCAACACTTCACGGGAACTGCAACAATATGCAGTTAAATAAGAGGGTTGCAACACGCTTCACGGATCTCTCTTTTCTGTAACACTGAGCTCCAATTTTTCTAGGCATCCACATGGTCTCTCCTTCACGGTTTTACAACAACGTAACAACATTTGACATCGTACAATGAAATGCATTTGATAATGTTAAATTATCTAATGCCATAATATGGGGAATTGGAGCACCTTGTATTCAATCTGTAATGGCGAACGAATATGAATCAAAATTCCACTTCATGGAAAACATTAAAAATTTCACACGAAAAAGAATATATCCTCCAGCTAATAACGCAACCAGAACTAGTGGATAACAGTTGTGAAGAAGATAATATTCTATTATTGTTCTACATCAAAATACTCCATGGTTAGCGGCTCAACTGCTCTGCTCTGGTCTATTTAAATGGAGTAAGCTAGCTATGGAGCAATCCTCCCTCATCGGACGGAGAGGAGCAAAGCCTCTGTCCGATGGAGGGAGGATTGCTCCATAGCTAGCTCACTCCTAAAAGGCCTCTTTGATTTTGATATGTGCAGATTCTAGAAGCATTTTCGAGAATTGTAGATCTCCTAGAACTGCATTAATGGCGGTTTTAAGAGTTGTTCAAGAGTGTAGCGCCCAGTACAGGGACGTCCAAGATACCATTGAATCAAGTTGTACGTTTTTAGGAAATTTTACTTTGGAAGATTTAAGATTTGATTTGCAATCCCGCATGGTAATTTTTTTCATCCTGTTGTATATACCTTAAACAATAGTAATGGTTTAAGGTCCATTCTGATGAGTACTTTTTATTTACCCTTGACAGTTATCGGCATGCCTAATGGTAATGTCCTCTCAAATTTACTTGCCCTGCAGCGTTAGTGGAAACTCGCAGATTTTTATTTCACGTGACAACAAATTGTTATGTGTTCTTTTTGCGTAAGTTCAAAGTGTGAAAAACGATGATTGGTGAATGCATTTATGTTTTTTTATTATTTTAAAATTGAGTACTATAATGCTAAATTGGAATGATAATGTCGCACTGTTGGCAACAATAATAACAAATAACAAATACATGCTCTAAGCAATGGCTATGCCTCTTGCATGATCTGTCATAAATTTCACCAATTGTTCAAATGCATAGTAAGATAATGACCATCAACTAGAAAAAAAAATATTCTTATGTGTAGGGAAGAGAGTAATGTTATCCTAGAAATTATGGGTCTAATCAAGATTAGTAAATGGTGCATGCAAACTGGTCATGCAAATTATATACACACTTGGATCTATCTCTCCTTAATTACTATCCTATGTTGTCCGCACATATGATAATTGCATTGGGCCTCCATGGGACCAATATAAACCAAAGCACATACTAATTCCACCCATAAATTGCAGTAACAAGAAACAAGTCCCCCTCAATATTTCTTGGGAATTGAATATCCATAAAATCCAATGATTAACATTAACAAGGTCAACCACTGAAATTGGTAACAATTAATACCCATGATTGACCTTCATAGCAATGACATGCATTGCAACATTAGAAAGAATGTGAGTTGCACTATCGTTCTCTTTAGAATGCTATGCAAAGATGAAAGACACTTCATATGTATGACTTCAAAAAAAGGAAGAGGCGTGCCTTCATTCTTTATCCCTTTCACACTTAAAACAACAACCCTCAATCTCTGCACTCCCCCTACCAAAGGAAAATACCAATATTGATTTCCAATATAATTAGAGTCAAACTTGATCACTACTTAGCCTTTTATTATTTTACTCACATTTGTATACCTTCTCGTATGACAAATTAATGTGCATTTAATTTTACTTTCCATTTTCTATTTATTGCTTATTGGTACTTGCAATAGAGTTTCTTTTCAATTTCATCAACTACTATGCTTACCATAAATGAGCTAAACTTGCTTTCAACACATAATATTATATTATGTACATACACACAACTTTCTCTAATTTTACAACATATTGAGGTTCTCTTCGGCTTTTCATTTCCCGTATGCTAGTTATTATTTCATCTCTATGTGATATAACACTCACATATCGTTTTATTTTCATTTCCCATATGCTAGTTATTATTTCATCTCTACGTGATATAACACTCACATATCGTTTTACTTATTGCAAGCTACCAAGAGACAACCGAGATCATAGAACAGTCTCGTCACCCAATAAAAAAAATGAAATCAAGTTGCTTTGATTGTGATAGAAACAATTCGTTGTTTTTGATAAGTCATTGTTAGAATTTACCTGAAGTTGTTGAATTCCACTAAAACTATATTACAGAAAGTTTAAAGAATATGCCATCCCACATGAGTATGCAACTATCCATAAATGAAGTGACACCAATACGAGTCTAGGTCAAAAAGAATATGACCAAACTATATTAGGGAAAGTATTAAACTCTTTTATATTTAGTTGATTTGAAGGTCAACAAAATCTCTACGCCAGGGCTTGTACCATTTAGATCACCTAGTACTTTTTATTGCCATGGTTTTGGTGATTAAAAGCAACACATAGAGGAGGATGTTTGGCTCATCATTTTCATCAATACATAAATATAAAAGGATCCACACCCAAACTAATAAAGACCACATGAAAAGGAAAATAGAAAGAAAATGACCTGACTAAATATGTGGTTGAATATTCTTCACAAGTTTGCTACGAGGTTAATGAGTAATTAAGGCTATCATGAATAAGGAGTATGGAACATAAATTTTTGGCAAAGATTCTGCTAGATTATGAGAAGTCTCTACCGAGCCGCCAACACTTCGTTGTGCTATTAAATTATCAGAATCTATCATCAATGATCATGTAACTAAAAATCGACAAAGGAGCATGTTGTTCGCAGTCAAATAAGATGGAAATAGCACGATTTGGTTGTTTCACAAACTTGTTTCAAATTCATATGCAACTAGTGAGGCCCAAAGAATAAAATTAGCTACTCTGTCAACAGATAGTTATATTGCCAGTATAAATGCACATAAAATACGTAGAGAATCTAGGGAAGTATCATTTCACTTGGTTTTTTTTATGTTCTATTGAGTCATCATTGAGCAGATTATCATGATACCTTAGCTAGCATAATCGAATCTCCACATTGCTAGATTTCGTTCAAGTTTTTGATTTTATATTTCACCCTCAGAATAATTTCAGTTTTAATCTTTGTGCTTAGTTCTCACATTATATATTATCTTATTTAAAATGATTTTTGATTTGTATATCTATAGAAGTGATGGTTTCTTATTAAGATCATTGGATTCAATGAAGGTTGTCACTGCCAGATTATTCTCAATAATGTTGCAACTCAGACTGTAGAAGCTATCACGATTCTTCACTCAAGTCATAAAAGAGAACACAAGATTACAAAGGGAGATATTTTTGATTCTTTATATTATTAATCTTTAGATACTTCTCCTGTTTAATTAGTTGTTTTATATTTTGCTAAAAACGATTTTATCTATTATTTAGTTTCTTTCTTATGTTGCAGAATTAACAATGTAGTTGGAGAAAGTTGCAATAGAATCATTTCTAGACAGATCAATTCATCACTCAAAACTTGTAAAAGAAGGAAGCATTAAGGGAGGAGGAGTGAACCATGCACCCTAGGTGTCACAATTATTGGTTTTTCAGTTCGAAAAACCTAGGGAAGCCACGCGACCATTTGAAGTTATTTGTGGCTAATTGTATTTGATAATGATGGGGAAGTTAGATTGAATTCCAGGTATCTCTCATCGTACAAGAAATTGGATGGAGTAATATGATCAAGTAACATCAAGTAGAGGCATTTCAATGGCTACCGATATAAAGAGCAAGATGAAAATATCGTAGATGGGGGGTCTCCAGAAATTGGAAGAGGAATTTTTTTCTCTTCTGAAATCATGATTTTTCTGTAAACTTTGCTTTGGGAAGTGTCAAGGAGATGCTTCCAGAAGAGGGGGGAATATATGTAGTTCGAAGGGAGTTGTTACTTGTAAAGTTGTAGAGTCTTGATTCCTTGTGAATATTTGTATTCAGAGGAAGAATCGGTGATCCTCTATCCTAGTTTTTTTTATACTGAATGAAGTCTTGCATTGTTTCTAGTCAAGCCCAATCAGAACCAGAGATCACTGCTTTTTCTGCAATCACCCTTGTACTCGATCATGGTTTGTAATATGTTATTTATTTTTATATAATTGAATACAAGCATGATAAGAGATGTTATGCTTTTTGAAGATCAACACTTCTTGTTTAATCGATTATTTGAAGTGACTGCAAACTCAACATGTGAAGAATATTTATAGGATTATTGATTAATATCGTGATATTCTTGTGCTTCAAATGTTTACTGTTTATTTAAACTTTGTTTTTAAATAAGGCACTGAACTAAAATCATATCTTTTTACATGTCAAATTCAATTATGGTCCTGCACATAGGATAGATTAGGTAGAGTTAGTTATTTTTTTTTTAAAAGTTAGGTTTTAGTTTATTTCATAGTGAAAGATGAAATTCCGTTGCTATTAAAACCAATGTTTTTTAATAGTTGTTAAATATGTATTTTTTCCAACTATTGAAATTTTCATCTTAGAATTGTCATGTTAGTTAGATTACATCTTTGACATCTTTATTTCATTTTAAGGGTTTCTATCACAAAATTGTGAGACTCTCTTTTGAGAGAAAACACATAAGGCAGCGGGGCCTTTGTTCCTACGAGATTTAGTCATCCCAAACACACTGAGGGTTGTTTTAAGCGCTTTGTGTGAATGATTTATCCTTGTTGGCCATAGGACTGAAAATATGACCAACAAGTCACTGCTCGAGGAATCACTCAATCGAGAGAGGAACAAGATGATGGATAGTTTCACCCAAATCCTTCTACGAATGTTGATAGCGGCAAGTGCATCTTCAACAAGCAGCCGGTTCGGGGATGCAACTCCCTTCAAGGTACAAGTTAATTTTGATATTCATTTATTTGAAGGTGAGATCGATGCATATGCCCTAGATAATTGGTTGAATGTTCTAGAAGGGTATTTCTCTGTCCAAAATTTCTCCGATAGGGAAAAGATCACCTTCTCTCTCCATAAGGAAGCCCCCCATGTCCAAAATTGGAGGGGTACTTATTTGGAGAAAAACTCATCAGACGAGTCTAGAATGTTTGAGACAAATCCCACTTGGGGCTCTTTCATAGATGTCGTCAAGGAACAATATTACCCTATAGGAAAATATGATGAACAGTACACCAAATGGACCATTCTACGTCAAGAAAGGGACTAGATGGTGTCAAAGTACACCAAAAAAATGCATACCTTGCACACAAAGTTGGGTATCAAGGACTCCGAGTGACACCTTATTCTGAAATATCACAGTGGTATAAATCGGTACATCCAAACTGAGATGGAATTACTCAACATCTCTTCACTTGGATTTTCCTATCAGTATGCTTTCAAAATCAAGGAGAAATTTAGACAAAAGAACAAGTGAGACTCTGGACCTACGAATCCACCACAGAAGCAAGGAAAGGGAAACCATAGCGCGTAGAACATAGGACAAGGAAAGTAGAACTAGTCCCTTCCACAAGGAAAGAAGAGGAGTGGAAAGACAAAGAAGGACACTGGGAAGTGGTGTGAGTTTCGTAAAATCCCTTGACACAACATTGATGAATGTCACTCAAAGAAGTAATTGGTGGTCGAGATAAAATATTTAGAATCAGATCATGATTCTGATTCATAGCCCAATTCCACAGCCATAGAACAAGGAAAGTAGATCATTGATGTAGACCCCACTTCCACTATTGCTACCACACATATTCAACTAGAGGATCCTGAAGAGTCAGAGGCAGAGGAGCACCTCTTCCACTCGTAGATGTGGGTGAAGGGAATTCCTCTACATTTTGTTGTTGATAAAGGCAGCCAAACGAACCTGATCTCAATAGAATTCATCAAGAGATTGGAGCTTCTGACAACACCACACCTGCAACCCTATAAAATCACTTAGCTAAGACAAGGACATGGTATCCAAATTACTCAACAATGCCTCCTACCATAGGGAATCCATCTATTCAAAGACGAGATACTGTGTGATGTGGCCCCACTTGAAGTCTGTGATGTTCTTTTAGGAAATCCATATATGTGGAAGCGTCATGCTATAAATGAGTCACAACCTTACAATTTCATTGTCACTTTGGAAGGACAACTCTATTGGATCCCAGAGAAAGTTGCACCTGCTACAATATCATAGGGTAGTAAGATAATCTTCCACACTATGAAATTCTTCCTCTTCACAAAACCACTTATACTATGAAACGAGAACTCGACACAGTTCTCATTTTTCTCTCTCCTAATTTTAGTAGCTATTTTTACCCCCGTTTCAAAAATGGTTGATGCCAGTATCACACATTTTCATTTTCAGACATTTTTTTGGGCCTTCGAATTATCTTTGTTGTAAAATATTTTTAATTTCTATTTTCAAGTGTGTTTTTTGAAATTTAACAAAATAACATACATTTTTAAGCAATTTATA
>LPNX010118304.1:127781-158585 GCA_001517045.1 Pseudotsuga menziesii
ATTTTAGTGAGAAGTCATGGACTCATCTAAAGAAAATTCCAATGTCAATGAAGAAATGTACAGTTCATCTAGCCAAGATACCGGTAGTGCAAGCAATGTAATCAAGCATGTTATTTGAGAACTTCCTAGTTATGAAGATTTTGAAGACACTAGTAAAGAAGAGAAAGAATGTGATGATGATGAAGAGGTTCCTCCAAGTGGGGATCTTAAAGACAGCAAACAATATGATGACAATTTTCCTCTCAGCGAGGATTTTCAAGGCACCAATGATGATTTACCTGAAAGCGAGGATTTTCAAGGCACCAACGATGATTTTCCTTCAAGCAAAGATTTTCCTCCTAGCGAGGATTTTTGTGGGATTGATGATGATATTCGTCCCAGTGAGGATTTTAATGGGCGGATGATGATTCTGGTGAGGAAGAAGACATCAATAATGGTGAAAATTATTTTCCTCAAAGCGAGGATTTCAATGGAAGAAATGATGACTTTCCTCCAAGCAAGGATTTGAATGTCACAGATGACGAGTTTCCTCCAAGCGAGGATTTCAATGGAATGGATAATGAGTTTCCTCCAAGCGAGGATTTCAATGGAACAGATGATGAGTTTCCTCCAAGCGAGGATTTCAATGGCGCCGATGATGAGTTTCCTCCAAGCGAGGATTTCAATGGAACAGATGATGAGTTTCCTCCAAGCGAGGATTTCAATGGCACTGATGATGAGTTACCTCCAAGCGAGGATTTAAATGGCACCGATGATGACTTACCTCCAAGCGAGGATTTCAATGGCAATGATGGTGAATATCATCCAAGCGAGGATTTCAATGGCACTGATGATGATTTTCCTCCGAGTGAAGATTTCAATGGAACCGATGATGATTTCTCTCTGAGCGAGGATTTCAATGGCACCGATGATCATTCTGTTGATGATGAAGCCACCAATGATGAAGACAGTGATTCTCCTTTCAGTGAAGAATTTAGTGGCACAAATAATGTTGATGGTCACATTGATCTGGCAGCAAGTGATCATGACAATAATTTTCATAATGAATTTGGTGATGAAATTTTCAATGAGGGGGGTCATATGCATCACAATGAAAACAATCATCCTGCTAAGGATGTTGTTGCAGACATAATGGTCCAGGAGATCCATCGACAGAATCCAATGCAGAGCAGGATTAAGTGTAGGACTAGACTTTTTATGTCAATCCAAATAATTCCAGTTATACAAGGTCTAGGAAAGAATTGCTCACAAGTCCAAGTACCATTACTCATTTGATTTCGAGTGAGTGTTGCCACAAAAGTTGTTTGAAAAGTTTAGGCTACAATTATGTCTTGGAGAGAAGGAAGATGTATCTTTCAATGAAAAAAAGCATGCAAAATTCATATTTAGTGGGGTGCATGATTTCTACCAGGACAGGCTATGATTATCGTGTTGGAAGAATTATGCTTTGTAGAAAGGCATTCAAACGGATTCACTCAATTGGTAATCTTCGATTATCAAGAATCCAAACAAGACTAGAAAAGGCTCCTACATTTTACACTGACGATTATCAAGGATGAATCACTGGGCCATCAACACACATTTCAATATCATGGATGCATGATTTCTTTTCCAAGCATGGAGAGAATATGCCAAATAGAGAAACAATACACATTCCAGATAATTTCACAAGGCAGGAAATCTACAACTTATACAAGGATTATGTTCAAGGTGGTCAAGGAAATGACAACTTCATCAGATATGCATATTTCACAAGAGTATGGAAAAAGAAGTTCAACAACGTCCGCATTCCAAAGAGGTCAAGGATGGGGGTCTACAGAACATGTGCTTCTCTTAAAGAAAGAAGGGATAGAAAGAGGTATGTTTACAAAACAAAAAAAACAAATAGATAAATGTCAATTATTGAATCTAGTTAACAATATTTTTTGTTATGTTGTTTGTAGATTCCATAATCAATGCACTGCAAGAACATTGCAATCAACAATCAAATGAACAGCAAAAATTGTACAAACATCACAAGAAGTGTTACGATGCTCCAAATAAGTATATGGGTTTGATAATTGATGGCATGTATCAGAAAAAAACACTCTTGCCACATTTTGTCTGTGTGCCAAAGAATTTAAAGGAGGAGAATTTTATTCAGTTTCACTTGGTTGGGTGTATGGTTTTTAATGGTGAAATGATTCCAAGGGTTTACTTTACAGCTCCAAATATTCACAATGATGCAAATTTGACCATCAGCATAATTCACCATGTCATTACTCATTGGCCTGGTGATCTTCCAGAAGTTCTATATCTACAATTGGACAACACAAGTCGGGAAAACAAAAACCAGGTCGTGTTTGGTTATCTAAGCATGCTTGTGGAATTGGGAATTTTTAAGAAGGTAAAAGTTGGGTTCCTTCTTGTTGGGCATACACATGATCATATTGATCAAATGTTCAGCCATTTTGCAAGGACATTGAGGAGGAAGAAAGTCAGGAGCCTGCCATCGTTGATTGAAATTATAGGGAAAGCATACCATCCAGAGCCTACTGTACAGAAATTGGAAGAAACTGTTGACATGTGAATATTTCTGTTTGGATCGCATTGTGAGGAAAGGTGCATTGAAAAAATTAATGACATTAGCTTTCAGCATCAATTTCGTATAAAAAAGATTGATGGAAAAACACTATTGTGGGGCAAGAAGTACTCAACTAGCACAGAATGGGGGCCTTCATTAGGTTTGGCATTTTTGAAATTTATCCCAAGTCGTCAAATGTATGCTTGAAATTTATTGTTATTGCAATCATCTACAGAGATTCATAATGCAAGGCGACATAGTAGAGATGTTGATTCTTCTCAATGCTTGGAAGAAATCAAAAAGTCTATTGAAGATACATATGAGCACTTTGATGTTGCTGATTCCGTTTGGTGGGAGTCTTTTTTCATAGAGCAGAGTGACATAATTTCAAACTCTACAAATGGAGATATATTTTTGAAGACTCCATTTGCTTGGCCACAAAGTTTATCAAATGAAAACGAGGTAACAAATGTTGAACCTTGATCTGTTGAGTTTTCTCAAGTAGGGGAAAGAGAAATGTATATTGGCTCTAGAAGATTATCGGCAAAGCGTCGAGAGATGGAAGACCTTTACAGGGGCTCAGTACAAGATATCAAGGAGGGTTGCATGATTGCATTTTTGGCTACAGATGATCCACGTCAATAGCCATTCTGGATTGCAAAAGCTATGAAGGTCATTAAAGAAAATGAAGAAGTAGTATCAGTAGAAGTACATTGGTATGCAACAGATACACACCCATTTGATGGTGTGTACAAGGCAGAGATGGTGGTTGAGAAAAAGGTTTGCAGAAAGAGAAACATAAAGGGTCAAAAAATAAATCTCCGCCACATTGACATCTTGAAATTAGAGGAAGTTGATATACTTGTTTATGATTTCAAGTTGACAAAGAAAGACACTCTCCGCTCCAAGACTATAGAGATTATCAAGAGGTTGCTGCCACAGCCAGAAGTTGCAAGATGGGAGTCTGTTAAACCAAGCCGTAGATCCCGAAGGAACATGACATCTGAAATGATGGGCATAGATGTAGACTCAGATGATGTGCCCATTGATAATAGATAAGAGTATGGGTCATCTACATCTTCATCAAGTCCTTCATTTGCAGAAAATCTAGATTCTGATGGGGTGTTAGAATCCATGGATGAATTTTAAGAAGCAGTGTAGATGATTTTTATTAGTATGATTTTTTTAATTGAAACTCTACAGGAGTTTTTGATGATGGGGTGTCATAATCCATGGATGAATTTGAAGAGGCAGTTTGATGCTTTTTACTAGTATGATTTTTGTAATTGAAACTCTAGAGGAGTTTTTGAATATTTATATGAACCATCTCTTCTTGTATGGTCTAATATATTATCTCATTATGAATCACATCATAGTTTCTTTGTTTCTATATGGTTATAATGGTGAAATTATTAGAGAAATTTGTTTTTTCTTTAATATGCAATTTTCCAGAAAGTTGTAATTTATCTCTTTAAGAATTTTTGTTTTTTTCCAATTTAAGGTTGATTTTAAAGTTTTGTTAAACAACAATATGGGATGTTTAGTCCATGGCTCTATTTTTTACCCAAAAAGAAAAATGTGTATACTGGTATCAACACTTTTCTATTTGGGGGGTGTTTTTGGTGTTTTTTTTGCAAAAATCATCGTTTTTATGGGTAGAGTTCTCGTTCATAGTATATAGTTCTCATTTCATAGTATAAGTGGTTACAATTGCATTTGAAGGAGAACATAAGATCACAGATACCTCCACACCCTCTGCATAGGGTGTCTCTGCTCGTCATACACATAAAGAAAACATAGCCATTTTTTCCTCATCTATCCAAGTACATCTACGATCCAAGGCCATACATTCAAGGTGCTCCTCCCCTGAAAAATCATCCATACAACAATTACATCCCTCTCAGGATGCCAAAGAAAAGAAACCTCTTCACTTCAGCAAATGTCACACTAGGAGAAAATCAACACAATGTTTGAGATGTGATACAGGATTCGATGCAAAGGAGACCATTGCTTCCTAAGGAGGGAGGATTACTCCATATGGAAATCGGTGGCCACCCACCTATTCCACTAGCTCAAAACAATTGCCCATTTTGGTAGTTTCCTAGTTATTTTTCTATGGTTTTTCAAGGCCCAAACTTTCGGGCTGTTTTGAGGCCCTAAATGATGTTTTTGGTGATTTGTGTGGAAAAATGGTAGCTCTCGTAATTTATCTCAGATATAGCTTTCCATTGGGATATTGAGTGCTGAAATCGGAGATCGTATGCAAAAGTTATGACCCCGGGAAGTTGACTATTCAACTTACCACCTTGGGGCCACAAACTTTGTGACGATTTATATTCTACGGTTATGTTTTGTACTTTTGGAGTTCTCACCCTCATATTTATTATAAATAGGTCTCGTTGTCCTTATTTTTTATTCTATTCTACACAAATGACCCAAGCAATCACATCTCTTCTAAAAGATAACTACCACCATTCTGGATATTGTATTAGAGTCTATTCTATTTCCACCATTTAATAGAATATGTGTTTGCTGTATCTCTGTTATCTTTGTAATATGGTTGTGTTTAGGATTTTGTATATGTTATTTCATTTCATTCTCACATAAATCCGGATCATACTGAACCTCCAAAAGGAAACTGCGCCCTCCTTTGGGAAATTTTTTTCTGCTTTTCCTTATGACAACTTTTCTGCCTTTCCCACTTTTGAGACAGATCCTCCAAAAGGAAAATGCACCCTCCTCTGGTCAATTGTTTCCTTCTTTTCCTTATGACAACTTTTCTTTGGTTTTGGTACCTTCCCTCTTTTCTGACTTCTTTCTTTTGTCAGTCCCTTGACAGTTTCCAAATATCCTTCTTGACAAGTTGGCTTGCTCAAGTGCGCCCTCCTGACATGGTACTTATTTACACATATTTAAATGTGCATATTAATTAATAATTCCAATAAATCAAACAAAGTACAAGCCTCAATAATAATTACTTATAAAAATTCCCTACGCTAATTAATTAATGTCACTTAGATCCCCTGCATATTTGAAATAGTCAACACTTTTGGTTTTCAATTAGGTGGGGACATGACGGTATTCCCCTCCCAAGTCTGCTTGTCCCTAAGAAGAAGAAAAGCAGGATGCTGCTAGATATTCTCACCCTCTCAAGTGTCCTCTTCACTGGGTAACCCCTTCCACTATATCATATACTCTTTGATGGTTATGTTTCTTAGTTTCATTTCTCTGATCTACAACACTTTCTCAAGTACTAATACCAAGTTCCCTTCATCATCCAAGGGAGGAAGTTATTCTAATGCCACTACCTATTGGCCGACTACTTTCTTCAAATAGGATACATGGAAAACATTATGGATCTTACTTCCTGATGGTTGTTCCAACTCATAGGACACTTCACCATTTTTTCTTATAATCTTGTAAGGCCCATAGAATCTTTGCTGAAGTTTTTCATCCTCCTACTTCTTCAAAGAAGACATTATGTAAGGTTGCATCCTTATGTAGACAAAATATTCTACCTAGAATACTCTGTCAATTCGATGCTTGTCTGCATACACTTTATGTTGGTTTAGTTCCATCTGTAG
Source organism: Pseudotsuga menziesii (assembly GCA_001517045.1). Classification (NCBI taxonomy): domain Eukaryota; kingdom Viridiplantae; phylum Streptophyta; class Pinopsida; order Pinales; family Pinaceae; genus Pseudotsuga; species Pseudotsuga menziesii. The sequence goes on from LPNX010118304.1 coordinate 133,929, forward strand.
GTTCTCTTTTAATACCCTTAGAATGTCTTGGTTTTCCTGTAACCAATATTTAGATTTTTGGGCTCTATAGTCTCCAAACATTAAATATGAAAAATATGGATCCTCATACCCATACAAGGCCATAAATGGGGTCATTATGATAGAAAGATGAAAGGTATTATTATAGAATAACTCACCCAAGTGGATTCTAGTGGCCCAAGATCGTTGTTATCCTGTAACATAATTACGGAGGTACCCTTCAAGACATTGATTCACCCTTTCAGTATGACCATTTGTCTGGGGGTGATAGCTCATTCTCATGTTCAGGTTTGTTCCAACCATCCCGAATAGTTCCTTCCAAAAAGCATTAGTTCTGGGAAATCCATGTAGCCTGAAAATATCCTTGAAAAATAGAGCAACAACCTCACTAGTTGAAGTAGTGTAGGTGACTACAAAAAAGTATGCAAATTTTTTCAATCTGTCAACAACCACATAAATGATGTATTTTCCTTGGGCCTTTGGCGTCCCAGTGATGAAGTCCATGGAGGCACTCTCCCATTTCTGTTTGGAAATAGAAAGAGGCTGGAGGAGTCAAGTGGGGTGGGTTTTTTCCATCTTGTTTTGTTGGCATGTAGAACATGCCCTCACGTGCATGAGAACATCATTTTTAGACCCTTCCAGGTGAATCTCTCTCTTACCTTCTGGTAGGTCTTCATAAAACTAGTGTGGCCAGCCACTTGTCCATGATGTGTATCTTCCATAATTTTATTCTTTAGTGAAGATCTAGGAACTACGAAGATTATATTCTTGTAGCAAATGAGGTCATCATGTACCTCGTACTCTTCATTCTATCTTAACCCATCCAAAAATTCACTAGAAAACTTATTCTTGGAATATTCGGTGCCCAACTATATCTTCGACTCACTTAGCATCTACAAGAAAGAGAGTGTGGGATTACGGGAGAGTGCATCATCCACAACATTCATCTTCCTAATTTTATATTCAATGTCAATATCATATGACTAAACTTTTCTCACCCATTTCTATTTCCTGTCATTGAGCTCTTTTTTCAGTTAGGAAGTGTCTAAGACTATTGTGATCAGTCTTCACTATGAATTTTCCTCCCACCAAATACTGTCGAACTTGGCTAATGCATGCATAACTGCCAGCATATCCTTGTCATAGATTTAATACATCCTTTCATGTGTTTGCAATTTTCTGCTCTTGAATGCAATAGGGTTCCTCTCTTGTATCAAAATAGCTCCAATTCCTTCTCCAGAGGAATCACATTCCAACACAAAAGGTTTGGATAAATTAGGAAAAGCAATTACCATATATATTCTCATTACCTCCTTCATATTTTGGAAAGATTCTTCAACCTCCTCATTCCAACTAAATGCACCCTTCTGAGTCAGATATGTTAAAGGTGTAGTGTAATGGGAGTATCCTTTGGAAAATTTGCGGTAGTAGTTACAAAGGCCAATGAATCCTCTCAGTTCAATGAGGTTCCTTGGGCTTGTACAAACCAATATGGACTCTATATTTTCTTGGTGTACCTTGACTCATTCTTAGAAGATCACATGGCCGAGATAGAGCAATTCGATCATGCCAAACTCACAATTGGACAACTTAACATAGAAGGATTGACCTGCAAGTATAGTGAGCACCACATCCAAGTGGAGCAGGTGCTCCTCCCATGTCCTACTATAAATTAGAATATCATCAAATAAGACAAGGACATACTTACAGATCTTCTCACTTAAAACCTTGTTCATGCATGATTGGAAGGTTGCAAGAGAATTATTCAAGCAAAATTCCATGACCAAAAACTCAAAATGACCAAAATGAAAATGGAAGGTTTCCTTATATATATCCTCCTCCCTCATTCTGATTAGGTGGGATCCTGACCAGAGGTCTATTTTGGAGAAGAAATTTTCTTCATGCAGTTCATCCATCAGTTTATCAAATAAGGGAATTGGGTGCCAATTATTTATGGTTTTCAAGTTCAAGGCTTGGTATTCTATGCACATTTTGTGTGTCCCATCCTTCTTCTTCACAAGAACCACCAAAGAAGCAAAAGGAATGGAGCATGGTCTAATGAGTCCTAACTCAAGGAGTTCCTTGATGGCCTTTGCAATATCATCCTTGAATATCTTTGGATGCTTGTGTTAGATTTTTATCATTTAAGAAATATGATCTTAGGATCTTATCTGAGAGAATAACATGCACAACAATAATCACAAGAGACAAGAGACATAAAGAATTTTCCTTGGGGAAACCATAAAGGAGAAAACCACACAAATTCCTTAGAGATAGAAAGAGCACCAATAATAAAATTAAAACCCGAAAACATAAAGATGATCTCTGAAAGATGATCTCTCTCACTTGTGCCAACACTTCCTCTCTCACTCATGCACCCCAGTTGAATGAGTGTATGTCTCAAATAGAGAGGCTCACTCTCCATTTATATTCTTTCGTTCACTTAATATTTGACTCAGGTACATTGTCTGAAATAATCCTAACTCAGTTATGTAGGCTTGAGTAACCACAACTAGGGTACTAATGACTCGACTTACAATGAAGGGGTCTACCTCATAACTTTTAGTAATTCTCCCAATAGGAACATCGGGTTACAAATAAATACAAGTGATTCTCTCGATAGGAGCATTGGGGACCAATGAAATACAATATATACAATTGAATACATTACAAAGTTACAAATACATCAATACTCCCTCTTAACTAGGAAGGTATTCTCTTGACACAATTCATCAGCACAAGTATTCTTCTCTGGATCATCATCAAATCTGGATCATCATCAAAGTTGGATGATTAGTAGATCATCATTAAAGTTGGATCATCACTAGATCATCATCATCACTACTTCCCCATCAGCACAAGTATTCTTCTCTGCATCATCATCAAAGCTGGATCATCATTGGATCATCATCAAAGCTGGATCATCAATGGATCATCATCAAATGGTTCTATCTCTCAATTCTACTTGTCACAAGAAGTTCTACAGATCCATCCTTTTTTCATGCTGTTTGTAGGCCTAGCCTCCAGGTAGGTATTCATCTTCTTCAGCACTTATATCTAACTTAGTTAGAAAGGCCTGCCCTCACTTACATTTGACCATGGGAGGAACACATCCACCACCATGTCAAAAAGGCATGCCCATCACTCACATCTGACCTCATCATGTCAAAAAGGCCCAGCACTCACATCCGACCTCATCATGTCAGAAAGGCTCGTCCAGCACTCACATCTGACCACATCGTGTCAGAAAGGCCCAACACTCACATCCAACCTCATCATGTTAGAAAGGCTCATCCAACCCTCACATCTGACATCATCATGTCAGAAAGGCTCAGCACTCACATCTGACCTCATCATGTCAGAAAATATCGTTCAGCACTCACATCTATCCTCATCGTGTCAGAAAGGCTCAACACTCAAATCTTACCTCATCATGTCAGAAAGGATCATCTAGCACTTATATCTAACCATGTCAGAAAGGCTCTACACTTACATCTGACCCAGTCAGAAAGGCTTTGCATTACATTTGAACCAATCAGAAAGGCTCTGTACTTACATCTGGACATGGGAGTCCCAACATACTACTATGTCAGAATGTCTCTACACTTACATTTGACCATTGGAGGCCCAGCCTACTACCATGTCAGAATGGCTCGGCACTTACATCTAACCATGGGAGGACCATCCTACCACCATGTCAGAATGGCTCTTCCAACACTCACATTTGACCACATCATGTTAGAATGGCCTAGCACTCACATCTGGCCTCATCATGTCAGAAAGGATCGTCCAACACTCACATCTGACCTCATCATGTCAGAAAGGCTCAACACTCACATCTGACCATGGGAGGAACCAGTCCTACCACCATGTCAGAAGGGAACACATACTCATCACTTCCCCTTGGAAGGAACCTCAATATGAAGAACACCAAGCTTCTCTCTGAAGTACTTGAACTTCACTCTAGCCATTTCTAGCATAGAATCACATTAGAGTTGATTACATCCAAGGATAACCTGTGAGCTTCACTAGGACCGATTACATCCGAGGACAACCTACAGGACCATTTTAGGTCTGAGCCACCTATGAGATTCACTAGGATTTTATGCTTAGACAACGTATTTCATCGGCTATGCTAGAACTCCCTCTTTTGATAGATCTCGATATGGATCACATACTGGAGCTTCACTGCTCCTCTCTGCATCATACACAAATGCAAATCATATCAACCAAATCAAATAGTAGTTTTCAAAAGAAACATATTACCTCCCAAATAGCTGAGCAAGTGGCAATATATTTTTCCTTGGCTATACTCAGTGCCATGCATGACTCCTTCCTGCTAGACCAAGAGATCATGCTTGATCTCATACTGAAGCAACAACCTGAAGTGTTCTTCCTATCAATGGCATTGCCTACCCAATTCGAATCCACATAACCCTCCAGATTAATCTCCTGATTTGCTTCATACTTGAGCCCATAATCAACTGTACCCTTAAGGTACCTCACTGCATGCTTTGCAACCATCAGGTGAACATGTCTCGATGTGTTCACAACAAAGAAAATATTTGGTCTCGTATTCGTTAGGTACATCAAGGAACAAATCATTTCACAATACATCATGGCATCAATTGTCCCTGATGAAGCATCACTCAATAGCTTCAGGTTTGATGGCATAGATGTGGTCATGGCCTTTCATTCCATCATCCTGAACCTCTTTAGGATATCTACTGCATACTTCCCTTTTCCTGATGAAATTCCATTCCCATTCTTCCACACCTCTATGCCTAGAAAGTAGTGCATCATATCTAAGTCCTTCATCTCGAACTTGGAAGCAAGTCTCCTTCTTGAAACTTTAATGAGTTCCTCTTTTCTATAAGGAACAAGTCATCGACATATAACATGAGCATCACTGGTATTCCGCCTTCAACGTTGAAGTAGAGGTTGGAATCTGCTTTACTCTCCGTAAATCCTACAGTCATCAGTAAGCTGTCCATCCTGTCATATCATGTCGAACCTCAAGATCTTCTGCAGTCAATCCCTCTAAAGCGGAGCATCATTTTCGCTCTGCCTTTCGTACTCTATGCATTGAAACATTCTGTACCGAAGTGCCAAGTAGCTTTGTTTGCTACTAATATTTGATGTATCGGGTCACTGGATACCAAGATCCTCTATCTTGAACATTTTCAAAAGTTATTCTCGCACCCATCTGTGAGATTGTCATCCTCTATAGGCTTTCAACTTCAACCTTGTAGAAAAGGTTAATATCTTCATCAATCTAGGTGATCTTCAATATCCTCACGTATGTGTTATCCCATGGGTTTTTTTTGAGTTCGTACAAGGCCTTCTTTAATCTGCACACATGAGTTTGCCTGTCATGTGCCTCAATTCCCACTGGATGCAAATGTCTCTTCGTAGTCTATGCCTTCTTTATGTGAGAAGCCTCATCCTATGAATATTTCCTTGTATCCCACGATGTTTCCATCTACTACATGTTGTATCTTGTAGATCCACTGCGCACTTCCCTTCAGGTCTTGATATCGCATCCTAGAAATCATTCTTCTTGAACTGTTATTCTCCTTCCCTTTCTTCTTGGCTAATTATTCATAGATGGAAGGATTTGCATCAATGATGTCACTCAATAGTGTCACATAACTAGAGTGTCTTTGAGGCCTCTTTCTTTCTTTAAAAGTATTGTCATATTATTCTTCATCTTGGATTCTTTCTTGAGCTTCCGTCACTTGTTTTTCGGAACAAGTCTCATCCTTCTTTTCTTGTAGGATATTGTACGCGATATTTCCTACAAGTCAAATGCATTAGTTGTATGGTTAGAAGCATTTCATAAGGTATATTCATAAAGATGTAATCATGCAACTATTTTAGATAATACACCATTCATCCATATCTCACAGAAAATTTCTAGATGCCTTCCATCTCTACCAGGACAACATTGAGATTGTGCACTAATCCAATATGTCAGCAAAGAGGTTTCATTATAGATAAGTAGTAATAGAGAGTTGTATAGCACCATGAGCTACTTACCCATTACATGCATATTAGGAGTATACTATCATTAATGCACACATTTTATCATGCATAACATATCAACTAAATATAAAAAATGCATAACAAAACAATATCATGAAATGACAATTGAATACTTATCTTTATTTGTTTCGTGGGTAGACTCCTTTCAGCTTCATCATCTTCTTCAACTATAACAGCATCATTTCTTATCCAAATTCTAAGATGGATAAGAGTTTCTTGAAGAACTGAGTCATCTGTATTCCTCATCGCTTGAGGGATCTTCTTTGAATGCTGAGAGCTTGATCTTCAGTTGCTCCCATCTTCTCTTCTCTTATTATGAGTAGAGCTTCTTCTTGTGTGCACTCTTCCTAGAGTCTGTTGAAGGTAATCACTTCCTTCTAGCACACAGTCGTTCCAACACTACATGTTTGACCATAATTGGTTTCTTCAATTGGGACTTATAATATTTTCCCAAGGTGACACATTTTAGGAATGTTCAGCATAGCAAACTTGTACGGACTTCCATGTGTTCCTGTTTCATTATCAGGTTTTGAAACTTTTGCCACTGAAACTAAAATCCGTTCCCTATCTAGAACATCTTCCAAAATTTCATTTGGACCTTTGTAGCCAGAGATATAGAAATTCTCCCTAGGTGTCCTATTTAGGGATGAATCTTGGAAGACCCTGGAACCCTGATTTGGAGGAATCATATCTCCTGGAATATAGAAAATAGGAGGATGAAATTTTTACATAGGTTACATCAAGATTTTATTTTCAACCTGAATTTTTTTTGGCCATTGATACTTCTTCCATCCCAAGATATAACAAATGTACCAAAACTACCAGTTTTAGTATTTTAGGGTTTTTTTCCCACCCGAGGTCAAATTAGGGTTTGACTTTCCCAGAGTTTTACCCAACCAAAAATATCTACCTTGGTATCTAAATTTATATTTTGAGGAGGAGAGAAATCCTATGCTGGGCCCACTCAAAAATTCCACTTTTGTGAAAAGCCCTAATTTCCCGCAGCAAAAACTGAAGAATGCCAGAAATCAAATTTTGCTTTGACAGAAAGATGCACCCTTGAATGTATAGTTAGCCTAGCCTTATTTTCTTGATGGATTTTGGAGAGAGACCCAAAAAGTAAGAAGACCTAGCTTCTGTAGCTGCACAATATCTTCTTCTTAGGTTAGCTCTCATACCATGTTAGATTTTTATCATTTAAGCAATATGATCTTAAGATCTTATTTGAGAGAATAACATGCGCAAAAATAATCACAAGAGATAAGAGACACAAAAAATTTTCCTCATGGAAACCATAAAGGAGAAAACCCCTCAACTTCCTCAAAGATATAATGAACACCAATAGCAAAAGTAAAACCCGAAAACATAAATATGATCTCCGACAGATGATCTCTCTCACTTGTGCCAGCACTTCCTCTCTCACTCATGCACCCCAATTGAGTGAGTGTATGTTTGAAATAGAGAGGTTCACTCTCTATTTATATTTTTTCGTTTACTTAATATTTGACTTAGTTATGTAGAGTTGAGTAATCCTAACTTAGTTATGTAGGCTCGAGTAACCACAACTAGGGTACTAATGACCCGACTTACAATGGAGGGGACTACCTCATGACTTTTAGTAATTCTCCCGATAGGAACATCGGGGTACAAAGAAATATAATTGATTATCCTGATGGGAGAATCGGGGACCAATGAAATACAACATATACAAGTGAATACATTCCAAAGTTACAAATACATCAACAGATTGTAAGGGTGGATTTTTATGGGAGTGTACCAACTACAAAATCAATTTTGTGATCAATACCACGGTCAAGTGGCCTTCCATGTGGAATATTTTCAAAAACCCCTTTGTGCTTGTGTAACATATTTTTTATGTATTTGGGTTGGTAGGAAACTTTGACAATAGTTCCCTCATTGGTAGTCTGGTATTCAACTTCCCATTCAATGTCCTCATGACTCAGAATGGATCTCATACTGTTGGAAGAAATTACTTGGCTTGGGTAAGTATTCATACCCTTTAGAACTATTGGCTTCCTTTCAACATCCTTGAAACATATCAGGGGTATTTTGTAATTCAAGGAATGTTGTCCAATGGAATACTACCATTGAACTCCCAACACCATGTTGGTGTCTACCACATTGACAACATAAAAGTTTTCCTTCATTATGTAGTCTCCAAGATTCACTTGCAGGTTTGGAATCCATCAATTAAATTCCATGGTACGGTTCCCCGTAATAACCACAGTGAATCCTTCAAAGGAATCAGTTGGGAGGTTTATTTTCTCCACCAAGGATGCATCGATAAAATTGTGGGTGGCACCCCCATCAACAAGGACTGTGATTCTTTGTCCTTGCAATACTCCTTTCATCCTTAATGTATGGAATCGTGGTACTCCATTGAGTACTACAACTTTTCTTCTTGTATGAGGGAGCTGCTTTTCTTCCTCAACTGTTTCATATTATCCATCATCCTTCTCATCTTCTTCCACCATATCCTCATCACTTTCAGAGAACACTTCAATGTAGTGTTCCTTCCCCTTAACACACTTGTGGCCTGGAACCCATGGTTCTTGGGAAGAATTTTGTTTTCTCCTCAGCTCATCCTGATCCTTGTAGGAATATTCTTTCTTGTCAGGGGTAGGAAAGTTCCTCACTAGAGGTATTTGATTCTGAAATTTGAGATGAATGGGGGGCCTAGGAGGATACTTTGTCCTTGAAATTTCATCTTGCATGTCTCCAGCCCCGCTCACCGTTTCTTGCATAGTTACGGGTCAGTAAGTTTTCACCAGCACTTTTAGAGGTTCTTCTCGTCCTTCTGTAAACAAAAGGATCAGCCTATCTTCTACGATATTAGTGGCCATCACTTCCACCTTTTGGAATTCTGATATGTAATATTGAGGAGTTCCCACTTGTCTAATGTGTGCCAGTTCACAGAATTAAATGTCAGGATCTCTCCGATCAATCCTTTCTGCCAACCTTTGGGTGAATTCCTCATAGGTAGATACTTGATCATGGGCCAAGGTCTTCATGCCATGAAACCACCAATCATTGGAATCCCGATCAATATTTAAGGATGCCAACTTTATGGCATCTTTCTCTGCCATAGGATTCAAGTTGAAATAGGTGTCCAATTTATGAATCCAATAACACACCGTGCACTTGGAAGTGCCATCAAAGCAAGGTAAAGTAATTCTTCCAATGGAATTCTTCAACTCATAATTATTATATGTAAGCCTTTGAACTCCTCTTAGATTCCCCCTATACTGAGTTTCACAAAATTCTCTGAATGGTAGAACCCTTTTGCACTCCTCACTTAAATTTTGATATGCAACAAACTTGTCCTCCCATGAAGCAATTGTTTCAATATGCACTTTAGGGTCTTCCTTTGGGCATTCAATGAAATTGGGCATGGTAGGTCGGGGATGCAACTTATGTTCATATTTATATTCCAGATGCCTATTCCAAGGCCCATTAGTCAATAATATAGATCCACCCATGATCTTTCTCTCTTCACACTTGGATCCAATGCTGCTCCCTTCTCCATCTTTAGCTCCTAGTTGCTTAGCTAGGAATTCTCTAGTATCTTGACCAGACTGAATGATATTGGATGAAATGTATTGCATCCCTTTCAACATGTTTCTCACAAATTTTATGAACTCATCCTTCTCATCTATATCTTCGTGGAATCTCTCTTCCATAGATTCCACTTCTTGTTCTTCAGAGACCCTCCTTTTAGAATCAGAATTAAATTTTGGAGCCATTAATGAATATCAAGAGTAGGTATAGTGTAAATTCTATGATACCACTGTAATATCCCTGATCTAATATCAGATCATAATATTAACACTTACAGAAATTTAATGAAAATTTTAAATGTAAATTTGCACTTATTATTCAACTCTTGAAACCATGGACATACTGGAAATGTTGATGATGCTTCGTAAAATTGGCAGCGGGTTGATGGAAGCAACCAAGGAAAATTTTAGGAAAGATAAATTATCTTCCCTAACACATTTAAATCAGGGTCCATTTATGTTTTAGAATCATATATGCTGAAACCTACGCCCATGCTTCTAGGTCAGCCAACCGTGCAACTAGGAAGAACTTTTCAAATCCAATAAACCAGGGGTTTGGGAAAGGTTAAGAGGTTTGTTATGAATTTTAAAAAGTATTAAATTAATTTTCATATATTCATCCACATATCTATATTTATTTGGGGTTTTTTGGGAAGATATTGGAAAAACTGCTAGTTTTGGCCTCAAGAGACCCTGCGTAAAGAACGTTGTACAAACAAGGTACAAACTCAACTAAATTATTGTATGATGGTTGGGATTGGTATTGGGGTTAGTTAAATACCTACAAAAACTTACAAAATTACATTTGCATGTATATAGTTATCAAAATAAAGAAAACTTTATCACTAGTAAAATTTTCCTAGTCAACTAGGAGGGGTGTGCATAAATTCATGAATTTCATACCAGATTGAAATAATACCTACTAATGAAGTATTAAAGAGACTAATATATCATTATTTAACACATTATATCATTGGTACTCCTTCTCGTGAGCCTTATTTCATTCTCATAGCATTAAACTGATAAAAACAACCCCATTTGGTGGGAAAATAAAGGCTCACTCATGAAACATTAACATGAGAGATATATGGAATAGAAATATTACTGTATTACAGAATTCATAGGATTTTTTTTGTAATTAACATATCAATAATAGGTTTTGAGGACTGAAATCTCCAAGAATGGGATCTGAAACTTAGGGTAGAAGGCCCAAATCTAAGATCAAGCAGGGGATTGGAACATTGGTGAAGTTCCCTTCATTGGAGCTCGAATTCAATGGAAGAATTAGATGCTATAGATGTCTTATATTAAGCTTATGGTTTTTATCATTAACTCTCCATCACATGCAATCAAAATGGAAAGAGAGAAAGAAAAGAGGGGAAGGGACTTGGGGTGCATCTCCCAAGAGACCGAGGAATAACACTCAATATGAAGCAAGCTTTCACTAAACTCAATATCATTCTTTAACAAAAACTATAAAATGGATATCGAATTATCATTAAATACACCACTGGTGACTTGTTGGGAAATTCAATCACCTACTGAGAAATTTTCCCTTGTTAAAACCATTACCCTACACAAGTGGTGTACCCTCCTTGAGAAATTGGGAAGTATGTGTCATGTGAGATGTTTTCTTGTCCATGCATTTCATCCAACTTAGAAACTACTCCATCCTTAGTCCCATAGTTTCCTTCTTTTTCCTATGACATCTTTTCTTCCTTTCCTCCATTTATGACTAAACCTCCAAAAGGAAACTGTGCCGTCCTTTGGTCAATTGTTGTCTTGTTTTCCTTATGAAAAATTTTATGCCTTTCATGATTTTGAAACCGAGTCTTCAAAAGGAAACTACACCCTCCTTTGGTAAATTGTTGCATGTTTTTCCTTATGACAACTTTTATTTGCTTTTGGTACTTTCCCTCTTTTCTGACTGGTTTTTTTTGTCAATCCCTTGATAGTTTCCAAATATCCTCCATGGAAAGTTGGCTTGCCCAAGTTCTCCCTCCTAACATGGCACTTATTTTCACATATTTAAATTTTCATATTAATTAATAATGTCAATAAATAAAACTAAGTACAAGCCTCAATAATAATTACTTAGCAAAATTCCCCGGGCTAATTAATTAATGTCACTTAGATCCCCTATGTGTTTGACATGGTCAACACTTTTGATGTTAAATTAGGTGGGAACATGACATGACATCAAGAAAAAGTTCCTTGGCTGCTCTAATCTTCTATTCACCCTCTTTTAGTGATCCACCCAAATGATGTGGCTCGCAAAGAAGATTCTTCACAAAATGTTCTTCTTCTTTGAGGTCCACTGAAATGTCCAAATCTTAGTGATATGATTCATTCTCTTCCAAATCCTCATGTGGTTTAAAAGATTCTAAATTTTGGCCTCATCATCCTTTTATTTTTCTATTGTTACAATATATTTATCTTTATTCTCATGAGAAACTTCTCCTTCTCCTTCACTGCAAATACCTTGCAGTAACTTGTGCTCCCCTTCATGGATCTTTGTTTCGATTCCCCCCCCTACAAGACTATGTGTCTCGTGGATATCCTCAATGAGGATAGTGTGGTGTGCATTCTCACTAATGTCAATCCTCTCCACTTATGTGGCTGCAACTGCATCATATGTTTCTCTTCATGTGGTGGAGCTATGGTAGCTTGATCTTCCACCAAATATTTTGGTTCAAATCCAAATAATGTGTGATTATCGTTTTCTTTATTGTGAAGCCCAAATGGTTATTTTAGATCTGATCTATCTCCTTTTGGATCTAATCCAACAGATGTCTTACCACCATTGACAACATCATCCTCCTTACTTTTTCTAGCACCAAAATATCTTTGGACCTCCTCTGGAAATAATATAGGCTTCATCTCTATGCACACCTCATCAACCATATGTGAAATCATTTCCATGCTTGTCCCATAGTATGGATATATGAACAACATTTTTATCTCAAGAGGGAAGTACTCTAAAAAAGAAAGGTCCTTCAAAAGACCATCACTTAGTCCCCAATAATATGGAAGGTAAAAAATGATTCCTTTGGTCTTTCTCTACAAGAGAACCCATCATGAATAGATATCAAACTCATGACTTCATCATATGCTGAAACATATAATTATTTATCATCATTTTATGTGAATTTTGAAGTACTCCAAGTTGGTTCTTCATCTATGAAATTGTAATCTCCTGCATACAGTTCACAATCACCATACAACTCATAAGAATCATCATAAAAGTAGGGAATGGCTGAAATTTTCTTCTAATTGAGAGATTAATTTCCACATAAGTAGAAGAAAGTGATATGATACTACTATAATAAACCTAAGGCTGATTTAGGCACACTAACTCAACCATAGAGAACATTAACAACCTATACACTAAAAGAAGCAAAACTAGGTATTAAAAATGAGGTTAAAATTGCTTGAATAGACTTTAATTCACATAGGAGATTGTCTAACTTCACATAATATCCATGATTTTTTTGTAAGGAAACTTACACGTCTGAAAATGTAATATCAGAGGCTCAACAATTAGATGTAATTATACTATAATTCACCCTTCCAAAGTCTACAACTGTGATGAACAAAAATATATAATAACTAAACACTAAATAACTATTAATAATTAAACTAATAACTTTTAACAAAGAGTGTAACAAATATAAAAGTTATAAATATTAAAATTTATACTAAGTAGGTTAATTAGGGTAATTAATTAATTACTCAAGAGGTGACTTGAAAAGTCACCCCCCTTACCACTTATGGTATTAAATACCCGACACTAATTCTTGTAAAACATCTTTTTATCTATTTAATTATCAATATATATTTTTCCTATTAATGGCTTATCGAATATTCCAGGTGTTCTGGTAATATTTATTGTGTGAAGTGAATAAATATTCGCTTCATTTGGTATCAGAGCTAGTTGCGATCTAGGCCTTTGGCCATATCATGATTTTTAATCATAATTCTAGGGAGTCCCTAAAATTATGGTCTTTCACCAAGTACAAGAATAAAAGAAATTCAAAAGAAAAAATAAAAAGGGAAAGAAAAAAAAGGTTAAAAAAGAAAAGAAAAAAGTAAAAGAAAAAAAAAAGTGAAAAAAAAGAAGATAAAAGTAAAATAAAAAAATATAAAAGTAAAAGAAAAAAAAGAGGGTAAAAGTGAAACCACACGTGGTTTCTTAAAGTGGGTTTGGGTTTGAATATAAAAGTGCATAATAATAAATACCAAGAAGCAAGTGAGATTTGAACTTAAGTGGGGAAGGTAACACTTATTCCTCCCAGCCACCGAATCTACTTCCATTTTACAAAACTATTGGAAAAACAAAATATTGATTAAATTTCAAAGAAAACTCAAGAATATGGATTTTAATGTTGAAAATAAGGAAAATTTTCCTATGACCTTACAAAGAAATGTTGCAATACTATTTATAATTAAAGGGACACTTGCATGGAAGGATATCACCATTTCTATTGCACCTACTGAAAAAATAATTATATTAGTAATGAATTCGCTAACCATTTAGTGATTCCCGGGTCAAATATAAGGGAAGAGCTATAATTTTGGGACATAAAACAAATTCAAATAAGTGGCTTACATTTGAATGTTGGAGATTATATGGTCACATCGAAATTAATTGTTAGTTCCTTATGGAGCTTTGACAGTGACATAATTTTGGGTTTACCTTGGATAAAAAACATTGGGGACTTTCATCTTAAATGTCGAAAAGAAATTTATAACATTTTCCTATAAGCAAAAATAAATCACATTTCAAGATATTACAATGAGGTCAGATATAGAAACTCCAACATCTGAAGAATTCAAGGATATATCAAAGATGATTTCACAGGGTAATCGAAACTTAGAACAAAAGAAGCAGAAAGAAGTTGAAAAAATTGTCGCTAGTAAGGATGAAGAAATTACTCGTTTGAAGAATCATAGTCAAGACTTGATCACACAGATTAAGAAATTAAAAAGGGAAAAAATATCGCAAGAAGAAATCCAACAGGAATTCCACCAAAAGGAAGTGGATCTCCAAAATGAATTCAATAAGAATCTATTACAAAAGAATGAAACAAATTCTTGCTTAAAAAATTTGAATCAAGGGTTGACTGAACAAATAAAAAATTAAAAAATGCTCATTTTATTATCAACCAGTAAATCGCGAGAATCACAAACAATTGAAGTTTCTACAAGGATTTCACAAACGGCTCGAATTCCTTATCGTCACCCAAATCACAGAAGTCGATACAACCAACATCAAATTAAAGCTGAAAATGAACATCGTTATTCTTATAGGAAAACCAACTACAACCTTGAAAATGAACAAAAAAAACATTGAAAACTTTTATGGAAGCCTAAATTGAGAAGTTCTGTACGAGCAATCGATAATCAAACAATTCCAATGAAGGTAGATTTGGGATGGATCAATTCCCAAAAAATGCAACACATTAGTTCAACAATACGAAGATTATGCCACCTAGTTTCATCAATCATCGTAGTTCCAAGCTCACAGCATCATGAAAAATCGTTACGAGCAAGTGAACAAAGTCATACAATAAACTATGCTTTAAGGACAAAGCAATTCTAAGGGAGAGGCAATGTAATGAAAAACAAATATAATAACTAAACACTAAATAACTATTAATAATTAAATAAATAACTCTTAACAAAGATTGTAACAAATATAAAAGTTATAAATATTAAAATTTAATACTAAGTAGGTTAATTAGGGTAATTAATTAATTACTCAAGAGGTGACTTGAAAAGTCACCCCCTTACCACTTAGGGTATAAAATACATGACACTAATTCTTGTAAAACATATTTTTATCTATCCAATTATCAATATATATTTTCTCTATTAATGGCTTATCGAATATTCCACGTGTTCTGGTAATATTGATTGTGTGAAGTGAATAAATATCCGCTTCGCTTCAACAACAAAAAAAGTGAAACACGGGGTTTAACTTGTCATTTTAACAAGGAATCAAGAGGGAAATTCCAAATAGTGTGAAATAAAGGAGGGTTGTGAAATATTATGGATCCTTTTCATAATTTAATGGGACCATTTATGTTTCAAACATCAACGAGGTTGAAGTCTATTCCAAATCTCTTGGGCACCCAACATATCCAAGTTAGATATTTTGCTGTGCATTTCCCGAAAAACCAAGGATGAGGTATTTCGATTTGGGGAATATTGGGTGACTCCTATTTACTATGATATATCAGTATTTCTTCAAATCCAAATGTTTAGATATGTTTTGGCATGGTTTGGAGATCATTTAGACAAAACTAGCTATTGGGACAACTCGACTAGTTTGGGTTCAAGGATTCCAAAACAACCAAAGGGACCATCAAATTTGCATATAAATGCATGGAGAGTGTTCATAAGACTGTTAAATAAATCCAATATATGAAAGATTCAAAATCCATCAATTATAAGTTATCATATTGACAAAATGCTAAATACTAGTAAATTTTTAGTGCAATTCTAGAGAGGCATGGAAAGATGAAAGACATATCATACTTCTACACTTTATTAATCTCATAACAGATGGAACATATTAAGAAAAATACATATACTTTGAAATGGATCCTAGATAATTCTCATATACATAAGAGACAGGAGAATTTACATGGGATTGAAGAAAGTAGATCAAAGAAGGAGAAATGTAGAAATTCGAACTGGAGGCTTAAAAATTCTCCTTTATCAATTGTGAATCAGATTGAAAGGACTTTAGGACCTACAATAAACAAAATGACAATGGATTAATGACATTAACCTCTCATCTCACTGAAGGAGGAAACAAGGGCATATCTCCCGGTTGTGACTGGGGCACATCTCCTAACATGAGTAGCCGAGAGCTCTCAATACAAAAGTTAAATTATCCAACATATGTGATACTGATGTGATCTCATTATTTTATAGGAAATATGGCTTCTATGTTTACTTACTCTTCATGTGGCCTACTTTACTCAACCAATGCACCCTCATGAGTTGAATTGGGGACTTTCATGCTTTACCACTAACATGTCTTTTCCTTCATTTAGAAATTGTGCTCTCTTGCTTTTAGAATAACTTTCATTTTCTCATTTTTGGAAATTGCGCCCTCCTACTTTTGGCCTGAATTTTTTTTCTCCTTTTTGGAAACTATGCTCTCTTGAATTCCAAAAGTTGACTTCTTTTCATGCTTATAGTTTTTTCTGCACTTGTTTGCTTTGTACATGCTTTTCTGGTTGGTTACTTTTGTCATCCTTTTTATATTATCTTCTTTTCTGGATATTTTTTAATTATAGTGTGACAACCCATTGGGTCCACAAGGCCTCATGTGCCCCCCCTTGGCCACCTAGCACATCCACAGTGTACATAAATTAATATATTTGTAATATAGAATAATTAAAACATGAAAATTTTATCCTAAGTGTAGAAGTTGCATACAAGGATATTTATTATATATCCAAATTAACCCCCTTTTAATTAATCTAATCCTTCACTAGGAACTATGGGGTTCTCAAGGGTTAGGGGTTTATCCACGGTGTTATCAAGAAAATGGGGACATTACACAACCACATAAACATCATCAACATAGAGTGTAGGGACTACACCCACATCAACATCACTATTAACACATAGTGTTGATACCACAACCACATAATTAACACATAGTGTAGGGACCACATCATCAACACATAGTGCAACCACATCATCAAAATAGAGTGCTAGAATCATTTGAGGCAGCATCATGGTCGAAAATATGGTAGATCCAAATGGACTTTTATGTCTTACTAATCCTTTCATACCAAACAATCCTAGCCAAACATATCAATCTACCTGGAGACCAAAGAATCCTTATCTAGCTTACTAACCCTTTAGGGCCGAACAAGCCTAGCGAGACATAGTAATCCCCCTACGAACAAACATGCCTTGTCAGTATTGATATACCAATCCCAATGGGATCAACTAGGCCTTATTATCCTAACATACTAATCCTAGAATAAGTTGCCACACCACTACAATAGGAACCACAACAACATCCACATCATCACTCCCTTTTTCAAGGAAGGTCATTTCGGACTACACCAAGCTTGAATAAAAAGTATTCAAATTTTACAAGAGATAGAGACTTAGTCAATACATCGGCAACTTGTTCCTCGATAGGAACATATTGGACCAGTACAACTCCCTTATGCACTATGTATCAAATATCATGGAACTTTATGTCTATGTTTTTTGACTTATCGTGAAACATGGGGTTCTCTGTTAGCTTGATGCAACTCTAATTATCGCAGTAGATATCATTCAAATCCATCTTTGTATCAAACATTTTTTTCAAAAAATTGTGGATCAAAAATACTTCACTACATGATGAGTATGCATCAATGTATTCATCCTTTGTTGTACTAAGAGAAACACATGTCTTCTTTCCACTGAGCCATGAGATCACACCTGATCCCAAACTGAAACAACATCCTGAGGTACTCGTTCTTTCATTGGTGCTCCCATCCAAATCTAAATTTGTATAACCATGTTGTTTGATCTCACCATTCACTGCATATATGAGTCCACGATCCAGTGTACCCTTAAGGTACTTCATCACACATTTTGTTGTAACTAAGTGAACGTGTCTAGGATCCACCATGTACTAATTCATTATATTTACAACAAAACATAGATCTATTTGAGTATTCATCAGATACATTAGAGAGCCAATTATTTGTCGGTATAATGTAACATCGACTATCTCTAAGGAATCATCATTAAAAAAAATTCAAGTTGGTCACCATTGGGGTGTTCATAGCTTTGCAATCTAGCATCTCAAATCTCATCTCGGAACTGCCATACTTCAAGAACGTAAAAATAGTGCATCATGCCAAGATATTTCATTTGGAAGTTTGCAACAAGCTTATTCTTGCATTCATCAATGAGATTCTCCTCTCCTGTTAGGAATAGGTCATCAACATACAAAATAGAATCATAAGACCTTAATCGACAACCTTATAGTAAAGGCTGGAATCTTCGTTACTCTTGGTAAAGCCCAAGCTCATCAGGAATCCATCAATAC
The DNA here is from genome assembly GCA_001517045.1 of Pseudotsuga menziesii. Taxonomy (NCBI): domain Eukaryota; kingdom Viridiplantae; phylum Streptophyta; class Pinopsida; order Pinales; family Pinaceae; genus Pseudotsuga; species Pseudotsuga menziesii. The sequence continues at coordinate 152,646 of LPNX010118304.1, forward strand.
TTCCATATCACGGCTTGGTGCTTTCTTTAACCCATATAATTATTTCTTAAATCTACATACAAGTGAATTTATGTCATGTGTTTCAAAACCTAGAGGTTGTTCAATGTATACCCCTTCTTCTATCACACCATTTTAAAATGTTGTCTTTACATACATTTGGTGTAGCTCTCATTTCATCTTGGATTCCAACACAAGAACAGTACTGATTGAGGTATATCTTGCTACCGGTGCAAAATTCTCTTCATAATCAATTCATTCTTTTTTGTGAGAATCCTCGAGCTACGAATCTTTCCTTATACTTCTCAATAATTCCATTTGTTGAAAGTTTTTTCTTGAATATCCACTTCGAAGAAACAACTAACTTCTCTGTTGGTATTGGTACTACATCCCAAACATCATTCTTTATGATAGATTGGTATTCTTCAAGCATTGCATCCATCCATTTCGTCTTTATTCTAGCTTCTTCAAAATATGTAGGTTCTGAATCAACATGGTTGCGCATTAATGCCACATAGATGGAATAGGTCCTTGATATTTTGCTTCCTTCTGGAGCTCCATATTTTTCTGCATCTTGAATGATATCACAAGCCCAACCTTGCCTTCTTTTCTGTGAGATCATTTCCTGAGGCATCTCCATAGGCCTTTGAGTCTCTTCCATGTCATTCTCTTCTGGTACTTGTTCATCTTCATCATTGCAGATTGAAATTCTACGGGTTCGTTCAACTATGGGGGCTTCATGTTCTTATTCTTGATCTTCATCGACATGGATCTTTCTAAACTTAGTGAAAGATGCATCTTCATCAAATATAACATATCTGTAGATTTCAATCTAGTGATATCCTGGAATATACACTCTATAAGCTTTCGACTAATAATTGTATCCAACAAATATTCCCTTATTTTCGGAAGGGTCCTCTTTTGTTCTTTTCTCCTTGGGAACATGTATAAACACAGGACAACAAAAAATATTCAGATGGATAACTCCAAGCTTCTCTCTGGTAAACATCTATTCTAGAGTTTTGTTCCCAAGAGCACTATGAGAAATTCTATTTTGAACATATATCGCGGTTCTAGCTGCTTCAACCCATAGGTGCATGGGTAAGTCTTGGTCATGAATCATGGCTTTCACGGCTTCCATAATGGTTCTATTCTTTATTCCTGCTACTCCATTTTGTTGAGAATTGTAGGGTGTGGTGCTATCTCTCTTAATCCCAGCTTCTTTGCACAAATATTTGAATTCATTTGAAGTGAATTCTCCTCCATTGTCATATCTCAAGTTCTTGATCTTCTTTTCAGATAAATTTTCCACAAGAGCCTTGAATTCTTTGAATCTTTCAAATGCTTCATCTTTTCCTTTTAAGAAGTAAATTCAACTCTTGCGGTAGTAGTCATCTGCCCAAAAGAAATATAATAAACATACATTGGATTGCATATATCTGAATGAATTATGTCCAAGATTCCTTTTACTTTAATATTGCTACTTGGAAATGGGTTCTTGGTGTTTTTCCATTGAGCACATCCTTTGCAAACTCCTTCATGATTGACTTGAATCTCTGGTAAACCTATGACTACCTTGCTCACAATTGGTACTGCTTTGTAGTTCACATGAGAAAGCCTTCTATGCCATTGTTCACATGGGTTGATTGTACCTATTTCTAGAAGCTCCACTATTTACGAGCCAAGTGTCACTTCCATGTGAGACTGATCCCGTAAGAGCTGATATGAAAACATATTCTTCAGTAGAGTTTTCATCTTTATTGTTCTTTTCTTCAACTGGTCCATCTTCTTCAACTGCATGAGCATGGAACTTCTTCTTCAGTTGATCTTCTTTGAGTGGACAATTTCTTGCAATGTGTTCCATCTTATGGCATGTGAAGCATTCAAAGGATGAGAAGTCTCTTTTGGGTCTTGAGTTCCTTTCAAACTTTTGATTTCTTTTGGGAGAATGATCACGAACCTTTATCTTGTTTGATCATTTCTTTGCATGAGTTGTCAAGGCTCGATCTTCATCATTGTTTAGCTTTTCTTCTCTATTTGCTATCCTTCCTTCTTCTTGGACACATTCTTCCCAAAGTCTGCTGAACTTAGTGAGCTTTCTTCTAGCACATATACCTCTTATGAAGGATTTCCAATCCCTTGGGAGACCATTCAAGGTGGTCATCACAACTTCTGCTTCCTCCACCATGTCACCGATAGCCTCCAATTGTTCTTTCATATGAGACACTCTTGTGAAGTATGACTGCATGGTTTCTCTCTTTTGAATCTTCACTCCCTTGAGTTGATTTCTCAAGATCATTCTTCTATTGATGTTCTTTCCTTTAAATAGACTTGTGAGAGCATCAAACATTTCTTTTGGAGTATTCTTTTATGATACTTGAGGAATTAAATGGTCCTTGATGGAATCACCGATGGCTTTGATCATGTCCTTCTTGTGCTTATTCTTTGCTTCATCTTCTGTGGCTCCTTAACCTCTTCTTTGATGTATCCTTCTAAATCATTCTCTTCAACGATGAGCATGATTTTGTACTTCAAGTTTTATGCTCATTCAAGCTTTTAATCAAACTTAAACTTGGTTTTGTTTGTAATTTTCAAAATGAGAATCTCACATGAAAATATAAAACGTAGGGACTGCTTGTCGAATGCAGAAATCAAAATATAAATAGGAGACATTATAAGAATAATTAATACACGAAATTCAAGACTCAAAACCGTCAATGACCAGAGCCGAGGCCGTGAGACACAGCATGGGGATCGCTGAAGGCCATTGAATGGCGAGTAATGAAATATACCTCTCTGTAAATACACGAGTGTGTGAAGTCAGCAGGGTGTGACGCTGAAATTGTCCATGTGTTTGTCGTTATAGAACGATATCTACTATCCACAGTCTGCGCGGATACAGTAATCTGAATGGAGTTTATTGAACGATATCAGTAATCTGAATGGAGTTTATAATTTCCTTTGCCAGCAGAAACATTTCAGGTCAAGATTTCATTTGCTGCGTTTCTGTAGAGAGGGTGCAGGTATGACAACCAGATCCATGTATGTCCAGGATATGCGACTAGTTTGCCGCGCATTTCTAGAAGGTGAAGGGATGGCAACTAGATTCGTATATTACCAGGATATGGGATGAAGCAGAAGAGCCTTCCCACAGCCCAGATTCTCATCACGGTGGTTTAACGCATGTGGAGTTTAAATGAACCCCGGCGACTTAAGTAATCTTTTGTCACAGAATTCAAAAGCTAACCATTTGTAACAATTTTATTGAATTAACGTCAGTTTATACTTGCCAGAGATATTCTGTCGTGTGGCCTAGATTGAACCTTTTACAGTGTACTGGTCATTATTCGGCCTGGACTTTCAAATCTATTTTTTTTTATTCTGCATGGAGATTTGATTTGATGATGGTATTGGATTTTTCATGTTTTTCATTATATTTTGTTTACACATGTACGGTTTTCAAATTTGTTTAGATTTTTATGTGAAATTTCAACTCAAATGTTATTAAAAAAATAAAATAAATACACTAAAATAAGCATACATAATTAAATGTAATTTGCATTCTCAAAGAACTTTTTTTACAATAGTTGTGAAAATTTATCTTATACATAATTAAATATATCTCAAAAGTTGTAAGATTAGGACTTTTCAACCTTGAACGTGATGTGGACAAAATCTAGAAACTCTAGTTTTGTATTATGGTTATGCTCAGATTTTACATAGAGATGTCTCTCAAATGCACATGAAACCCTTCATATGGCACAAAATGTGAATCTGTAATAAAAATAATGCATTGTAATTTGTATTAATAAAAGAGAATGTATTACACTAATAACAAAGATTCATTTAATACATAATGAATTGTATTTGAATAGCATTAACCATCATGACTCTTGAACATGATGCGAAAAAAATATGGAAAAATTAGTTTTGAGTTATGATTGTGCTCAGACTTTACAAATAGATACGTCAATTGCACAAGGAAGATCAAATTACCCTTAGTTTCTAGTCTACCACTGCTTCCGGTGCTGCTCGAAGTTGAACTGGATCTGCTCAATCATCTTGGTAAACCGGATTAGATCAATGGATGTTATTGGGTAAATTATTCCACGCCTTGTGGACCCAATACCCATAGCTCATTTTGTTGGGGGTGAGGCACGACACCAAACTTCAAAGTGATACAAAATGTGAATTTGTATTAAAAATAGTGTATTGTTGGAATCTAGAGTTGTAAGCGTGTAACACATAAAATAAATTTCTCAGATTAATTTTGCCAAAATTTGCAACTAAAATAATAAATCTATTACTTAAAAAATAGAACACTTACTTGTTCATTTTTATGAAAATAGTCACTAATGGTGTAACTTGCAACTTCTATCACCATTGAACATGAAGTGGCCAAAATATGGAAAATTTAGTTTCGAGTTATGAGAGTGCTCAGATTTTACAAATAGATATGTCATATGAAACATCAAATTTCCCTTTAAGTGGCACAAAATGTGAAGTTGTAACAAAGATAGTGTAATGTTGGAAATGTCTGCATAAGCCTGCATAAAACATGAATTTTCAAATAAGTAAAGAGTATAGTAAATCAAAGTATGTTTCTATTGAGTTATACTTCAATAATGTTATTTTCATTGAAGATGTTGAAACTAGCATGAGAGCATGTATTTGCCACAACCTAGAAAATATTAAATATATGTCATCATTTTAAAAATCTTCCCTCAATTCATGATACCATAGTATCACAAGTTTAAAAGAAAAGGAAATCTAGGTAAATGATTCCATTGGTAGAAAAGTGGATAAAGGTTATCATAATTACAGCCAGACCTCAATAGCATAAGAACCATGCTTGATTTTCTTGAAAAGCCTTGGATATTGTGGCCATCTTTTGTCATTTTATATGCTTTTCCATATGGATTTATAAGAAAGTGCAACATGTTGGCTAAGAGGCATAAATAGTACAAACAAGTGGAAGAATAAATAGAAATGTTGATTCTCCTTGAGTAATTGAAATGTATTTTAAAATTCTAAAAGAAAAGGGTAGCATGTGCTCAGAGCCATTGAGATAATACTAATTGAGAAGCTGTTGTGAATTCACCTTGGAACTTTCTTCTATATTGGGAATTTGAGTAGGTTTTCCATAAGTTGGACATGTTATTGAAAAAAATAATTTCTTGGCCCATGTGCACCATGGATTATATTGCGATCAATGTATTGGATGTAAGACCATGATGGTACCTGTAAAGAGACGATCACTTAAAGATGGTTGCAAATAAACAATGTAAAATTTTGGACTTACTATTTATTTTCAAACCATATTTATAAAATGATGCAGTGATTTGAGGATCAATGCAATTTGCCAAAAATAGGAATGAACTAAAGCTGTAAATACTCATGCAATCCGCAATTTACAAGACTTTTGTTTCATTTTGTTTTTGGGTTTTTAAAAGTTAAGCATACATGAAGCATAAAGTAAATTTGTATACAAAATTTCAAACTGTATATTCATTGGAAAACCTAAAAGCTTGATCAAAAGAAGGTTATTTTAATGCTAGGAAGCATTATCAATAAATTTCAAAATACAAATCTTAGGGCATTGCAAAACAAGGAACATGAGACTTTTGGGCGCTTGCACGAAGTTGGTTCCACTTTTTGGTGCCACTTAGGAAATCAGAAACGCACTTCCGAAGTGTAAATCAAGAACGCATATGGGTTATTGATGGCACGTTCGGAATAACCCGAGCCCAAACACAAGGCTAAGGTTCGTGGAAATCTATATCGCATATCCGATATATCGCATTCACGATTTGTAATTTTACATATCACATATGCGATATATCGCATATGCGATATGTAAATTTACAAAACGCATATGCGATATGTAAATTTACAAAACGCATATGCGATATATCGCAAGTGCGATATGCAACTCAAACATTT
>LPNX010118320.1:0-17761 GCA_001517045.1 Pseudotsuga menziesii
TCAACTCATGACAAATAGGGATAAATGCCCATTGGTTTTTGCTTCTTAATCACAAGAAATGGTTAAGAATCAAAAGACCCTTCTCTGTATTTTCCATGATTTCAGTCACATCTATAAACACCAATTACACAGCTACTATATTTATAACTACTCTCTACTAGTCCTTGGTCGAAAATCTATGTAACAAACACAGTGAAATAAGATATGATATGTTGTTGTTTTATAGTTATAACTATTGTAGGTGCTTGATCGAGCTCGGAATCAATGGCTCGATCGAGGTTTTAAAGCTTGATTAAGGGTTAATAAAAACCCTCAATCTAGATATGAAGTTGGATCAATGGTTTTACAAACCCTTGATCAAGAGTTTTAAAGTAGCTCAATTAAGCGCTCAATTAATCCCTCGATTGAGGGCTTGTAGAAATCTTGATCAAGGTCATTTTTCGACATTTGTATGCCCTTTGCTATCCAAAAAGTGTTACTCATATACATGAGAACACCCATATAGAGTTTGCAAAATATTAACCTTTATATTGATGGTTAAAAAAGAGAGCAATGTTCACGAGCATCTCGAAATGGTAACCTCAAAATGAGCAAAGCTCCAAAATAATGAGAACACTTAACAATACATTGCTTCCTATCTTTATAAATAGTTTCTCACTACCCAAACCCTAACCATCAGTGATCCCATTATTAATGACTACCAACTACTTTTTTTTTTTAAATGTGGTTCACCATTTTTTAGAGGGCTACTCCACAGAAAATTCCAATACCCGCAACATGTCACTTACAAGAGTAGAACCTGGGTGGGGAGGGTCACATTCATTCCTCCCAACCACCCAAGCTACATCCATTTGACATTACTACCAACTACTTAATAAACCTTATTTCATAAAGATTATCATTTTTATTAGGTATCCACACAACAACTATCCAATAAACCTTAATCAAAGAAAATGGTCTTATACATCAAGTTAGCTCCAAAAGTACCATAAAGAAATAACGAAGTTAAGGAAGGACTATAACATATAGAAACAAGTTTTTTTGGTTCACATCGTTACACAAATATCTAAAACACTACCAAGCTTAGGGAAATCAATTATTGAATGAAGTCTGCAATTAATATATGCAATCACATGCGCTACCAATACAAGGAACATTGAGCTAATAAACTTTAAAAAATGTGATTATTAAAAAACGATGTCAATGCTTTTGGTATATGAACATTAAATGGGTTTTGTTTTTTCATTTAATAAGTCGATAGAAAGTTTATTTTTTTTAATACAAATATTTTTTATGTAATATTTTTTAGGTTGTTATCTCGGCCTCAACTATAAATTGATATTTATATATTTTTAAATTACATATTATTATTTCAAAGAAAATGGAGTAGAATTGTTTTCAACTTATTTGTTAACTTAACTTAAACTTAACCATTTTAGTGACGTATTCTTCACGTTTAAAGCATTGGCATCTAAAAAAATTATAATCATTAACCAAGAGAGGGAATCACTTACATAAGTAAATGATGTAATTGCCAAGAATGAAGTTCACACCTTAAATTAACATATAACATTTGTGTACACAAAATGTTCTGATCTTTTCATATTAGAAGATATTATCATATTTCTTAGGAGTTGTATGACTCATCATAATTACCATACATTAGAGTGGTGCTCACCATCTATAATTAATTAGTGCATTTGGTATTTTTCAAATTATTTTTAAAAACTTCAAATATTTTAAAAATAATTTATTTTGTAATTGCATATAAATTGTATTTAAGTAAATTATATTGTTGATTGTTTTCCTAGGTTAATTTACTATATAATAAATAAACAACTTTTTAACTTTATTAACATAGGAACTAATAAATAACATCTTAATTATGTTAGAGAAAAAAATAAATGTTTCTATGGAATCATTTTCTTACTTAGTGACCTAAACTATGACTTTATGATTCTAGTGGGCCAAACCCCATTCAATTTGACCACCGGAGTCACCCCTGAGCTAAAGCTCCTAAGGGCTTAATTTATTATTTTTAGAACTCTCGAAGCTTATTTTGACATATAAGGGTTAACTCCTTCAATTAGGGCTTATTTCCTTGATTTTAGAGTCCCACATTGCAAAATAGAGTTGTGAAGTGAATTTGGGGAGTTTACTCAACTCCGAAAGGACTTCATGCACATTTTTTTAGCTATTATGAGATAGTAGTGCCATGCTTGAGTGTTTTTAGGGATTTGTTTCTCATGCATGTGCATGCACTCAATTGCATGGTCTCATTCAGTTAGATACTTTTTTTTTCTCATGTTATTGACTTCTCTCTTTTGTGTGATGATTAATGTTTAGATTGTTGATCTCCTTCATAGTATTGTTATATTGTTTAGTATTTAGATCTATATGCTCAAATTCTACATGATATCAAAGCTACAAAGGTGCTAAATAGTTGGTATGTTAGTTTTTACAAGGATCAAATCTTTATTGAAGGTTGAAGGAGGCCACGGAAGCATCGCAACATATGCCCTATGAGAACATATCCACATCCATTGAGAGAATGAAAGAGTCCCCAGAAGCTTCGTAACATATGGGATACGACGACATATGCATGTTAAATATTTGATGGTTATACAATAACTTTAAACATTTAGCATCATAACATCATAACCATATGCAATAGGATCACTGAAAGAAAGACAAACAGAGCAACACAAAAGAACACATAGATTTATCCTAGGAAATGCTCTTGGGGGAGAAAACCGAACAAAACTTCTTGAATATAGAATCCATCCAAGTACAGTGAACAACCCCAAGAACAAGTCTAGCAACTTCCTCTCTGTAGTGTACCCATACCCCATTTACTTGAGGAATTAAAAATTTCATAAAGAACCTTTGTTGTTCGTTGAAACACAGGTCATGGTCGTGAAATACTTCTCGACATTTCCAACACTGTCATGCTCCCTCTCGTCTTCCATTGATCAGTTCGATGATTTGCAAGGAAAGATCCTAGAGGAGATCGGATGGCGGAGAGAAAACGTGATGAAAATCAATGATAAAAAACTGTTCTGCATCTAGAATCAAATCAACGGCTCAGAATCATCCCGCAAAAATTGACGGCGCGGAAAACTTGAGTTGTGGAATCGTGGAATATTTAAATTGTGATCCCGCATCCCGCATCCTGCATGTGGAAAGGAAGTTGTGGAGGTAAAATTACGGAGTGCATAATTTACCGAATGTCATTTCCAGATCTTGCATCCCGCATCCTGCATTTCACATCCCACATCCCACAAGTTACAGAAGGAAAATTGCGTAAACCGAGATCTGTGAAACCTGCATCCCACAAGTTGCTGAAAGGAAATTGCGGAAGCCGAGATCTGTGAAAATTGCATCCTGCATCTCGCATCCCAGAAGTTGTGGAAAGGAAGTTTTCTAGCAGAAAATTCAACTTTTTAACTAAAGTCTTGGATCGATTTGATCATCTATGCCATCACCAATTCGACCAATCTAACCTTGCAACTTAGTTTAAAATGCATTGTAGGAAACATACATAAATGCATACATTTGCAGTCATACAATGGATTAACTCATCAATTCAACACATTAAACATGTTAAACCTATTCCATCAAGCAATTACATATGCAGATTTGAACACAGGGATAATATAGAATGCATTGAACTTAGAACATACACAGCTGTGTAAACATGGAATATATATAGGAATAAAATACATTCATCAAAGAATTCAACATGTTCATCACAATTCACTAAACAAATACAGTTGCAAAGATTGCACACAAGAAATACTTATCTTGAAAAGAACTTGGCCGCAACGAGCTATGTCTTTGCAATGTTCCACCCAACCATAGGCCAGTGTGCTCATCAATCTCTCAGCAGCACTACCACCCCCGAGTTGGGCATGATTTCCACAAGGAATAAGGAACACTAGTAGGCTCACACATAGCCAAAGATACAACAAAACTCATCCAAGACAACATAGTTGGGCTTATCAAGTTGCAAGGAAAAATAAGTCAAACAGATAGATTTATTAGGCTACAAAGCTAAGCCAACTCACTGTTGGGTTTCACAGATTGTTCAGCTAGGGATCACACAAGACACAGCCAAGCCAACTACCAGTTGGGTTTATTAGGTTGTAAAGGAGGTGGAAAGGTTGACTGCTATGCTAGTGAGCTCAACCTCAGATCTATGGACACCTGCACCGGATATAGCTTGACTTCTAATATATCTATACAACCAACACAAGGAAGCATACCCTTCTCTACTACCCAGTCCCTCAGGCTATGCCTTCCCTTCCAGTGCTGTTCAGGGTATGCAAAGAAGAAAACCAGCCCTCTAGATTTGTCTGTGAGGTTCCTTCTCACATTAGTGTTAGCAAGCTAATTCATACCACATTCCCCTCTGCCCAAACCAGTTTAGAGACAGAACAAGATGGACACACAACAAACCACAATTTCAACACAACAAAACAGGATTCCACTCACTCGGTGACAGAGGAGACCATTGCACAATAATACCAAGGAAACCACAAATGATCACTCTTTCTCATGAAATCAAGTGATACCCACTACTCATTCATTCAGCAACAGAGGAGACCACCAAACCTTTGTGCGGCTGAGGATAGTAACATAGAAAGGAACAACCCAGAACAAAATGTGGTTCTGCAAAATAGGACGAATACTCGCGTGCATGAACTTAATGGAAAAAGATAGAGAATGATCCCCCAAAAATCACAACATTTTCCTGAAGGCCAGATGGTCCACTGGTCATGTACACTAAGGAAAGAAAACTAAAATGTGAAGGATAAAACTCAGGACGGTTTAGTTTCCTACATGATCCACATGAATGAAGGATAGATGAACAAAAACGCCCCCCCATCTCCCCCAAAACGCCAAGGAAGATGAAACACACACGCATGAGGAAATGGCATACGGTTTTGGGCATTTTCTTTCCCATGGAGTCAAAATACGATATTCAAAACTGCGTGGTATTCCCAATTAGAATTCCCCATACTCTTCCCCTTCCATGCAATAACTACCTCAACCAGATTCTGGTAGAAATTAATGGTTCGAAAGAAAGACAAGAAAAATGGTAGTTGACAATTTTTATGGGTTTTCCGCAAAGGCTCAAGGTTAAACATTCCCCCTCTCTATTCCTTGTGAAATCATGCCCCCATCTCAGTTTTGTTGCATTGACATAGCTGGTTGTGGGTTTTTTCATTAATTTGCATAGTTACATGATGTTTACAAATGTGCTTGTCTTAGCATAGAAACCATAGGCATCAACCAACATCACTTATACACCAAACACTAATCAATGAAAGGGCCTTGTCCTGAGCCCCTTGTCACGATTCCATATAATATTTACATCATATACATTAATGAAAACAGGGTCAAAACCGGGGTGTTACATTCCTCTCCCCCTTCAATAGCACTATCCTCAGTGCTTAACAATTTAACAAAATAGAAAATTACACTCGCACCGCCCTTTGTGCTTTACAAAAATTGAACCAACAATGAATGTGTCAGATGCATGGCATCCTCCAGCTCCCACGTAGCCTCTTCAATACCTGCATAGTGCTTCCTCTGCACCTTTATCTGTCTAATGGCATGACTTGGAACTCTTCCAAGTCTTTTCTTGCATGCATCAGCACACACCACTGGATCTTTTTTCTGGTCTTGGAGAATCCTTCTCCATAGCTTGGAACATTTTCAATGTCTTTGGAAACCAACAATACCTGCATAAGTATCTTCTTTTGGTTCCACAGGTGTCCAATGTGGCTTTATACAACCATGGTGCTTACAACCCTGCCCCACCCGAGATATTGGTGTGCATTAAAGGGTAGCCAAATTTCTGCAAGCCTCGGATCACCTGTAAATACCTCTCAACTGAGGCCTGACAGCTCTGCTTTTGAGCCCAACTCCTCTTCAGGTGTTTCAATAGCATTTCTGTTTGAGAGCCTGCACCTCCTCTAGGTCCTCACCAAGCTCATGTGCTTCCCTTCGGAACACCACAATGAATTTAATTCACATGTTAGATTCATTCCTATAGGATGCAATCTATAACAACATTTTCAAAACCATGACTACATCATATGCTCATGTATAATTACATAAAACCAACCAGGTGCTACATCATATGCTTCAGAGCCTAACACCTCCTTGGTGCTTAATGACAGCTCTAACATACATGCTTAGCACCATTCCCAGGTGCTCACCAATTCTCAAGCGCTTACTTTCTAGACACCATAATACCTAGGGGTTATTCTCTTCACAGAGCCCCCACTCTTGTGATAGTCCCCTTACGGCGTGAATGTGTGCAGAAATAAGTCTATTTGGATGTCTTACTCCCTGGGCGTCCCTAGTGATGCACACCAGTGCCTAGATGGCAGGGGGGAACATAAGCTATGTACATCCCGTACATCCTTCAAGAGCACCACTCTGTACATATTTTCTTCATCTCACCTGTGTTACATACATCCTTCTGAGAAGCTATGTACTCCAAGGGCATACTTCCACCATCTCACCTGTGTGACATTCAAGTATGCAGTTTACATGAGATGTCATCATAAAATTGTAGTCATAGGTTTTCAAATCTATTTCATGCATGAATAAATTCCCCATTATCAAATGATCAATAACATTGATAGTCAAATCAAAATTTGAGTTCACAATTTTGCTTCCCACAGAAAATCAGATTTTTTTGTGCAACCATGAGATCACCCTCATAGTGGTTGGATTTTGCAAGTGCGGAGTACTCATCCCTAACTTACACATGCTTCCCAAAACTTGTACATTCACATACAACATGTCATCTTGACACCATTGTAGATAAGCCAAATAGTTAATAATATTTACTTAAAATCATCAACAAAATTTAAAATATGGAGTTCAAAATCTATTATGTTGAAAAATTAGATTTCAGTCATGAGATCCTTCTCATAGCGCATGGCAGTTTCATGCCTTGGTTTCATTGGGCAAATCCATGCTGCTCTACTCGGGTCATTCTACCCGAGTCTTCAGGAAGTCCTCGTGTGTATGACTATACACACAAGGGCCATTTCCTCATGGAACTACAAGTTGACATGTAGGCTTCCTCAGCCCATCTGTAGACTCAACACTTCCTGCAAAATCTTCTTCAGTGATCTTCCTGCAATACCCTGCAAGTCCCACCAAAGATATTACATCTATTAAATTTCTTGGAGCAGGCCAATTCATCATGGCCTCAATATTTTCAGGGTCTCCAGATATTCCTCTATTTGAAATAATGTGACCCAAATGATGAATTTTATCTTCAGAGAAGTAACATTTTCTCAAAATTGCATACAACTTATGATTCCTAAGCAATTTCAAAGTCAGCCTCAAATGTTCCACATGTTCTTCCTCATTCTCAGAATAAATAATAATGCCATCAAAGAAAACAAGAGAAAACCTATCTCGATACTTACTGGAAACATTATTCATGAGGCACATGAATGCAGCTGGTGCATTTGTGAACCCAAATGGTACCAGTACAAACTCATAAGATCCATACCTTTCTTTGAAGGCAGTCTTATAAACATCTTCAACCTTGATCCTCACCTGTTGGTCACCAGACCTTAAGTCAATCTTGGAAAATGCCTTTTCTATTCTCATTTGATCAAAGAGGTTATCAATTCCAGGCAAAGGATACTTTTCCTTCACAGTCATTAGAGGAAATTTCAACTCAAAATGGGCCTCCTAAAAAAATTAATAAAATAATATTTATTAATTTTGGAGGAAGAAAAGAAAAAAACTACTTTTTTGTTTGTATTTTCGACATATATCCCTGTGTTTTTACTCAAATTTCAATCAGGAGAGCTCGTTGGATGTGGAATTAAATTATGCATCCAACGAGTGCCCACTCGGCATACTTTTGACGGACCTCGCTACCCCAAAAACAAGAAATACCTGAAAAAACATGATGATGACATATCTCCCCGTGTTTTTACTCAAATTTTGATCAAGAGAGCTCGTTGGATGTGGAATTAAATTCTGCATTCAACGAGTACCCACTCAGCATACTTTTGACGAACCCTGCTACCCCAAAAACAAGAAATACTTTAAAAAAATGTGATGGGGTAGCGGGGTTCACCAAAAGTATGCCAAGTGGGTACTCGTTGAATGCAAAATTTAATTCCACATCCAACGAGCTCTCCCAATCGAAATTTGAGTAAAACCATGGGGAGATATGTCGAAAATACAAACAAAAAAGTAGTTTTTTTTATGATACCTATCCCCAAATTTATATTAAAAAATGTTTAAGACCTATACGGTATTTCAAATTTAAAGCAATTTCATTGACTAACACATGGTGACATGGAATTCGAATTAGAGTTAAAAGGCCCATTTTGAGTTGAAATTTCCTCTAATGGACTTTGCTCAGCTGTCTATAATCAATACACAACCAAAGTGTACCATCTTTCTTTTTCCCAAACATGAATGATGCTCCCCAAGGAGACACACTTTGTCTGATATACCTCTTTTCCCACAACTCTTGCAGTTGCATTTTCAGCTCTAGGATTTCTGGTATGCTCATCCTACAGGGTGTCTGGGACACTGGTTCTATTACAGGAACAAGCTCAAATTTAATATTAATGTCATTTGGAAGAATCCCCAAAATTTCATCAGGAAAAACATTCCTGAACTCCTGTAACATATGAAATCCCTCCAACCTAGTAGTATCATACTTTGCTACATCCAAAACATGAGCTGCATGCACTCTGCAACCTTTCCCATAGACCTTCTTCAGCTGCATCGCTAAAGAGTTCCTTCCAGATATCACTTTTGGAAAGCATTTCACAACCCTTAGGTTTCCTTCTTCATCCAAGCACTCAAAATTCTTGTTTTAACAATCAAGCTTTGATCTATGTGCTTCCTACCAATCCATTCCAATGAGGACATCATATGATCCAAGTGGCAGAACATTCAAATATGCACAAGTGACTAACCCATCCATGACCAATGGACATTTAATTATCACCTCACTGATCTTCTTCTTAGTTCTAGTGGCTAGTTGGACTAACCATGATATTATGTTCTTTTACTTCTTCAAAGGGCTAATATAGCTGTGAGTCGATCCAGTGTCAATCAAAATAGCAATAGTCTATTCAATGATCTCACCCTCAATTTCCACCAAAGTTGAGATATGACCTTCCTGGTGGTCTTCAAACACTGCACAAATTTTATGAATGATCCCTGGTTCCTGTTAAGTTTTTAATGGTTATCTTAGATCTTATAACATTTAGCATTATAACAGCATAACCATAAGCCAAAATATCACTGAAAGATAGACAAGCACAACCACAAAAATAACACAAATATTTATCATGGGAAACCCCCACGGGGAAGAAAACCCAGCAAAAACTTCCTCTGTAGGATTTATAAAAGATAAAAGACAAGACCCAAAAATAGGTGTGCCTCCCTCCAGTAGATATGTATCTCTCTCTCGCTCTCTCCATGCGCTATGCACAAGTGAGTGTTTGTGTCTCAAATGAGAGGTGCCTCACTCTATTTATATTCTTTTGTTCACTTGACATTTAACCCAGTTATGTAGGCTCCAGTAAACTTAACTCACTTAAGTAGGCTCGAGTAGACATAAATGGGCTAACTTAATATAATAATATATTCCGGAGGGTACTAATGACCCAACTTAAAACTGAGGGGACTTCCTCATGACTCTTAGTAATTCTCTCGATAGGAACATCAGGGTACAAAGAAATACAAATGATTCTCCCGATAGGAACATCGGGGATAATAAGTAAATACACTTTGAAGTTACAATAATTCAACACCCCCCCTTAACGAGAAGGGTATTCAACAACAATAACAACAGTATGAGGAGGAGAGAGAGCATCTTCAACATCATCAGGGTGATACATCTATACGTCACAGGACGTTTTTCAACATTCATTAGTAGCTTGGAACAACTACTCTTTAACGTCTTTATCTTCTGCATCATATGATCACTGAATCTTTTTGCAGCAATGATTTGATATTTCAATCCTTCGTGGTAGCACTTCGATCTTCTGATCCTTTGTAGCAGCACTTTGATCTTCTCGATCCTTTGTAGCAACACTTCGATCTTTTCAATCGACAACATCAACATTTTAGTATTTTCAATTAGCAACATCATCATCAACAATACTTTGAGAAACATCATCAGCAATACTTTGATCTTTCGATCATCATCATCAACAACAATACTTTAAACAACATCATCAAC
The DNA here is from genome assembly GCA_001517045.1 of Pseudotsuga menziesii. NCBI lineage: Eukaryota > Viridiplantae > Streptophyta > Pinopsida > Pinales > Pinaceae > Pseudotsuga > Pseudotsuga menziesii. The sequence continues at coordinate 10,253 of LPNX010118320.1, forward strand.
AATACTTTGATCTTTTGATCATCATCATCATCATCATACTCCGATCTTTCGATTAGTTACATCATCATCATCAGAAATAACCTGCAATCCACAATACAAAGAAAAAAGTATTTGGGTCACTTTTGGACTTAAGTCCAAGGATGATACAATCCTACCACATTCTCAACAACCAAAGTCACCAGATACAATTATGGGATAATAACTCTCTATCACTTTAGGACTAAGTCCAAGAATGATGCAATCCTACCACATTCTCGACAACCAATATTACCAGATACAATTACGGGATAATCACTCCCTATCACTTTAGTACTAAGTCCAAGGATGATGCAATCCTACCACATTCTTGAGTACAAAGTCACCAGATCCATTCTGAACAAAATTTCAAGGATGATACAATCCTACCACATTCTCTAGTACCGAAGTCACCAGGTCAGTTCTGAACCGAAGTTTAGGGATGATACAATCCCACCACATTCTCGATGACTGAAGTCATTGGATCCATTCTGAACTAAAGTTTAGGTATGATACAATCCCACCACATTCTCAAGGACCGAAGTCACTAGATCCATTCTGAACCGAATTTTAAGGATGATACAATCCCACCACATTCTCGAGGATCGAAGTCACCATATCCGTTCTAAACCGAAGTTCAGGGATGATACAATCCCACCACATTCTCGAGGATCGAAGTCACCATATCCGTTCTAAACCGAAGTTCAGGGATGATACAATCCCACCACATTCTCAAGTACTGAAGTCACCAGATTACTTTAGGACGAGTGTCCCGGCATGATACAATCCCACTGTAATATCACTGCTCCCCCTTTCGAGGAATGTATTTCCAAACAATACCAAGCTTGTCTTGAAAGTGTTCAAACTTTACCTGAGACAGAGACTTCGTCAACACATCAACAACTTCCTCATCAGTACTCACATACTGGAGCTTTATGGCTCCCTTCTATATCATATCTCATATGTAGAAATACTGAATTTATATGTGCTTCAATCTATCATGGAACACTGCGTTCTCTGACATCTTTATACAACTTTGGTTATCACATAGAATCTCAGTATTATCCATCTCTAGGTCAAAGAGACCTGACACCAGCTTCGAAAGCCATCTGGCTTCATAAATAGCAGAGCAAGTTGCTATGTATTCTTCTTCAACCTTGCTAAGAGCAATACTGGACTGTTTCTTGCTGAACCATGAAATCATAGCAGACCTAGACAAAAGCATCCACCTGATGTGCTTTTCCTGTCTGAAACACTTTCATCCCAATCTACATATGTATAGCCATACAATATTTAATCATGGTTTCCATCATAGTATATACTAAAGTCTATAGTCCCTTTCAGATATCTCATCACATGTTTTGCAGCTATCAGGTGAACTTGTCTAGGTTGAACTAGATACTGACTCAAGGTGTTCACAACAAAACAAATGTCTGGTGTGGTATTGGTTAGGTAAATCAACTTCCTAATAATCTGTCTCTATTGAGTCACATCCACTAACTCTGACGAGTCATCAGCTAACATCTTCAGGTTGGAATCCATGGGTGTGGTCATGGCTTTACATTCCAACATATCAAATCTTTTCAAAACTTCTAGTGCATACTTTCCCTAATTGAGAAAGATTCTTTCTGAGTTCTTTCATAATTCCAGACCTAGGAAATATTGCATTAGACCAAGGTATTTCATTTCAAATTCTTCAGCGAGCTTCTTCTTGCATTCTACAATCTGTTTCTCATTGCCTATCAGAAATAGGTCATCCATATATAGTAATAGTATGACAGGTTCATCTTCTATAACCTTAAATTAAAGGTTAGGATCAGCTTTACTCTTGGTAAAGTCTAAGCTCATCAGGAAACTATCTATCCTTCCATACTAAGCTCTAGGATCTTGCTTCAGACCGTACAGGTCCTTTGTCAACTTGCATACGTGAGTCACTTTGTTTTTCAACTTCAAATCCCCGTGGTTGTTTGATGTAAACCTCTTCCTCAATCATACCATTCAGGAAGGTTGTCTTTACATCCATCTAGTGTAGATCCCACTTCATCATGGAAGTAAGTGCCATGATAGTTCTTGCTTCCTGAAGCAAGTGTCTCTTCATAATCAATTCCCTCTCTATGAGAGAATCCTTTCACCATAAATCTTTCTTTACTTCCATCAACAACATATTTTATCTTGCAAATTCACTTGGAAGATACCACACTCTTGATTTCTAGTTTGAGTACTATATCCAAAACATCATTGTGGTATTATTCCATCATTGCATCTTCCATGAGTTCATTATGTCAGGTCATCAACATATCCTAGTCTTCCGCATTCAACCTTGAAGGTTGGAACCCACTTTACTCTTGGTAAAATTTCAGTCCATTAGGAAGTTGTCCATCATGTCATAGCATGTCAAACTTAGATATCTTCTATAGTCACTCCCCCTGAAGTAGAGAATCATATTCCCTTTGCATTCTTTACTAGAGTGACAGGTAGCATCCTATGCTAATATGTATCCATCTCAGGTTACTAGATGCCAATCCTCTTTATCTTGAACTTTGTCGAAAATTTCCTCTTGCACCCATCTATGAGCTTGTTGTCTTCTATAGGTTTCCATATTCAACCTTGTAGCAAAGGTTAATATATTCATCACTCTAGGTGATCTGTCAAGCTCCTAGATGTTCTTTTCTATGGGTTCCTTCTGAGATCATACAAAGCATATTCTGCACAGGTGGTTCTTTTCTTGATATATATTTATACTAAAGAAGTGTGTCTGGTCAATAGAGTATGTCATGCCATAGTCTATTCCTTCTGAGACAAACCAAACCTTGCTTTGTACACTTGTTCTTGTAGATCCATATGGAAGACACTACGGACTTCCCTTCAGGTCTTGGAACCATATCGTAGACATCATTCCTCATGATCAACTGGTACTCTTTGATCATAGCTTCTTCCATGGCTGGAAGGGTTTGCATCAATGATGTCATCCAACTATGTTTCACAACTAGAGTTTGTTCGAGGCCTCTTACGTTGGTTTGGAAGTCTCACCATACTTTTCTTCATCTTGAGTTATCTCTCGTACCCAAGGTTGTCTTCATATTTCGAGGTGGATCTACCGCTCTTTGAAGCTCTTTCTTCCATCATAGTGTCTCTGACCCTGGGAGCTTCAGATTCATGTTTATTGGAGTGAATCTTGAATTGTCATCACTTGCTCTTCGGAACAAGTTTCATCCTCCTTTTCTTGTAGGTGGTTGTACAGGACCTTTCCTACAAGTCAAATGCACCAATTTCATGGTTAGAACCATTTCATAGAACATATGCATAATGACAAATTCTTATGCCTCATGCAAATGTTTAGCTAATACAACATTCATCCATATCTCACAGAAACTTTCTAGATGCCTTCCATCTCTACCATGAAATCATTGAGAATTTGCACTAATCCAATATGTCAGCAAAGAGGTTTCATTCTAGATAAGTTGCAATGGATATTTGTATAGCACCATGAGCTACTTAACCATCACATGCATATTAGCAGTATACTATCATTAATGCAAACATTCTATCATGCATAACACATCAACTGAATATAATCAAATGTATAAAAAAATAATATCATGACAATTGAATACTTATCTTTTATTCATTTCATGGGTAGACTCCTTCTTGATCCTTCTGCTTCATCATCTTCTTCATTCATGACATCATCATTTCTTATCCAAATGCTAATATGGATAATAGGTTCTTCAAGAATTGAGTTATTCATATTCCTCATCGCTTGAGGGATCTTCTTTGAATTGTGAGCGCTTGATTTTCAGTTGCTCCCATATTCTCTTCTCTTATTATGATTCAAGTTTCTTCTTGTGTAAGGCTTTAGACTAATCTCCCTCTAGAACTAGAACCTCTCCATGTATGTAGGTGTCCAATTCATTTTCTTCAAGAACCAGTGAAATCTGGTTTGAGGTGCTTGTCCTGGTTCCGGATATGGATGATCCCGGGTTTGTTAGAGAAACCCTAATTTTCAAAACTTGGAATATTTCAGTTCTTATTGGATAGAAATATGTGCCTCATGAAGGCAAGCTGAGCAGCATATTCATTTTCTCAAAACTGTGATCAGAATTGCAAAATATTTGATGCACTAGTTTTCTTCAGTTTCTTCTGCATAATTCCTGATATTGTTTCTGCGGTATATCTGAAATTACTACTCTTTTGTGTCTGAAATTTCATACTGAGGTAGCCTCGTCTGTTCTATTTTCAACACCATAGATTTGAGAAGAATTGGCTTCACCAATTGGGACGTATGCACGTTTTCCCAAGGTGACTTATTTCAGGGCTGTTCAGAAGAGCAAACTTGTATGGACTTCCACGTGTCACTTTTTCACCTTAGGGGTATGAAAATTTTCGCATAGAAATTATAGCATGTGTCCTTTCTGTAACATCTTGTGAAATTTCATTTGGACCTTCGTAGCCTGAGATATAACAATTTTACCTAGGTCACATTTTTAAGGCTGAATCCTGGGAGAGGGTGGAACCCTAATTTGGAGGAATCATATCTCCCAGAATATAGCGAATTTGAGGATGAAATTTTAGACAATGTGCACAAGGAATTTATCTTTGGTATGTGAAATTTTTGGCTCCTAATCTTACTCCAATATCGATATATAATGAATCTACCAAAACTACTAGTTTTAGTATTTTAGGGTTTTCAAGCATGAAACCCTAATCTTCAATAGTTGTAGCTGTAGCACTGTTTCAGCTGTACAATGAATTCTTTTAGGGTGGATCTGATACCATGTTAAGTTTTTAATAGTTATCTTAGATCTTATAACATTTAGAATTATAAAAACATAGCCATAAGCCAAAATATCACTTAAAGAAAGAGAAGCACAACCACAAAAGGAACACAAATATTTATCTTGGGAAACCCTCATGGGGAAGAAAACCCAACAAAAAATTCCTCTGTATAAGATGTATAAAAGATAAAATAAAATACCCAAAAATAGGCGTTCCTCCCTCCAGAATATCTCTCTCTCTCTCTCTCTCTCTCTCTCTCTCTCTCTCTCTCTCTCTCTCTCCATGCGCTATGCACAAGTGAGTGTCTATGTCTAAATGGGAGGCGCCTCACTCTATTTATATTCTTTCGTTCACTTAACATTTAACCCAGTTATGTAGGCTTGAGTAAACTTAACTTATTTATGTAGGCTCGAGTAGACATAACTAGGCTAACTTAATATAATAATATATTTTGGATGGTACTAATGACCTGACTTACAACGGAGGGGACTTCCTCATGACTCTTAGTAATTCTCCCGATAGGAACATCGGGGTACAAAGAAATACAAATGATTCTCCCTATAGGAACATCGGGGATAATAAGTAAATACACCTTGAGTTACAATAATTCAACACTTCCTGACCCCTACTTTCAGCGTCTTGGGTGCTAGGGACTTGACCCTCATTCTTATTCCCAAGTGGACAATTCCTGCGCAGATGGGGTCCTTCACATCCCAAACATTTGAGTGGTTCCTTTATATTTTCCTTCATTATTCTGGCCGATTCAATCACAACTTGTGATGGTTGCCTTCACTGCTTCAGGAGGTGAGAAGGTTTAAAACCTATATTCCTTGGGTTAAGCTTCTCATTCTTCTTGTGGGAATTTTTCCTACTCCCTTCTGCATCTATTAACTGATGCCCAGAGTTTATATGCCTTTGGATATATGCAACATTCTGTTGCATGACTGTAATCAACTGGTTTTGTTCTACCATGATTTGGGCAACCTTTTATTTTTTTCCTTGAAATCCTGTAACTCTGTCCTCAAGATTCTTATGGTAGCTGGAACATCTGGGAGACTCTCTTATTCCCCCTTCCCAACAGTCTCAGCTCCATGACATTGGGTGTTGTAAGCTGGCCTTACATACCTTTCTTCATGTGGACAAATCCAGCGCAAATGAGGTCCTCCACATCTCCAGCATTTGAGAGGCATTCTTCTGGGGATCCCTTGGATTCCCCCCCATAACATCCTTCCCATGTCCACAGGGATCTTGTGCATCATCCATGTTATTATTCTTCTTAGTGTCGATCTTCTTTGACCCTCCTGTTCATACCAAGATCAACTTTTCAATCTGCACTATGACTCTGCAAAATGTGTTAACAACAACATTTGTTAGCCAATCTCAGAAATTCAAACAATTACTTACCAACTGCTTATGCAAGCATGAACAGTCAAGATCGTACTATAATTCTTATCACGGTCACAGTGAATTTTGTTGGTTTGGATAAGTTTAGCGTTTCTACTAAATATCACTCTTTCTTGCTATAGTTTTCTTTCTGCAACCAATTGTCTTGGCACATTTATACCAATGCTGCAACCAACAACTCTATCATAACCTGGGTGTTCTTTTCCATTTTTATCTGTTCAAATTGGCCCATTTAGGCCCAATGTTGTAACCAATAGCTCTGATACAACTCTGTAGCGTACCCATACCCTATTTATCTGCAGAATTAAAAATTTCATCAAGAACCTTTGCTGTTCATTGAAACATAGGGCACAGTCGTGAAATAATTCTCGACATTTCCAACATTGTCATGCTCCCTCCTGTCTTCAATTGATTAGTTCGACGATATGAAAGGAAAAATCCTAAAGGAGATTGGACGGCGAAGAGAAAACATGATAGAAATCAACTAAAAAATTGTTCCGCATCTGGAATCAAATCAACGGCTCATAATCATCCCACAAAAATCGACGGCGTAGAAAACTTGAGTTGCGGAATCATGGAATATTTAAATTGTGATCTTGCATCCCGCATCCCACATCTCGCATGAAAAAATGAAGTTGTGGAGGTAAAATTGAGGAGACCATAATTTACCGAATGTCATTTCTGCATCCTGCATTCCACATCCCACATCTCACATTCTGCATCCTGCATTCCACATCCTGCATCTCGCATTCTGCTTCCCACATCCAACAAGTTGCAAAAGGAAAATTGCTACCAAATATGAAAACAATGAAAGAGGAAATAATAAAAATGAATGCAACTAGAAATTGTTAAAAAAAAATAAGGAAAGAAAAGAATGAAAGAGAAAATTGATAAAAATAAGAAAAATGAGTGTAACTGGAAATTGTTAAAAAGAGATGATTGATGAAAAATGAGTGAATAGGAAATTGGTAACAATAAATGAAGAGAAAATTGGTAAATAAGAAAGGAAGAGGAAAAAGTTAAGCATGAATGGAAAATGATAAATGAGTGAGAGAGGAAATTTCTAAGAAGATTGGCATAGGAAAAATATATAAAAGTGGTGGAATAAGAAGTTGTTATTAAGAATAAAACAAAAACATTCCAAACAAGAATAACTGAAGAAATTACTAAAAAGGAAAATAAGAGGAAATTGTTGAACATTAATGGAAAAACAATAATGAATGAGAGAGGAAATTCATAAGAAGAGTCGGAGAGGAAATGAAAAAAAGAAGTGGAATAGAATTTTCCATTAAGAATAAAAGAGAAAAATTCAAA